>OU612043.1:98570242-98782742 GCA_914767935.1 Coremacera marginata
CTGCTTTTCAACAGGGATATCAAGTCGATGCGATTTATACAGATTTCGCTAAAGCTTTTGACAAAATTTCGTATGACATTTTACTAAAAAAATTATCTAAGCTTGGTTTTCATTCCAGTTTCTTCAATGGTTTCGATCATAATTGAGAAGTAGGATAAGTCATGTCAGTACATACGATATGGCGATTCTGGGTCAGGTGGAGCGGTGGAGCAAGCCGATGACGTCACTCCGGTCCAGCGCCATCTAGTGGGGGCTTTTTTTGCTAAAATGTGCAAACGTTATGTCTTTGCTAAAAGCTATTAAAAATCGGCACGTTTGGTGTATGTCTTTGCTAAAATCTATTAAAAATTGGCAAGTTTGGTGTATGTCTTTGCTTTAAGCTTTTAAATCGACAAGTTTGGTGTATTTCTTTGCTAAAATCTATTAAAAATTGGCAAGTTTGGTGTATGTCTTTGCTTTAAATTTTTAAAATTGGCAAGTTTGGGGTATGTCTTTGCTTTAAACTTTTAAATTGGCAAGTTTGGTGTATGTCTTTGCTTTAAACTTTTAAATTGGCAAGTTTGGTGTATGTCTTTGCTTTAAACTTTTAAATTGGCAAGTTTGGGGTATGTCTTTGCTTTAAACTTTTAAATTGGCAAGTTTGGGGTATGTCTTTGCTTTAAACTTTAAAAATTGACAAGTTTGGGGTACGTCTTTGCTTTAAACTTTTAAATTGGCAAGTTTGGGGTATGTCTTTGCTTTCAACTTTTAAAATTGACAAGTTTGGTGTATGTCTTTGCTCTTAAGCGTTGATCATAATTTTATTTACTTCATTATCGGTAGTGGTAGTCAAGCGAGTTCTTATCAGTGTTTGATCAGTGAACCTAAACCATTGATAGATGTCGTTGGATTTAAGGCTATTGCACCACTTATTGTTGTTGATGTAACATACCAAAATGAAGCAGTTAAAGTTGGACCTATTGATGTACGAATTGAATTTGAAACCGAAGCAAAAAAACCGATTCCAGATAGAACTTCAGCAAACTGTTTAGTAATACATGATCGAGTTATTGAATATTCACCTGTAACCAGCGAAATCAGAAAAAATTAATTAAATATAAGATCACTTTTTCATTAATAAAATTATAGAATTTGTTTATATATATATATATATATATATAAATAACAATAATAATAGTAATAAAGAAAAATTTAAATAAATTTTTAAGTCTATACCTATAGAGTAACCTATAACCTATATAGGTAAAGAGTGCCCCCCCCCCCCCATACCTATGGCATTGGCTTAGGTTAGGTTGATTCTGAAGTATTATTTGTATAGGATCGCGCTATTTGCTATCTCCCTTTCTCTCTCTTACTATCAAATTCTCTCTCTCCCTCTCTCTCTCTCACGCCATTCGCTTCGGCATACAATGACATAAGTCAGCTTCTAAAATGTTCTCGAAGTTTCTGCATCTCGAAGCTTTACAGACTCTTGAATTTATATAAAATATAAGCCAGAGGCGGAGATTTTGCTGGACGACTTGACAGGGGGATTGAGACTTGTACCTCAGATGTACCCCACTAATAAACGCCTATGTTTTAAATGGTTGTCATCTAATACACAAACTACTTATACAAATCTAATACACGCACCTTATACTTAGCACCATTACGATAAATTTACAAAAATTTCTTTAACCCTTCAACCTTCTCCGTACCTAAATTGCTTCAACCCATATTAATATATATATTTTCATATAGCAAGTCATACCATTTAAGCTAAGTTCGTCACTCAGAATTTGAGTTATTGCTATTAGGTATTCGAGGGTTAAGAAAAAAAAACGAAACATGCAAACACTGATAAGAACTCGCTTGACTACCACTACCGATAATGTAGTGTATAAAATTATGATCAACGCTTAAAGCAAAGACGTACCCCAAACTTGCCAATTTTAAAAGTTTAAAGCAAAGACATACACCAACCTTGCCAATTTAAAAGCTTAAAGCAAAGACATACACCAAACTTGCCAATTTTAAAAGCTTACAGCAAAGACTTACACTAAACTTGCCGATTTTTAATAGATTTTAGCAAAGACATACACCAAACTTGCCAATTTTATAAGCTTTAAGCAAAGACATACACCAAACTTGGCGATACCTTTGCACATTTTTAGCAAAAAAAAAAAGCCCCCACTAGATGGCGCTGGACCGGAGTGACCTCATCGGCTTGCTCCACCGCTCCACCTGACCCAGAATCGCCATATCGTATCTACTCATGTCTACATTGAAAATGAAATTTCAAGACCGTTTGTTGCCTCTTCTGGTGTTCCGCAGGGAAGCATTTTAGGTCCACAAAATGCCCAGTGTCTTTATATGCTGATGATCTAAAAATTTTTCTAAAAATTAATGCTCTGTCTGTTACCTTCTTATTGCAATCCGACTTAAATTCTATTTTAGCTTGGACCTCTTAAAAAAGTCTCATTCTTAACCACAAAAAATATTTTTCTACCTTCACTAAGTCATCGGTGCCTTTAAAAAGTCTTATTATTTGAATAATACTGCATTGGATTTTTGTAAATGAAATTAAAGATCTTGGTATCTTTTTTGACTATAAATTTACTTTCATATCCCATCTTAACTACATAGTTCCGAAAACATATTCACTACTTGCGTTAGTTCGACGTAATGGTTCAAATTTTGAAGACTCTCTTACTTTCAAGTGCCTTTATACTTCTATTGTTCGTGCGAAGCTAGAATATGCTTCTTTTGTCTGGAGTCCTTTTTATGCGTCTCACACATTACGCCTCGAACGAGTACAAAGAGCGTTTACTCGGCTTGTTTTTAGAGCCAATAATTCTCGAGATCTGATTCCGTCATATAATGATCGTTGCAATAATTTAAAATTAAAAAGAGATACAGAAGAAAAATTGTATCTCTTTTGTTTATATTTGATATCGTCGTGTGTATGGCTGATTGCCCTAATTTGCTTGAATTATTAAACTTTAACGTTCCTTTGCGAACATTACGACACTTTGATGTGTTTTATTTAGGAACATGCAGAACCAACTATGCAGTAAACTCACCAATGCTTAGAGCTATGCTTGAGTTCAATAATTGTAAGCTATACTGTAATATAGATTTTACGAATGCGAAAGATTTACTAAAGCACTCTCTTAACAGTTATTATTAAAATTTATTTAGTTTTTTAAATGCTTAGTAATTGAATTTTAATTTAAAAGAATTTTTCTATATAAATTAAAAATATTGTATTTCTTTAGAACTTCTGTTCATTGACTTAAGTCAATAAAAAAAAAATTATTCCAGTTTGTGGCAATGGCAACGGCACGCTAATTTGATAACATCACGAGCAGTAATTGATCCTGAGAAAAATGGCCCGATGCTATCTAAAACAAAGCTGGGTTGGGCATTGCATGTTCCTGTGGAGATAGAAGAGAAAGTAATGAATTTTACATGTTGTCAATTTGAAGATGATAAACTGCATCAAATAATCAGGCAACAGTATAGTTTGGAAAGATTCGGTATATGCGCAGCAAAAGCTGACAAAACAAAATCTCTTGAAGACCGACGAGCTTTGGAAAAGGCGGAAAGCTCAATGAAAAAAGTTAAGGGTCAATTTCAAGTCAGATTGCTTTGTAGGGATGAGAAATTGAATTTGCCTGACAGAAAAAGAAAAGTGTGTTAGCCACAGCTTACAATGTAAGATTTTACAAATCTAGCTTGACAAAATTAATAACACCGAAGGTAGTGGCCTATTTTTTTTTTTAATTTGGTACAGTAGGTAGGGAAGATATTTTCCAACTACGGTGTAAAAAGTGGGCGGGATTCAACAAAGGGGTGTGGCAATATTTATAAAATACTATAAATCGTTTAATATTGATACTAGGGTACTGAAATTATAAATAGGGAACAGGGACGGATAGAATATTACCCAAATACGACGTAAAAAGTGAGCGGGATTTAACAAAGGGTTGTGGCGATATTTATAAAAAACTGAAAAAATTTGCTTTGAGGTTCTTTCACTTAATAAGTCTTTTCTCAGAATTCTATAGAACATATTTATTTATATAAATTAAAAATAGAAATATATATATATAAGGGTGTATCGAAATGTATGGACCTAAGTTAACACCAAATTCCATCCCTAAATAATAAAATAGAACGGACAATGCAAGAGACAATGGAAAGAGACAATGCAGAAAATATTTTTTTTTTTTTTATAACGAATTCCTGGTTCCCCAAATAGCGGTTTTCTATGAAAATCGTGTGTTTTAGTACTGGAGCCCATCTAACGGAAAATTTTTTATAAAAAATACTATAGATATCGATTCACTATTAAAAACAACTTATGCATGCAAATTTTCAGAGAGATGGGACTACGTACAAGAGTGTCAGCATAGAAACATAAAACCATTATTTAACCTATATTCAACTAATTTTGTACTGGAGCCCATCTCAGTACAGTACAGTTTTTTACAGAAAATAACACAGATATTGATTAAACATTAAAAATAACTTATTCATGCAGATTTTCAGAGAGATCGAACTACGTTCAGAAGTGTCAGCATAGAAATAAAAAACCATTATTTACCATATTTTCAATTACTTTTGTACTAGAGCACATGTTAAGGTACACTTTTTTACAAAAACCCCCATAGATCTCAATTAACCACTTAAAATAACTTATGCATGCAAATTTTCCAAGAGATCAAATAAGTACAGTGGTGTCAGAATTAAAATTAAAAAGCCATTATTTGCTTGCAATTAAGTCCGATATATTGTGATCCATTGTTTTAAAAAAGTTCAAAACAATTTCGGCAGTAGATGGTGCTGTCGAATTACCTCGAATTGTGGCAGCGACCAAGAAATTTGAATATGGCTGCTTTAGAATGGTTCAATGGGTTTCGTCGATTATTCGCGGATGACGCGTTCCATCATCCGTTTTCTCCAGGGTAAGGGTTTTAGCTCTTCTTTCGTCGAATGCAAAAACTTTAATATTAGAACTACAAATGTTTTCCTGCATTACTTTTTCTTAGTTTGCCCTTTTTTCGCGAATAACTTTATTTTTTCGATAATTACAGGCTTTCCAGTTTTTTCGACTTTTAATTTAAAATTGGGTATCATTGACAAATCCTTTATAAGCGATGATGCTAAAGCAGCAGCTACTCGATGAGAAATTTTGTATTGATTGCATTCTAATGCAAAGTTTGGCAAACACCTTGCCGGAAGCAGGCGCTATTTATGAGCGTATTGTAGGGTACTAAACGCGCTTGTGCTTGGTAAGTAATCGCTTTCGCTGGTCAGCTCAAAATTGTCTCTTAAAGTGTAAGCCTCCAAGTTTGCTGATATTAGTCCCTCCACACGCGTTGAAATTAACATTCGACGCTCACCACGTTGGTCAAAAATGAAATCGATTTCTTTTTCGGAAATTTGGTATTAAACGCTGCACAAACACTCATTTCTGGCACATTTGCAATGAGCAATGTCAAATAATGCATCATAGACTATTTATTAAGTGTGGAATATTCACACGAGTTTTATGTTGTATTATATCCTTATAAGTCGCAACGACTTTGTTGACTTTTTTATGATTACATTCGATGATATAATTGGTATTGTAGTTTTTTTTCCATATATCGATAATTTCATTTCGAGGCTAGAAAAGTTTTTCAACGATAACCATTGTTTTGATGTTTGGCCGCGAACCTCACTTGATGCCAGTTGTATTCGACGCAAGATATCTGCTTTAGTTGGCAATTTTTCGTTGTTTCAACCGCCGTTGCTATTGTTCCACTAGATGCCGAAGCCATTGATTCAGTGTTTATTTTCAGTGTTAATAATTTCGCTTTCATTTGTCGCCATGGATTTTTTAATTTTCTTGGCACACTCTGCACACAAATGAATATGACACTTAACTTTTTCAGTGTTATCTTCTAAACCTGAATGGTTTACTTTCGTTATTTCCAAAGTTTTTGATTCCACAAAAAATATGATCCTAAATGTAGCGAATTAATTTTCTCGTACAGAAGATACTCGCCAAAGTTTTCCTTGTTTTTATGTTTTATAAATATACTTTTTCACAGAGTTTTTTAATTTGTTTCTGTGAATAATTAAAGAAGGTATTCTCACAAGGGACAGTTCTAATAAACTAATAATAAGAATGCCAAAACAAAATTATCTTATAAAAAATAAACCTTTTTAAAAACACAAAAGTTACAAATTAACCTATTAGGTAGAACAGGTACTTGTAAAATTTTATAACAGGCAGATCAGGAACTTAAGCTAAACTGGACCCTCATTAAAACATAGAATGTTCTACCTGTCAACACTGTACGTGTTTGATCTCTTGGAAAATTTGCAAGCATTAGTTATTTTTAGTGGTTAATTGGGGGATTTTTGTAAAAAAGTGTACCTTAAGATGGGCTCCAGTACAAAAGCAGACGAAAATATTGCAAATAATGTTTTTTGAATTTTTATGCTGACACCACTGTACGTGTTTGATCTCTTGAAAAATTTGCATGCATAAGTTATTTTAAGTTGTTAATTGAGATCTATGGGGGTTTTTGCAAAAAAATTTACCTTAACATGTGCTCCAGTACAAAAGTATTCGAAAATATAGTAAATAATGGTTTTTTTATTTCTATGCTGACACTTCTGAACGTAGTTCAATCTCTCTGTAAATCTGCATGAATAAGTTATTTTTAATGTTTAATCAATATCTGTGTTATTTTCTGTAAAAAAAAACTGTACTGTTAAATGGGCACCAGTACAAAATTAGTTGAATATAGGTTAAATAATGGTTTTTTGTTTCTATGCTGTTACTCTTGTACGTAGTCCGATCTCTCTGAAAATTTGCATCCATACGTTGTTTTTAATAGTAATTCGATATCTGTAGTATTTTTTATAAAAAAATTTTCCGTTTGATGGGCTCCAGTACAAAAACACACGATTTTCATAGAAAGCCGGTATTTGGGGAACCAGGAATTCATTAAAAAAAAAAAAATATTTTCTGCATTGCCTTTCCCTCCTGGGAACAGGGGGGGAACCTTCACATGGCAACGTATCTGACCGCCTCAACCTGGCGAGGCCAGAATTATCCATGTCGAAATCGTCTCAAGTCGACTCAAACCTCCACGTGGTGTTCCCTGGGCAACGGCAAACTGGCATCCGTCAGTTTGACGGCTAATTTGAGCGGCGGGTCACTCCATAGACCTTAAACATGGAATGTGCGCAGGGTTTGGGTCCCGCCACATTACTACTGCCCAATGAAAACTAAACCAGCCTCGGATAAGAACCCCAATTACGTTGACGACCACCGCAAACGAAAAACCGACAATGATTTACAGATATGCAGCTGGAATGTCCGAACCCTTTATAGGGAAGGTGCCATTATCCAACTGGCGGAAGCCCTCAAATCGATAAAGGCTGACATCACCGCCATCCAGGAAATGCGATGGAAGGGCAAGGCTGCTCTACGCAAGCACACTGTGATATCTACTACAGCTGCAATGCGGAGAGGCGCGAATTTGAATGTGGATTCGTTGTTAGCCAGAAACTACGATACCTTGTTTCCTGGTTCACACCTGTGAACGAAAGATTGGGCACGATCCGCATCAAGGCAAAATTTTTCTTCATTAGCCTTATTTGCGCGCACACCCCGATGGAGGAAAAGGACGAAGCCGTCAAAGACGCTTTTTACGCTAGTCTTGAGGACGTATACGACCACATTCCGGTCCATGACGTGAAAATAGTCCTCGGCGATTTTAATGCGAAAGTCGGAAGGGAAGGCATCTTTGGCCCCACTGTCGGTCAGTTCAGTCTTCAAGAGACCTCCACGAACAACGGTCTAAAACTGATCGACTTCGCCGCGGCGCGAAACATGGTACTTAGTAGCACCAGATTTAAGCACCTCGACATCCACAAGGCCACCTGGCTGTCCCCGGATCAAAAAACACGAAACCAAATTGATCATGTTGTAATCGACGGAAGGCATGCCTCTAGTGTTCTAGATGTGCGTACATTTCGGGGGGTCAACATTGACTCCGACCATTATCTTATTGCAGCCAAGATCCGCATGCGATTATGCAATGCGAAGAACATACGCACAGGAATGCAACGAAAGCTAGATGTCACTAAGCTGCAATTACAACGGACTGCCGAAGCCTACTCCGCTCAACTCTCGGTTAAGCTCAACCAACCAACCTCTGGACCTCTGGACCTGTCGACGTCGGCGGACTTTAGTTGCATATATCCCACTCCATGCGCGCTTCCGCTGAAGAAGTCATTGGTTTCCGGTGCCCGCAGCCTCAGAACCAATGGTACGATCAGGAGTGTCGCATCGCGACAGCAGTAAAAAAACGACGCATAAAGAAAAACGCTGCAGTCAGCTGCAACGCGACCCGTGAGAGAAAACTACAGCGAAAAGAGGAAGGAAGAGAGGTGCCTTTTCAGACGCAAGAAAAAAGAGCAGGAAAAGCGTGAATGTGTGGAACTAGAGGTATACCAGGGCAAGAAGAATGCACGAAAATTCTATCAACAGGTTAAGCGTCTAACCCAAGGTTTCAAGCCCGGAGCATCCACTTGTAGAGACAAAAATGGAGATCTGAATACGGATACACAGTGTGTGCTGAGATTGTGGAGACGGCACTTCTCCAATTTACTTACAGGCGACAATTTCACCAATGCCGCCCATAGAGAGCGCAGTTCAGAGCCACCAATCAACGATGACGGAGTGGAAGTACCACCACCTAGCTATGAAGAGGTTCGAGTTGCTATCAAACGACTGGTGCTATTAAGGGCAGTATGGAATTCTTATTGCATACTGCTTTTACAGAATAGGGCACAGGGTAATGCTATTATGTTTGTGAATGTGACATCTAGTACGTGGTAGCTTTTCCAGTGCCACTTGTATAATACAGGTCTGTGAAGAGTATTTCAGGTGCACATCCTTTTTGGATGTGCATTTTTTAATAATATATGTTCATTCATGAACTATAACTCCAATGTCTGTGGACCCAGAGGAATTAAGCATTAACGGTAGGGGTGCTCTATAAACACATAGCGGGTTTCTGTGCCCTATACTTAAGAAAGGAGACCCAACAATCTGCGCCAGTTATAGAGGTATCAGTCTTATTTCCATCGCATATATGGTTCTCTCAAGCGTACTGTGTGAAAGATTAAAATCGATTACAAAAACACTGATTGGACCTTATTAGCGTGGCTTTCGACCTGGTAAGTCCACCATAGACCAGATTTTCGCGTGACAACAAATCCTGGAGAAAACCCACGAAAATCAAATTGACACACACCATCTCTTTGTCGATTTTAAAGCTGCGTTCGATAGCCCAAAAAGGGATTGCCTATACGCAACAATGTCTGAGTTCGGTATACCTGCAAAGTTGATTAGACTTAGCAAAATGACGTTGAGCAACACACGCAGCTCCGTCAAGGTAGGAAATGACCTCTCCGAAACCTTCAATGCCGAAAGAGGTTTCAGGCAAGGCGATCCACTGTCTTGCGATCTCTCTAACATCATCATGGGGGGGATCGTACGAAAGGCCGGTGTGCATCGTAATGGCACCATTTTCTACAAAGATGTCCAGCTCCTTGCGTACGCTGATGATATTGATATTGTCGGCAGAACCAAGAGAGATGTTACCGCTGCTTTCGCCGCTATCGAAAAGGAATCAGCCAAAGTGGGTTTGGCGATAAATGAGGGTAAAACAAAGTATATGCTGTCTACAAACAAGGGAGCGCGGCGTCTAGACTCCCACGTTTCATCCGGCAGCTATAACTTTGAAGTAGTCAAGGAGTTCGTATACCTTGGCACCGCTATTAATACTAATAACGAAATCAACCAGGAGATAAAGCGAAGAACAATAATTACTAATAGGTGCTACTACGGGCTCAGTAAGCAACTAAGTCCAGAGCCCTCTCTCGATCGACAAACTAACACTCTACAAGACGCTCGTTCTACCTGGGCTGCTTTATGGCACTGAGGCATGGGTAGTTTCGCAAACTGACGCAGCCGCTCTGGGGGTGTTCGGGAGAAAAGTTCTTCGCAAAATCATCGGTCCTGTTCGAGTCGGCGATGACTATCGCATCCGAATGAACCACGAGCTGTATGAGCTCTACGAAGACATTGACGTAGTTCGGCGTAAAGCTGTGCAGCGACTACGCTGGCTGGGTCATGTCCATCGTATGGACGACGAGGCTCCAGCGAAAAAGGTGCTCGAGGCGAGGGTCGCTGGTCAACGACGACGAGGGAGACCATACCTCCGATGGATGGACCAGGCTGAGAAAGCCCTAACCGCACTTGGTGTATCCGATTGGAGAAGGCGCCCACAAAGTAGAGGCACATGGCGAGACCTGATGAGGTCTGCCGATACCCGGACACGGGTTGTTACGGCCACCTAAGTAAGTAAGTAAGTGTTTAAATTTTAAGGGCAGATGTTGATTTTGAATAAAACACAAATTATTTAGGAAATTATTGTCATTTCTTTTTTTTTATGATAATATTGGTATGGTTCAATTATGTATGGAACAAAATAACGGCCAAAGGGCAGCCGCGACCTCGGCGGCACACCTCTATCCGATGGTCCAAATTTTCGATGACGCTGAGGCATAATTGAGGTTCTATGCCATTAATGTGCAGAATTATCTCATCCTTTAGCTCTTAAATTGTTGCTGGCTTATCGACATACACCTTTTCTTTCAAATAACCCCAAACAAGAAGTCCAACGGTATCAAATCACATGATTTTTGCGGCCAATTGACATCGCCACCACGTGAGATAACACGGCCATTGAATTTGCCGCAAAAGAGCCATTGTTTCATTAGCTGTGTGGCAAGTGGCACCATCCTGTTGAAACCACACATTGTCCACATTCATATCTTCCAATTCGGGCCATAAAAAGTTCGTTGTCAGTAACTGCCTGACCGGCCTCATTTTGGAAATACGGCCCGATGATGCCGCCAGCCCATTAACCGTATCAAACAGTCACTCTTTGTTGGTGCATTGGTTTTTTGACAATCACTCTTGGATTATCATTCCCCCAAACGCGGCAATTCTGCTTATTAATGAATCCACTGAGGTGAAAATGTGCTGAAGATGATTTTCTTCGAAAATTGATCATCCACTGTTGCCATTTCTTGCCACCATTCTGACCATTGACGACGATTGAAATGGTCAAGAGGCTTTAGTTCTTGAGTCAATTGAACCTTGTAAACGTGTAAATGGAAGTCTTTATGCATAATGTTCATCAACGACGAGCGTGAGAGGTGCAATTGTTGGGCACGACGACGAGTTGAGGTGGACGGCTCTTCAGCCACACTATCGCGAACAGCAGCAATATCTTCTGCAGTACGAGCTGTACGAGCATGCACTGGTATTTTCACATCTCATACATACCCGGTTTGCTCAAATTTTTGCACGATTTTTCCGATTGAACGCACATTTGGACGATTAAATTGACCGAAAAAATCACGAAGTGCACGATATGCATTTTTATTTGAACGCCCATTTTCATAATAAGCCTGAATAACTTTAACGCGTTGCTCGATTGTGTATCTTCCCATGGTTCAAATTGAGTTAGTCTGAAATTAAAAAATGTCAAATGAAATGCAGAAAAAAAGTTCACGCTTAGGAGTGGTTCACATTCAATATCGGACCTTAAAATTAACCACCCTTTATTTATAGAATATATAAATATATAAAAAAATAGAAAAATAGACCGTATCAAAATGAGATAGAAACTAGTAAGAATGGAGCTTCGGCACGGTACCGAAGCTAAAATACCCCCCCGCGGCCATATTGAAGTATATTCGAAGTCTTTAGCCACGACATACACGATGATGTTCAGTTTTATATATTAACGAAATTTCTCCTACTTTGATGACGTCACTTTGTATCGGATGTAGGATAGGGATGATTCATATTATATATCAAAGCTAATGTGCAAAATTCGACTCTGGAGATGATGCTGATCAAAAATATATATATTTTTCTATATCTGCCACGCCTCCTTCTTGGCGTTACAAACGAAATGACAAAGTTAATATACCCCTTAATATCAGCTGAAATGGTTATTAACTCTACCAAACTCTGGTTTCTCCCACATTTGCCAGTTTTAAATGCAAATAAACCATCAAAGGTAAGAATTGTATATGATGCAGCGGCAAAATTCCATGGAATGTCGTTAAACGACAATTTGGTGAAAGGCCCCAATTGGTTGGCATCTATGTTTGGTGTCTTGATGCGCTTTTACTTACACCATGTCGCCTTTGCAGGTGACATACAAGAGATATTCAACCAAGTACATATTGCAGATGAGGATGCAGCGGCACAGTGCTTTCTTTGGTGAAATTTTAAAAAAGATAAGAAACCCACAAATTACCAGATGCAAGCTATGTCGTTCGGAACATGCTCATCACCTTTTCTGGCTCAATTTGTAAAAAATTATAACGCAGAGCTTTTTCAAGAAACTGATCCACTAGCTGTTAAAGCAATCGTTGAGGACCACTTTGTTGACGCTTTTTTAGGAGGAAAAGCAACAGTGGACGAGGCTGTGTGGACGATTCATAAAAGAAGTGGTTTTCATATTCACAAATTTATTTCTAACAACCAAGAAGTTCTACAAAAGCTGCCAGTAGAAGTTTGTTCAGATACAATGATCACGCGTTTTGGAAAAAATTCAGACGAGCAACATAAAGTTATTGGAATACTTTGGGATGCCAAGAATGATGTTTTTAAATTTTCAAGAAATACAATGCGCAAAATAAGCAGCAAAATGACGTGTGACAGGATTCGTCACACCAGTTACAATCAACGGTCGACTTCTGATGAGGGAGGTCTGGGAAACCGGTATAAGTTGGGATGAGGAAATAGCAGGCAGTCCGCTTAAGAAGGGGCAACAGTGGTCGCAAGATTTAAATACATCAAATCGGCAAAAGGCACACAAAAATGAACTTCATGTCTTTAATGATGAAAGTAGTCAGTCGTATGCATCAATAGAATACTTGCGGATGTGTACATGGAAGGCGACGAAGAAAAATACGATACAGCTCTTGCGACATCAAAGGCAAGGGTCGCACCACTTAAACACGTTACAATTCCGAAGCTTGAAACATTAGCTGCTGTTATGGAGTGGCTGAAACCACTGTAAGAGAACTACAGGTCACTGTTGACCAACCCTACTACTGGACTGATTTTAAAACAGTCTTAGCATGGACTTACAGTGATAAGAAAATACAATCATTTGTGGCCCATCACATAAGTGAAATAAGCAAAAAGTCAGAAAGACCTGAATGCAAGTGAGTGCCAACAGAAAGCAACATCGCGAATATAATAATACTAGATATCTCAGTTACTCAAAAATTTAATGAGTGGTTCGATGGTCTTAAATTTCTAAAACAAAAAGAAGAAAACTGGCCAAAACAAAAAGATATAGCTAATACGGAAATATCGCATCAATTTACGATGATTATTTAGGAAGATAACACCTTGTTCGAGAGCATAATAAAAAGAGTGTCCACTCTCAATAAAATTATCCGGTTCACAGCATGGGTCAAGAGATTCATTGACAATGCTAAAATGCACTAACTTAACCATTCAGATCATACAAAGTGAACTGAGAGTGTCTGAAATTCAGTGGGCGACTTGGTACAAAATCATACAGCGGAAAAGTTTTCCCGTCCTAATGTACGAAAAAATCATCTTCCAAATTAAGACTAACCAAATTTAATGTTTATCTAGATAATGATGGGTTATGAGAGCGAATTCAAAGAGCGAAAAATGTTCCAATGTCAACGAGAAATTCAATCATTCTTGACAGAACACATAAGTGTACACAAATGATAATTCACGACATGCATTTGAAAGCGAATCATACCGGAACTCCAGTTGTTCACAATTTTAAAGAAATATTTTGGATGCCAAACATTAATCATTTCATCAAAATTATCCTGAAGCACTGCAAGTGGTTCATACGCCACCGAGCAAAACCAATCCAACCAAAAATGGGCCTGCTGCCAACCGAAAGATTACTGACAATAAAAAAACCATTTTCTGCTACCGGAATCGACTACATTGGGCCATTCTATGTTCGAGAAGGCAGAGGAAGATACACAAAAACTTATCGTATAAGGTATGGCGTCATCTTTACTTGCCTGACCACTAGAGCTACACACGTCGAGATTGCATATTTGCTGAACACCGATTCCTGTATCATGGCAATACGTAGAATGATGGCAAGACGAGGCAAAATTTAAATAATGTGGTCGGATAATGGGACCAATCTTCAAGGAGCTTCTAAAGAACTCCTTCAAGCCCTTGAAGAACTCGAAAAAAGTAGTCTTAGGTCAAATCTTCCAATGAGAAGCATTATATGGAGATATATTTCTCCCAATGCCTCAAACTTTGGTGGTTGCTGAGAGCGCATCGTTGGATATTTTAAAAGAGCAATTGAGAGTGTTTTGTCTATCTAACTCAACCGATGAGATGCTGCAAACTATTTTATGAAGCAGAGCATTTGGTAAATAGCCGACCATATGTGTTGGAATCAGATGATCAGAAGATGACTTGGGACTATGTCCGAATGATATTTTACTACAACAAAGTGAGATTATTAACTGCCCTGGAAAGTTCAACCAATACGACTCAACACAAAAACCCATGTGGCGTATCACTCAACTGCTTATTGATCAATTATGGAGGCGTTTTCTTAAGGAATATATACCAACATTGTTAAACAGACCTAGGTGGCATAAGGATATAGCAAATCTAAAAGAAGAAGATATGATAATTCTAAAGGAATATAATATACCAAGAAGAGATTGGTCAATAGGAATTATCGTCAAGGTGCATCCAAGGGACGATGGACGTACGAACAGCAAACAAACATATCGTAGACCAGCAAACAAATTGTGTAAACTTGAATTACGACTCAGCGACATCAGCGATCATGCTGGAAATCAGCACTAGGTGGCGGTACTATGTCGCAGACTAAATTTACTGCTTTCATTTGTCAACACTACTTTTTGTTATTCTCTGTATCTATCTGTTCTATCATTTTTTTGTGTGTCAAGATTAAATTAAAATTGGAATTGTTCTTTTTGCTCAATTGAGTTTGTGTTTTAATTCGTTTAAAAAGAAAAACGATATTTTCGAATGTATATTGACAGTAATGTTTTCCTAGAATATTTTTCTTCTATGGATTTTTTAAGTATATTCTTTTATCTTTTCACATTTACTTAACTATCCTGTTTTTGTATATATTTATTTAAGTATAGTTATTGTGTTTAAAAATCATATATGTTTTATTTTCATGAAATATTAGAAAAATTAACTTTATTAATATATATTATTAATTAAAAATTAAATACTTAGAAAATATTGTTGCGACCATATAATTAAACTTATTATTCCTTAAATTGAAGAGAAGTTTCTGCTGTCACCTTTTATGATTGCGTGATTTCTTTTTTGTCGAACCAATCTATTTCGACCGTTATTCTGTCTTTCTGTGCATTTTTTTTTTTTTTTTTAGTCAATGAACATAAGTTCTTACAGACTATACAATATGATATATGTTACAAATGAATTACATTCAATTCAATAAATAAAATATAAGATATGCTTTAGTTTCAAATTAATTTAATAATAACAATTAAGCGAATGTTTTGAGGATTCTTTAGAATCTGCAAAATCAATGTTGCAGAACATCATACAATTATAAAACTCAGCCATTGATCTGCACGTTTCGAAATAAAACACATCAACGTGTCGTAATGTTCTTAACGTAACATTAAAATTAATTAATTCGAGCAACTTAGGTCAATCCACCGCTTCCCTTACTTACTTATTTACTTAGATGGCGCCTACAACCGTAAGTCGGATTCTGCCTGTTGTGAGAAATTGCGCCAGACATTTCTGTTTTGCGCTTTCTGGCGCCAGTTGGAAGCTCCAAGTTTCGTCAGGTTGTCCTCCACTTGGTCCCTCCACCGGAGATGCTGTCGTTCTCTTCTGCGTTGTTCGCCGCTGGGTACCGAATCGAATATTTTCTTCGCTGGAGCGTCGTCTTCCATCCACTCAACATGACCTAGCCAGCGAAGCCGCTTGATTTTTATGCACTTTACTATGTCGATGTCGGCGTATAGCTCGTACAACTCATCATTCCACCGTATTCGGTACTCGCCGACTGACGCAGATCGGTCCGTAGATTTGCGAAGGATATTTCTCTTGAACGCTCCCAAAATCTTTTCATCAGAGCTGCTCAACGTCCAGATTTGTGCTGCATATAACAGATACAGAACAGATCCACTATATCGTTGGTGGAGTTAATGCTGGAACCGAAGTAGACGAAGTCCTTCACAACCTCGAAGGAGGTGTTATCAACAGTGACGTGGGTGCCAATACGCTGGGATTGTTTGTATGTTGACACCAGATATTTAGTTTTATCTGCGTTTACTGCATGACCCATGCGACTCGACTCTTTTTCTAATTTGGAGAATGCTGCACTGACTTCGCGTGTGTTATGGCCAATGATATCAATATCATCGGCATACGCTAGCAGCATAGCACTCTTATAGAATATTGTACCGCTTTGTCTCAGCTCAGCAGCTCGAATGATCTTCTCCATGATTAGGTTAAAAAAAGTCGCACGATAAGGAATTACCTTGTCTCAAACCTGGTTTGGTAACAAATGGGGGAAGAGGTCCTTCCCGATTTTAACTGCGCTGCTGGTGTTGCTCAGTGTCATCCTGCATGAACGGATTAATTTTGCAGGTATACCAAATTCAGACATGGTGGAGTATAGGTGATTCCTTATTGGACTGTCGAAAGCGGCTTTGTAGTCGACAAAAAGATGGTGGGTGTCGATTTGCTTCTCTGTGGTCTTTTCCAAGATTTGTTGTAGCATGAATATCTGATCGGTGGTAGATTTTCCAGGTCTGAAGCCACACTGATAAGGCCCAATCAGTTGGTTTACGATGGGCTTCAGACTTTCACATAATACGCTCGACAGGACCTTATAGGCGATATTTAGGTGACTTATCCCACGGTAGTTGGAGCAAATAGTGGGATCGCCTTTCTAGTGGATTGGGCAGAGTACACTGAGCATTCTTCCGACCATATTCTGGATAGAGATCGTGAATGCATTTATATTGCTGTCAAGACTTCATTATAGTAGGGCAGCGGAACTTCAACGCTGTCATCCATAATTGGGGTTTCCGGGATATCATCTCTCATCGCCATTCAGAAGACTAGAGAAGTGTTCCCTCCACAACGTCGGTGTACTCTGGATATCTGTCACTAGATTTCTGTTTTCATCCTTGCAATAAGAGGCCCTGGCTTTAGAGCCATCGTCCAGACATCTTATCTTTACGAAAAACTTTCAGGCCTCGTTCCTGTCACTATACATCTGAATCTTCTCACACTCGCGCTTTTTTTCCACCTGAAAATACGTCTCTCGTCCCTCCTTTCTCTCTGTAACGCTCCTAAGCAGCACGCGTTACAACCAACTGCAGGGTGGCTTTGTAGGCGGCGTCTTTCTCTGCAGTGGCGTCGCGACACTCTTGGTCGTAACACTGGTTTTGGCGGGGACGGTGGTAGCCAATAACCTCTTCGGCAGCCGTACGCATAGAGTGGGAGATGTGTGCCCACTGTGCGCATATATCATCGATTGGAGGAGTGCTTTCTTGAAGCAGGAGTGAGAGTCGAGTGGCGAAGGCTTCGGCTGTCCGTTTTGACTGCAGCTTGTCAACGTCTAGCTTTCTCTGTGTAGAATTTCGCACATTCTTTGCAGCGCGCAGACGTGTACTGATCTTAGCTGCGACAAGATAATGATCCTAGTTTATGTTAGCACCACGGATCGTGCGTCTTATACACTGGAAGAGTGCCTTCCGTCAATCAAAACGTGATCAATTTGGATGCGCGTTTTTCGGTCAGGAGACAACCAGGTGGCCTTATGAATATTGAGATGCTTGAATCTAGTGCTACTTATAACCATGTTTCGTGCTGCGGCGAAGTCAATCAGCCTCATTCCGTTATCGGATATGTTGTCGTGGAGGCTGAAGTTTGCGACTGTTGGACCAAAGATGTTTTCCTTGCCCACCTTAGAGTTGAAGTCACCAAGCACAATTTTTGTGTCGTGATGGAGGCAGCGTTCGCAAGCGTCTTCAAGGCGCTCGTAGAAAGTATCTCTGATCTCATCGTCCTTGTCTTCTGTCGGAGAATGCGCACATATTAGGCTTATATGAAAATTCAGCCTTGATGCGGATTATGGCAAGTCGTTCGTTCACAGGAGTGAGTCGCAGGACGTGATGCCGTAATCTCTTGCCAACTACAAATCCGCACCCAAGCTCGTGCTTCTCCGCATGGCCTCTGTAGTAGATATCACAGGTTGCTTGCAGAGAACAGCCCCGTCCCTTCCATCGCATTTCTTGGATTGCAGTGATATCAGCTTTGTATCTTTCCAAGATATCAATCAGTTGGATAGCGGCACCTTCCCAATTAAGAGTTCGGACATTCCAGGTGCATATCCGTAAATCATTATCAGTTTTTTGTTTGCGGTGGTCGTCATCAGATTTGGGGATAATTTTTCTCGTATCTCTTATGTAACTTTTCGTTGAAATGGTTTTTTTACGTGGTTGGCTTCAAAGCCGACGTACAACCTATTTAAGGCTAGGAGACCCGCTCTTTATAATATCGAAAATGGACATAAAGATAACATATTTGAGTGAGTAAACGTTTTTTCTGCTTTTTGTCGTTTTCCAGTGGCAATATATTAAAGATATCCACTACTCGTTGTCGCGCTATTACTCTCTTTCTAGAAAAAAAGAATTACAGTTTCTCTTCTAGAACCTGGTTGTCTTTTATCCTAATTTCAAATTTTTCAAATTTATTTTTCAAATGTATTTGTTTCAAAAGTAATGTTCACCAGTGACGAACTGCCCTCCCACCTTAGAAAATAAAAAAGTTATTTTTTATCACAACCACTAAAATAAATATTTTTTTTAATGCTTTCATTCAAGCTTTATGTACACAAATGTACACAAGGAAACAAATAGGCAGCAAAAAAACCCCCAACCACAGTTTTGAAGTTGCAGGAACCTCAAATTTGTAGTTGTTTGAACATACTTTTTGATTGCCTTAAAGGATTTGATGTTGTTAGGACTAATTATTGGAAATCGTAACCAAACCACTTTTCTTCTCCTAACTGAATATCGAAACATACAATCGATCACTCGCTTAGCATGAAAAGAAAAACGAAATGGCCATTTCAGCACTTGCAAGGACTTATGATCAATTGTGTTGTGACAAAAAAAAACACAAAATGATCGAGAACTGGACCTACATGTTTTATGTCGACTCCGAAAGGCAGTTTTTACTTTTTGAGGCTTGCCGTTGTCTACAGAGAGGTGACGGCCGCACAGAAAAATTCAATTGAAAAAAACTTTCTGTCTCAAGTGGGATTTGAACCAGAGTTCTCTCGCGTATGGGCCACGAACTCTACCCACTGTGCCACGGTCGCTTAGCATGATAAATAATAAATTATCACAATACATTTCAATGTTATCTAGATTAAATTTTGAATTTTTTTTTGACTAAGAACAGGTCAATAGGTTTAAAATTGATTTTGTTCTTATTTCCCAATCAAATGGATATTAAATTTAAAAACATCCATTTAATGCTTAGTATAATTAACCGTCTAAAGTTTTGTTATATCATCAGTTCAGTGCAAAAGCAAAATAAAAATTTAAAATTACTTAAATAAATCTAATTTTTATTAATATTTAAAGCAAGTACTTTAATTAAACTATCGCAAATATATTATATGTACTCGTACATAAAAAATTTTCTTTCCAAACTTTTCCTCGATCGCATTTTTATCTCTCATTGTTTATCTGACAAACACGGTAATTTTAACTAAACTAAATATGTACAAAGTCGGCGGCCGTGCCGCATTGGGTAGAGTGTGTGGCCCATACGCCATAGAACCCTGGTTCGAATCCCACCTGACACAGAAAGTTTTTTCAAATTGAATTAATCTTTCTGTTCGGCCGTCACCTCTCTGCAGACAATGGCGATGAAAAGCTTCTTGAGAACATAAGCCGTTCGGAGTCGGCATAAAACACGTAGGTCCAGTTCTCGATCATTTGCGTTCAAACATTTCACGATACACAACACACACAATTGATCATAAGAAGCTCTGTCAAAGTTCTTTTAAGGGCTGAAATGGCCATTTCGTTTTTTTTTAAGCATATACAACAAAAAATTCGTCTATTTCGCTAACCATATCTTTAAAATTTAACCGAAGTAAACGTTTGTATTTATTAGTAGGGGGCCGGAAATAGAAAAAGACAGTTCGTTTCAATAGATTGTCTATCGAATAAAAAAAAAAAATCAAAATATATGTCAAAATTCAAATTAATTAATTAAATTTGACCTTTTAAGGGGATGGTACTGTTTTAAAGCTGTATATACTGTTTATTCGTATTATAACTTGGCTTCTTAAATATATTTGGTAAAAAAAATTAAAAACCATCGATAAATAAATCCGTGGCAGCGATTCTCCGGAGGCGCCTCGAAAAAAAGTTGTTTAAAATCTACTAAACCGATCGTTTTGAAATTGCTTACACTATTTCTACACATAAATCGACAAGTAATGCCGAAGCGCTCTATTTTTCTTTTTTTCCTATTTTAAAATAACCTCATTTTTTAAGCGAAAATCGCGTTTTTGACTTCAAAACGCTACCAAGCAAAAAAACATTTGAAAAAACTCTTCGGTATTATCCCGGAAACATATTACCTTTTAAACTAATTTTGAATTTTTTTCCAGATAATCCGCTAACCTTTAATCGTGTTCACAGCACAAGAACTTTTTTTCGAGGCGCCTACGAAGAATCGCTGCCACGGATTTATTTATCGATAATTTTTAATTTTTTCTAAATATACTTAAGAAGCCAAACTAAAACATGTATATGAAATAAATGCACCAACATTATTCATGTCTCCAAAAAAAAATTATGAAAACATGCTTTTTTTTCGGCTTTAAAACAGTACCATCGCCTTAAACTGAATGAATTTTTTGAATGAGGAATGCATGAAGATGAAAATATGTTAATCACATTGGATGTTGGGAATGACATTTAGTTGTGAGAGACGTTATTCGGTTATAATATGTTATTCGGTTAAGAGAATGAATTATTTGGCCATGCATTTTTGGTATTTTCAAGGTCAACTTGAAAAATGCGTTTAGTCTGTTCCAACAACCATATTTTTATATGAACAAACAAGTTTTGAACTCGGTTCAACATTTTCGATTCTGAATACCGAATTACATTTATAACAACTATTATATCGAAGACATAACCAAAAATTTTGCAGCCACAACTGATCTGTTTGGCTGTATAACGAAAACAACGTATTTCTCAGTAAATAATCAGTTTAAATCCATCAAAAGATATAAACGGAATATATAAATTAAAAATATTCAAAGACAGTTTTAAAATTATCCACAGATTTTATCAAAACGAAAGTTCTCATTTGAAAACATTGGAGCACTTTTTGTGGATCACTTCCTAAAATTCGGTCAAAACTTTATCTAAAGCTCCGCCGACTAATTATCTACCGCTGTTCACACGATTTTTACAACGGATTACCAAATCAAACCCATGATTTTAATTATCTTTAATATATAGATAATAGTAATACAGGGTGTCCTGCAATTGAGTGCAACTATTTACGGAGCTGAAAGGTTATGTCAGGCTGAGCAAAAATTCGTATGGAAGGGGGGGGGGGGGGGTCTATTTTTACATTCTTAGGAGCTACAGGGTTAATTAATATTTCTACAGGGTTACATTACATTATTGTTTCTAGCAGAAAAACTAACTTACATAAAAAAAACTAACTTACATTAAAAATAAAAAAGTTGGCTGTACTTAAAAAATTATACTTATTAGAAACCAATGATAAATAATGACATTACAATTAGTTATGCAGTAGATAATATCATTGTTTTCTAATAAGTATAATTTTTTTAGTACAGCCAACTTTTTTATTTTTTAAGATATGTTTATGTTTTTGGTGTCATTGAAAAGAAAATTGAATAAATTACAAAATTGATCTTAAAATAAAATTTAATTTATTACGCGAAATTCTGAGAAATTTGCACTCAAAATTGAAATTTGGTAGTTTCAATCGATTGATTTCATCTTCACACGAGCACAGCTCGGTAACGGTTAAGTTGGTGGGGTTTGTTGATATACCGTTGGAAAGGTGATTGGACTTTAATGTCAGTTAGTTTTTCTGCTAGAAACAATAACGTAAACCAAAGTCGTGAAATATTAATTCACCCTGTAGCTCCTAAGAATGTGAAAATAGAGCCCCCCTACCATACGATTTTTTGCTCACCTCGACATAACCTCTCAGCTCCGTAAATAGTTGCACTCAATTGCGGGACACCCTGTATATAAGATATATAAATATCTATAGTTAATATCTATAGTAAAAATATATATAGTATCCATATATCAAAAGTAAATCTCATGCATATGACTACAAAAATATTCTATTGTACTGCGTAATGATCTATGCATGGGCGTCCACAGGGGAAAAAAGGGTGGGTCAGTTTCCCCCCCTAAAGCTCTGTCAAAAAATGTATATTAGTTTATTATATATGTTACATAATCAGGACCAATTTACCGACAGGGAGTATGACATTTTTTTTCAAAGTGTGTATTTTGAGCTAAAAAATTGAATGGTGAAAAAATTAAAGGCCGCTCGCAAGTGGTTTAAAAGTTACAGGAAAAACAAACTGGAACTAGTAAGGAATATAGCTTCGGCAGGGTACCGAAGCTAAAATACCCCCCCGCGGCCATATTGAAGTATATTCGAAGTGTTTAGCTACGACATACACGATGATATTCAGTTTTATATATTCGAAAGTTTTCCAATTTTGAGGACGTCACCTTGTATGGGAGGTAGGCGCGATTTTGATCCAATTTTGCCATATACCATAGGGATGGTTGATATTATATATCAAAGCTACTGTGCAAAATTTCAAAACATTTCATTAATTTTTGTGGATTTTTAAGAGATTTTACGTTTAAAATAAAGCCACTGTGTATGGGAAGTGGGCGTGGTTTTCATCTGATTTTGCCATATATCATGCAGATTGTTTATATTAAATATCAAAGCTTATGTGCAAAATTTTAAAACATTTCTTTAACTTTTGCAGATTTTGAAGAGATTTTACGTTTAAAATAAAGCCAATTTGTATGGGAGGTAGGCGTGGTTTCCATCCGATTTAGCCCACTTTCGAACTTCATCTTCCTTTTTTAAAAATAAACTTATATATTGAATTTCATCGCGAAAGCTTTAGAATTGCGGCTGTAATCGTGTCGACAGACGGACAGACAGATGGACACACGGAAATCGACTCAGGAGATGATGCTGATCAAAAATATATACATTTTTCTATACCTGCCACGCCTCCTTCTTGGCGTTACAAACGGAATGACAAAGTTAATATACCCCTTACGCAGTACGCGTTGGGGTATAAAAATAAGGCAAAACAGGGGCACATTTTTAACAAAATGTTACCAATGTGGGTATCCAATAAGAAAGGTAATACGACAGGCTATTGAACGATATATTTATACTAAAATTCTATACAGTATTTTTATAGTTATGCTATATTATAAAATAATATAATATAATATCACAGTGTGTAATTTTTTAAGTCATGGCAAAATAACCATATACGGACAACACTACGTGATAAAAGACCAAAAAAAAAGACCCCTGTCTACCAGTTTTGCCCAAAGTCCTCCAGGTTTTTTTTTTATGGGCCCCCAAAGAAGTTGGGCCTCGGTGTCATTTTTGGAAAAAGTGATCATTTTCTCAAGCTCATATCTTGCAAGCCGTTCGGAATTTTGATTTACTCTCTGAGGCAAAGTTATAGCTCTTGTCATAAAGAACAAAAATTGTTAACATATAAAATCAAAAAAACTTCATCTTCAAGGTCAAAATCGCAAAAAACTTTAAAAAATGGCCCAAAAAGCGTTTTTTTTATTTTCCGCTTTTACGAACAAATTTACTTTATGAAAAATGCGCCAATTTTCTTTGGCCTGGTAGGGCTTACAGCGCTGATTAAAACCCCAAAATTTTTTTAAGGATTCCGATCAAACTTCTTGAGATATAGGCATTTATAGCTTGAGTATATAATCACTTATATCTCACCCATTTCTTATCCGATCTGGTTGATATGGGTATCATTGAGAAGACCTTTGAAAATGCTATAAATATATATAGGTATATAAATATGTTAATTTTTATTAACTAATTGGGGCAAATTAAAAAAAAAAAAGAGTTTTTAACCTCACTTTTTTAATAAAAATCTAGTTTTCTCAAAAAACAGCCCTAGTAAACTTATTTCTTCCTAGACTCAGTAAAAGACAACACTTCAAGCTTTTTTTTAAGGTATAATACTCCACATTAACCCTTCTAAGACCGGAGATAGTGAGTTTTTTCTAACCAAAGTACTTTCTGGGAGCCAAAATTTCGCTTAAAAACAATTGAAGTGTAAGAAAATAAGCGATTTCTTAAAAAAAATGTTGATTTCAAAACTTTGAACGTAAATAATTGTCAGTCAGGAGGCCGAGTGTGTGAGTGCACTGTACCTTCACTGATACTAAGTGCATACTAATAAAAATGCTCAAGCTGGTGGGTGAGTTACCGTGCCCAAACTATCAAACAACTACCTGGAAGCAAACATCTGCATTGAATTCACATAAAAAAAAAATACCTGGAAACACATTGTAGCACTTGTCATAAAGATGAAATTGTGAACATATAAAACCAAATAAACTTGTATCAAAAAAACTACCTGGAAGCAAACATCTGCATTGAATTCACATTGTAGCTCTTGTCATGTTTAATATCTTGTATGTTTAAATAACGCTGAAAAATGAAATATGCCTGTCCAGAACCATGTGTTTGTCCAAGGGTTAACACCGTTTAGGTAGCGCTTAGGTATCTCGCGATCACGCACCGACCGTAGCAGACCAGACAATGCAGTAAGCTCAGCATACGCAACAAGGGACGCAGCACACAATATAAAAGCGACACGACGATCACATCGAGGCATTACACTGCGCGACGTCAACGAGAGCTCAGCAGTGAAAGTGAAAGTAAAAAAAGTGAAAGTGCTACAGCATAATTCGCACACAGCATTGGCAACTGACAATTTCAATATGCAGTGTGAAAATATTGATTTATTTTGCTACGTTTGCGGTCATCAAATCAGAAAAAAAAGTTCTACAAAATTTCAAAAGGAAAGAATCTTTTAACTAGTGAATTCAAGAGAGCATATAAGTTGTTTTTCGACAAAGAAGACTTGACCGGTGAAAATTGCACACCTAATACAGTGTGTCGCCAATGTTATAACTATCTCATGGCATTGTTGAGTGGAGACAAACATAGTATGAAGTATTGTAAGCCGGTAAACTGGATTAATCTAACAGGTGATCATGATGAAACCAGTTGCTATGCATGCGTAAATTACACATGTGGTCTAGATCGATATGCTGAGAGGAACAAAACTTATAAAGCAACTGTAACAGCCACACTACCAGTGCTTGACAGCGTTTTGAAAGCAAAGAAAACTCACACATGGTAATGTGAACTTTACGGCGTACCGCAAACGGCAAGCTGAATTTCAGAGCCTCTACACTTTAAATGATGACAATTCGTTCGCTTACTGCAACGATGTAAAAGCTTTGGTGGTAAAAATGGGAATGAACTACATCGCTAGTGAGTGGAGATTATTTATTTATGGTTATATTTCAAGCTTGAAAGCAGTGTTGTTGCATGTGTTGAACCGAAAATCTTCCATTCCGCTAGCAATGGGTATTAACATGAAAGAAAGCTATGAAACATTGAAAGATATTATGGAAAAAATCAAATACTACGAAAATAAATGGAAGATTTCCTGTGATTTGAAGGTCATCAACATTTTGCAAGGGATCATCGATAAGGGCGGCTTTCCAAAATTCTTTTGTTTTCTTTGTAATTGGCATTCGCGCTCACCTCTGAATCAATACCAATGTAATTCGTGGAGACCAAGAGGAAGTGTGGAGGAACAAATGAAACAACATAAACTGAAGAATGCACCTTTAATAGACAATACTCAAGACATCTTGCTGCCACCGCTCCACATAAAACTGGGAATTGTTAAAAAATTCATCGAAGTGGACGTTGTAAATTGTCCAAACGCATTCGACAATTTGAAAAGCGTTTTCCCAAAGCGTAGCGATGACAAAATTAAAAAGGTATTGTAGTAAATTTAAAACGAATTTTTGTTCACCTCATTGTACTATTTTCACTTTGTTAATGTTTTATTTTCTGTCTTTATTTTTTGTCTTCATTTAACAGGCGTACTTAATGGCCCTGACATTAGAAAGCTATTCGAGCAACTTTGAATCATCGCTTCATGATTATAATCATTCAATGGCATGGATTTACCTTCAGCGTGTACGCACCAGAGTCTTGGGAGGGGATCAAGACGCGGAACCGGAAGCAAGAGAATAGGTGAAAGAAATGCTGTATTATTTTGAGAAAATCGGCACATCGATGACATTAAAGCTGCATTTTCTTCATTTTCATTTTGACGATTTTATGAAACAACTCCCTACTGAATCCGATGAGCAAGGAGAACGGTTTCACCAAACCACAATGCCTATGGAAAAACGGTACAAAGGCAAAAAACTCGACGCATTGCATGCAGAGGTAATATCAATTTTATTGATGCATTGTTTTGCTTTCTTTTTTTGATTTCTTTTCTAATTCATTTCAGGTATGTTGGTGGAGTCACAAGATCACCCTGTATGATGTTAATGAAGTATCTTAAGAAGAAAAAGCTGATGATGGAGGGCAGTCTTGAAGTAACGTGCCTGTGGACACCATAAGTTCTGAATCAGAGTCAGATTCGGACGACGATTTGGATCCACAACTTAAGAGAGTGCGATTTGCAAGTCCAGGGCCATCAACATTATAAACATAATACGAATATTTTTTTTTTATAATTTTTGTAATAGATAGCATAGTATTGTAGTGCCATCCCTGCTGAGACTACTAATCCCTACAACACTGAATCATTATTACTAAATATCCATGCTACTACTCTTTGTTGCCACCCTAACTCTAAACGTCAACCCATACCACCCAAGAACTAAGATTAATAAAATCAGTAATAGTATAACAATGAAACCTGCAACATGTCTTTTCACTTACGGGAGATGGCTTTATAGTATCTCAACGTTGAAATAAAGAAAAAAACAAATGAAATTAAAAAATGTTCGGGAAATTTTTCACTTTTGCGGCTACCTAAGCTCTACCTAAACGGTGTTAAGAATCATTCCTAGGAAGTTCATATGTTCCAAAAAGTTGTTTTTTGAGATTTTAGGTTCATTTTTGTAGTTGATTGTTTCCTTGAATTTTGAACGGTTTGCTACCTATGGACCTGAACAGGGGGAAAAAAGTAAAAAAAAAAATGGAGTTTTTTAAAGTTTTTTTGCGATTTTGACCTTGAAGATGAAGTTTTTTTTTGATTTTATATGTTCACAATTTTTGTTCCTTATGACAAGAGGTACAACTTTGACTCAGAGAGTAAATCAAAATTCCGAACGGTTTGCAATATATGAGCTTGAGAAAATGATCACTTTTTTCCAAAAATGACACCGAGGCCCCACTTCTTTGGGGGCCCATAAAAAAAAACCTGGAGGACTTTGGGCAAAACTGGGAGACAGGGGTCTTTTTTTTTTTTGTCTTTTATCACGTAGTGGTGTCCGTAAATGGTTATTTTGCCATGACTTAAAAAATTACACACTGTGAAATTTAACGAATCTAGAAAATGTCATAACTCAAAAAGTAATAAATGGATATTTATAAATTATAGCAGGTTAAATAGATCAACGTTTGACTTTTTTTCGATACCCATATTGCTTATTTTTTTTTATATATATATATATAATTTGAAAAATACGTACAATTTCTAAGTCCATTTTCCCAACTTTCGACCTCTGTAACTTCTTAACCACTTGAGAGCGGCCATTTTTCACCATTGGATTTAGAAGTGCATAATACATACGATTAAAAAATGGTAAATTTCGAGTTTTCCTTGTTGGTAAATTATATCCATAATCATAAAAAAATTTTAAAATTTGTAATGAATTCAGTAAAAAAATGTAAAATTATTTTTTTATATTTTACATGCAATATGCAACATAATTGAAGACATGAATGAGTGAAGGTGATATGTCGCATTTTCGGATTTTTGTGTTCTATGCATGGATGAAGGTCTTATGTGCATTCAGTACAAATATGAAACTTTGAACTTAATTTTCTCGAAACTAAATAATTGCGACATATAACCTACATTCATTCATGTCTTCAATTATAAAAAAATATGAAGTCACTGCCTTGTACTTATTGGGATATTATAATGCAAATAAGCTTAACTTATATTTATTATTGATTTTAAAATGGAAGTATGAGCAAAACTATACGAAATTCTCAGTGAAAATCATTAATATTACTCTTATATTTTAAATATAATAATATTACAATCAAATAACAAATTTTACTTTAAGGGATATTCATCTCAGAAAACTAATCTATAGCTTTAAGACTTTGCTTAAAGATTATAAAAAAAGAATAATCGGAATCATTTCATTTGCTTAGTTCAACAATTTTTATAAGTTGAATTAAGCTTAACACATACATTTTTGTAGTATCTTGTACTTTCGTTTTCTTTAAATTTTGAACCCTTCTCAACCCTTTTTATTAAAAATATATATATCCTAATTTTCAAATTGCATCACCGAGCAACTGCCTATACTCAACGCATTAGGAATTTAAAATCATATATATAATTCATTGCACACAAGAGAAATCCCACTAAGGTGTGATATAATTAATTAACATATTGTACCCGTGCACTTTCAATTTTTTGTGTCAGGCCAGAAAGATTTTGAAATTGCAAAATTACACTTTCTTAAGCATTTGATTAAAACAAGAAAATATATTCAAACAGAATAATTTATTAGTTTAAAAATAAAATTGATGCTAAAATAGAGTTTATTTAAAAAAAATTTAATTAAATATTTTACTTAAGACATTAGTTTACTTCATGGGCTTACTTAAGACCAACAAGTGCTTAAATTCTCTGAAATATACATGAAATTTTTAATATTTTATGTGTCATAATATGTCAAATATTCATTTTAATATATGTCATGAATATTTTACTTTTTAGATTTGCACTCTCAAGCCTATTCGCCTCATATCTATAGGTTCTTGGCATACCTGAGCATTCTAGAATATTCCAATCACACGAATGCTTTCTTAAAAAAATCGAGCATCCTGACAAATAGCTTAAACTGAGTTCATTAAAGTAGGTGATCCACGACATCATTAAAGATGAGCTTATGCAGGCCTGAATTACTTATTATATGTTTGAAATCATAAATTATATTGCTTAAAATCGGAAAATTGTTGCATTTTCTTCAACAGTTTTTTGAATAGGGTGGCTTGATAGTTATTTATACAATTTTACATTTACAGATCTATTCTTAAAAATCTACGATTGTAAAACAGTATTTTTCATATTTCTATATGTTTGTTGTAATTTATTGATTTCAAAACAAAATTTAAATCTTAAAAATAATAAATGTTAATAAAAATTGTTAGCTGCTTTTCATATATTGAAAATTTCATTGACAAATTTTGTTTTTTAGCTTCAAATTTTGTTTGAAATCAAAAACTTAGTCCCCTTTTACACTCGTCAAGAATTGACGATCAAGTCTTGTATTTGTAGATGAAAGACGCGGACATTAACGTGAGAGAGGGTAAATTTAAAAGGGAATAGCAAAGAATTGACGTCAATTCTTGACCAGGGTAAAAGGGGACTTACAACAAACATATAGAAATATGAAAAATACTGGTTTACAATTGTAGATTTTCAAGAATAGGTCTGTTAAACACTTACTTAACAAAAAAAGCTAAAATATTGATATTTGCTTTTGCCAAAAATTATAAAAAAGCATTACATAGCAAACAATTCCAATGTTGTTAAAAAACATTTCTGAACTGATTCAAGAAAACTGGAATGAATTTTTCCTTTGAGCCCATCTTTCAAAATATATTGAATGTTCATATCTCAGCAAGCATGTGTCGAACGCGCAGTGTGCTCTCAATCTAGCGGGACAAAATAAAAAAAAAATACAAAAAATTAATTTTATTTCTCTAAAATACAGCATATAAACACAGAAAGCCATGACAAAAATTTGAGAATGATTGTTTGATCCGTCATATTTAAAACGGCAGTGGAATACTGTTTTTTGTGTATTTTTAAATTATTTCTGAGCCTCAAGTAAGCAGTTGTTTGTTAAACGTGTTGTTCATGCGAAGGCATATAGATTAATATTCAATATTATAAGTAGCTTAATAAACCAAATTTATATTAATATTATCTATTGGAATTTAAGCAAAAAATAGAAAACAAAATTAGGTTGCATTTTGTTAGAATGCCATTTACTTTAACCACATATGTACGCAATTAGATTAAATTTTTTACCAAGTTTGAGTCCCATAGATAAAACATACTTACATTAAGCTGCAAACTTTTATTTTGTATTATGCATTTATTTCTTAAAAACTCTACGACGTCCTACTAAATGACAATACCTCACGATTTTAAAATATAATTTTGTGTTTCAAAGTTGAATATTTAAAAATATTATTATTAAATATTTAAGAGTGTATTTATCAGTATAGCCAATTTTATGAACACCCTGCATAAAGAAGAAGAGTGTTTCAAATATACACTAACTTCTGAATATTTTTTTGTTGGAATGAACAATCGAATTATTTTACAAAAATTTCAAATTTCGTTCTAATAGTTCGGTTAAATCTTACACAGTGGAACAGTGTAAATTGCGACAATGTTCACTAAATTTTGACCAAACATCTCAGAAACATTCCTAAATGATTACTAAATACGTGAACTTTCTACGTAACTATTTGCCACCTGCCCCCTATGCAAAATCCTGCGGACGCCCATGGATGTATATAAGTAATGTTTTTTAATGCGGCTGTAAGAAACAACGGGTTTCTACAATGAAACAAACAAAATAGACAAAAGAGGTAAATATAAAAAAAATTACATTTAGACTTAAAACTTATCTTTAAATAAAATTTGTTCAGAGCATTTTCATATAACTAAAGTTCAATTTCATATTAAACGTAATCATCAATAATGTTATCTACAAAAATTCTGGAAAAATGAGATTCGTTACATGAATAACTTCTTATAACGTTTTCAAGAGTACTATAGTGTTTAGAATAAAGCTTATAGTTTTTTAAAAATAGCGTTTTTATTTACTAACATTTTCAATAGTATCCTAACTTTCTCAGACACTGATGTACAACCATTTTTCCAGAGCTATGTAATATGAAAGAAGCTTAGTTAACAGTATTAAACATGAAGTCCAACATAGTAACAAAAATATCATTTATATAATGTTTTAAAAAATTTTCTATTTTAACATTTTTCAATATATTATACATTTAAAATTTTTTTACTTCTATAGAACTAATATAACTATATAACTAATGTTACATATCTTACTGATTTCAAAAATTATAATCGGTTGTTCTTTAATAAATCCATACTAAAAATTAAAGATAATATATGAGGGGCATAAATTCAAAAATGGCCAAGTCCAAAACAAAATACAAAAAATAAGAAATATTTTTTTTTCTGTACATGATTTTTTAAATTATTCATTAAAAAGAGTAATTTTTTACCATTAACCAAATTAGATTCAGAAAACACAAAAATTCCTCTTCTTATATAAATTTTATTTCTCGATTTCAAATTTTCTCGTTTCGTATGAAATTACTTTTTTAGTCAAACAATATTTAAAAAATTTATGACGTTCATAAGAAATAATAAATTTCGTTTATTAGCGAAACAATATTTTAAATACATGCGTTTGATGGAAGATCTTGGGAATCTGCATGTTTGATTGTGGCGTCTTTTGCGAAATTTACACATTTCCAAACAAATTTGCTATGAACGCATTTAATATGTTGATATAACTTTTTTTTTGTAAAATAATAATAATAATAGTTAGTATTCATTTATCATGATTGCTTTTCTGAAATTGCTTGAATGTTCTCTTGTTCTTTAAATTGGTATTTTGTTATTAACGCATTTATTATGTTTAATTATTTAAATTAAAATTTAATTTAATAATAGCAAGCAGCCTTCAATGACGAAAAAACAAACTTAATACTAATTTTAAAGCATTTCTAAAATGTATACAGTAAGCAACAAAAGTTTCAGTCTTAAATGATTTCTTTCAATTCATAAAAAAGTTTGAAGTCTTTTCTAGACACTTAAAAATTAACAGAAGTTAATTCAACACTAGACACTTCAAATTAAAAAAATATTAACGCTTATTTAGATAGAACCTACGTTTATTCCAACTGCCAAATGGCATTTAGACATCGATTTACAGTAAAAAAATGAATTTAACATCGTAATGCAATTCGAATTTTTTTTACGATTTGCATATGTTCACACCGACATCTAGCTGTGAAATTGATTTCGTCACTGCATACCGTTGCCTAAATCTGATTTGGATATTCGAAAAAACTCAGGTACTATGTAAATATGCATATAAGTGTTGAAATTGAATTTCGTGCTCTCTCCCATAGCATCCCATAGCTCGCGTTTTGCTTTCAACAAAGACATTAGCAACTTCGACTAAAAAACGAATTATCTCGGTAATGCGAGGTTCTATTGGGCACCGATGCAATGGTAAAGGGATGGGCTTGAAAAGCTGCCCGAGTGGACCTAGGAAACACACGAGCTGGTGGCGTCAGGCCATGTATCTCCCTTGAACACTTCCCATGGTAGTACCTGTACAGAAGGCTTAGGCAACCAACATTGCGACGATGCCCAAGAGAGTTGAGAGAAGATAAAGTATTTCCATCACCTATCAAATATATCGCACGTCTTTGAATCCGGTCCAGAAGCTCCATATATGACCTTGAAGCCCCTGCCCAAATGTGCGAATTGTACTCCATTTTCGGCTAAATATATGAGGTATAGATCAAACGAAGATCAGATGGAGTGAAGTATTTCTTACACCGTTTTAAAAAACCAAGACACTTGGCTGCTTCTTTTGACACATCAAAAATGTGATCATTCCACCGAAGATCTGCTTGTATTGAAATGCCTAGAACGTCAAGAGCATCTGACTCCGTAAGATCTACACCGTTCATATTGAGGGGAGCTAAGAGGCAATTGATTCGCTTGTGGGTTAACAGACAACACTGGGTCTTGCTAGCATTAAACTCTACTCTATTAGCAAGACCCCACTCGGAGATTTTTCCCAAGTCATTGTTAAGTGTGTCATTCATATGTTGCCTCTTCCTCTCAATCTCCAAAGAGCTCGGGCGTTTTTTAAATGAATATAAATGGCAAATGCCGCTGTCATCCGCAAACGAATGAATTGGGTTGTGAGTCAACGACAGAAGGTCGTTGATAAAAACCAGGAACAAAGTTGGCGATAGGACTGAGCCCTGCGGTACACCTGCGTTGATGGCGTGCTCTCTGGACGATATACCATCGACTACAACATGGATCGTTCGATTCATCAGAAAGCACGTGATCCACCGAGCAAAGTTACCACCGACACCATATGCAATTAGTTTAGACACGAGCGCTTTATGCCACACTCGGTCAAATGCCTTAGAAATATCCAGAGCAACAATTTTGCTCTCACCGAATAATTGGTTCCATTTTTCAGTTAGGAACGCCATAAGGTCACCAGTAGAGCGGGCCCTACGAAAACCATATTGACGGTCACTAAGCAATTCATTGTGCTCCAGATAGTTCATAAGGTTGAAGTTAATTACTTACTTACTTAGATGGCCGTGACAACCCGTGTCCGGATTTCGACCGACCTCATCAGCTCTCGCGGTTAGGGCTTCCTCAGCCTGGTCCATCCATCGGAGGCATGGTCTCCCTCGTCGTCGTTGACCAGCGACCCTCGCCTCGAGCACCTTTTTCGCTGGAGCTTCGTCGTCCATACGATGAACATGACCCAGCCAGCGTAGTCGCTGCACAGTTATACGCCGAACTACGTCAATGTCTCCGTAGAGCTCATACAGCTCGTGGTTCATTCGGATGCGATAGTCATCGCCGACTCGAACAGGACCGAAGATTTTGCGAAGAACTTTTCTCTCGAACACCCCCAGAGCGGCTGCGTCAGTTTGCGAAACTACCCATGCCTCAGCGCCATAAAGCAGCACAGGTAGAACGAGCGTCTTGTAGAGTGTTAGTTTTGTCGATCGAGAGAGGGCTCTGGACTTAGTTGCTTACTGAGCCCGTAGTAGCACCTATTAGCAATTATTGTTCTTCGCTTTATCTCCAGGCTGATTTCGTTGTTAGTGTTAATGGCGGTGCCAAGGTAAACGAACTCCTTGACTACTTCAAGTTATAGCTGCCGGATGAAACGTGGGAGTCTAAACGCCGCGCTCCCTTGTTTGTAGACAGCATATACTTTGTTTTACCCTCATTTATCGTCAAACTCACTTTGGCTGATTCCTTTTCCATAGCGGCGAAAGCAGCGGTAACATCTCTCTTGGTTCTGCCAACAATATCAATATCATCAGCGTACGCAAGGAGCTGGACACCTTTATAGAAAATGGTGACATTACGATGCACACCGGCCTTTCGTACGATCCCCTCCATGATGATGTTGAAGAGATCGCAAGACAGTGGATCACCTTGCCTGAAACCTCTTTCGGTATTGAAGGTTTCGGAGAGGTCATTTCCTACCTTGACGGAGCTGCGTGTGTTGCTCAACGTCATTCTGCAAAGTCTAATCAACTTTGCAGGTATACCGAACTCAGACATTGTTGCGTATAGGCAATCACTTCTCGGGCTATCGAACGCAGCTTTAAAATCGACAAAGAGATGGTGTGTGTCAATTTGATTTTCGTGGGTTTTCTCCAGGATTTGTCGTAACGTGAAAATCTGGTCTATAATGGACTTACCAGGTCGAAAGCCACACTGATAAGGTCCAATCAGTGTTTTTGTAATCGGCTTTAATCTTTTACACAGTACGCTTGAGAGAACCTTATATGCGATGGAAATAAGACTGATACCTCTATAACTAGCGCAGATTGTAGGGTCTCCTTTCTTAAGTATAGGGCACAGTACACTGAGGTTCCAATCGTCGGGCATGCTTTCTGCTAGCCATATTTTGCTGATGAGCTGATGCATGCGCCTTATCAATTCATCGCCGCCGGTTTTAAACAATTCAGCTGACAGGCCGTCAGCACCCGCTGCTTTATTGTTTTTGAGTCGTTGGATAGCAACTCGAACCTCTTCATGGCTAGGTGGTGATACTTCCATTCCGTCATCGTCGATTGGTGGCACCGCACTGCGCTCTCGATGGGCGGCATTGGTGGAATCGTCGCCAGTAAGTAAATTGGAGAGTGCTGTCTCCACAATCTAGGCACACACTGTGTATCCGTATTCAGATCTCCATTTTCCTCTCTGCAAGTGGATGCTCCGGGCTTGAAACCTTGGGTTAGACGCTTAACCTGTTGATAGAATTTTCGTGCATCCTTCTTGCCCTGGTATACCTCTAGTTCCTCACGCTCACGCTTTTCCTGCTCTCTTTTCTTGCGTCTGAAAAGGCGCCTCTCTTCCTTCCTCTTTTCGCGGTAGTTTTCTCGCACGGCTCGCGTTGCAGCTGACTGCAGCGTTTTTCTGTATGCGGCGTTTTTTACTGCTGTCGCGATGCTACACTCCTGATCGTACCATTGGTTCCGAGGTTGCGGGCGCCGGAAACCAATGACTTCTTCAGCGGCAGCGCGCATGGAGTGGGATATATGCGCCCAAAGTCCGCCGGCGTCGTCGAGTCCAGAGGTTGGTTGGTTGAGCTTAACCGAGAGTTGAGCGGAGTAGGCTTCGGCAGTCCGTTGTAATTGCAGCTTAGCGACATCTAGCTTTCGTTGCATTCCTGTGCGTATGTTTTTTGCATTGCATAATCGCATGCGGATCTTGGCTGCAACAAGATAATGGTCGGAGTCAATGTTGACCCCCCCGAAATGTACGCACATCTAGAACACTAGAGGCATGCCTTCCGTCGATTACAATATGATCAATTTGGTTTCGCGTTTTTTGATCAGGGGACATCCAGGTGACCTTGTGGATGTCGAGGTGCTTAAATCTGGTGCTACTAACTACCATGTTTCGTGCCGCGGCGAAGTCGATCAGTCTTAGACTTAGCGGTGATGTCAGAACTGACGGATGCCAGTTTGCCGTTGCCCAGGGAACAACTCTTGGAGGTTTGAGTCGACTTGAGACGATTTCGACATGGATAATGCTGGCCTCGCCAGGTTGAGGCGGTCAGACACGTTGCCATGTGAAGGTTCGTCCCCTGTTCCCCAGTTGAAGTTAATTACGCTCTCCATAACTTTGGCGAGCGAAGAGCATATCGATATGGGTCGGTAGTTTGCAGGATTCGTGGCATCGCCCTTTTTAGGTATCGGCTGGTCATTTGCGACCTTCCAACAAGATGGAAATACTCCTGTCCTGTATGAGATGTTGAAAAGGTTGCGCAAAGGCCGAGCCAGTGTAGAAGCACACATTTTAAGCACAATTGGCGGTATGCCATCAGGACCAGAGCCTTTGCTTATGTTAAGATTTGCAAGGACTATTTTGACTGCTCTCGTTCGAAAATATATCTCCTTCATTGAAGAAAACCTAGTCCCGACAAAGGGCAGTGGCTGACTGCTATCCGAGATTGTGGAATTATGTGCAAACAATCCAGCCAACAGGTTCGCTTTATCAACCGAGTCAGTGAAGATTTGGTCATCTTTTAAAAGAGTTGGAATCTTCGAGGACGTTTGATTTTTAAATCTTTTAACAAATGAAAAAAAGTTTTTGCTCCCTTTAAAATTGCGTTTCAGTGATTCCTAGCCTCGATGCGAAGTCTGTTAGTATCAGCATTCTTATCAGATCGCCAATTCTGATAGGCTTTCTCTTTGGACATGACTGCAATCCTGCAAGTATCATTAAATCATGAGTGGTCTTCTGGTTTAATACTTTTCTTCTTATTGGGGATAAAAGACCGTATCTTATCCCAATAAGATAATTTCTTGTACCATGACAGCCGCGGCATTCACATTTCTATCAGCGAAACATAATTTCCAATTGAAGTTGCGATAAAAATTATTTAACGCATTCCTATTTGCTCTTTCATAAAACCATGCAGTCCTTTTCGGGGCTTTAAGCGTAGATGTGCGAAAGTCAGAATATGAAAAAACAGCGGAGATGGTACAATGGTCCGAATTACCAAGAGGTGCATTGACACTCACATGATATATTTTTCATGATAAGAAGTCAGAAAAAGGTCTAAGATATTATGGCTTTGCAAATCATTTCGTGGGAAAAATGTTGGTTGCTTCACTAGTTGAATCAATTGGTTCGATTCAGCAAAAAGATCAACATATTGTCCTTCAGGTGTTGTGTGGCTTCAGTGATATAACCAAGCCGAGTTGTGGACATTGAAATCGCCGGCAACAACGATTTCGCTGTCAGGAAACAACCCTAAAATGTGCGTAATCGAATCAGAGAAAGAGTCCAATTTATTAAAACTGGATTCTCTTCCTAAATTCGGACTCCTATATACGAAACAAAAATGTAGCAAGTGCGAACGAACTCTGAACCTCACCCACATTGAGCTGAATTCCGGATCGGCGACGCTCAGACCCCGCTCGAACTGGTATGCCACATCTGTTCTTATAAAAAGAGCGATGCCCCTATGCGAAGAAAAAAATGGCAGTAAGTGATACCCAGGAATTTGAAAATCCAGTGGATCTGAGTCCTCCGTCACCTGGGTCTCACTTAGTGCCATTATTTCAGGCTTATAAAGAGCACATAGACCGAGAAGAAGTTTGCTCTTAGTCCACGAACATTGCAAAAGTCTATGCGAAAATGTCCCGACATTAAGGCACAATGCAAGTCTCAAGCAAATAAGGGTAATAAGGTAATTAGTTACTTCCGCAAAAAAGATTAAATAGATTTTAGTTCGATTATACTGATACCAAAGTCAAAGCAGTATTTACAATACTTAACATTGGATACTTGGTTCGGCCCACTTCGTTAGTTTCAAAATTCATGAAGGTAGGGTGTCGATGCGCATTTACTCCAGATATACTGAAAAACACGTACGCTGTTTATATAAAAGCTTTTCGCTGCGCAACACACTTTTTTACAGTGCAAAGCTAACATAAAAAGGCTTACACATTAGCGAACCTGTTCGTCGAACAAAATGGCAGAGCTAACCTGTTGGGAAAAGTTAGCGTTCAAATTAAACCAAACTGCGTCAAACAAGCGATTAATTTTTGTTGTTTTTCGCTATAATTTTGCTATAGACATTAGTAGCGCAGCTACATAAACGATAAGAATTTATGCTGGTCATGTTGTCTCTACGAAATTTCATAAGGTATGCAACTTACGATCGAATAATAAAACACGTTTGACAGCAACCCTTGTTCGACGGAGAAAATCAAAAGATTTGGCTAACAGGGCCAACAGTTCGTCAAGCTGTCAAACTAGCTTCTTAACCATCAAACTGGTTCGAAAACGGCCACCGTTTGACCGTTCGCTAATGTGTAACCCCTTTTAAGCTTAAGCACAAACACATCAGAGATCTGCAACGACCCTATAGGAACAAACTAACTTATTTTTAAAAACAACTAGTTAAAAAACTAGCTTAAAATAAACCAGTATATGAACTACTTTGAATTATATTAAGGCGGCATCCACTTCAATTGTAAATAGTTTTATTTGCATTATATAAGTTAACACGCGCCAGCCAACCTAATTTGTGATATCAGCGATATTAGCCAGCCACGCGCATGTAGATGTAAGACGATCCTCGCAGTCACGGTCACCTCAACGTGGGAACGTCGCTGAAGCAATGTCGCCATGGGAAGTGCAAGTCAGCACATTAAGGTTAAGCTAGCGTATAGAATAATTGTCTTTATGACTTATTGATTTATTAATTGGATTCATTCTAATTCAGACCACCACCTAGAATGGTAAAATAAATATTGTAAACCTAAATCTTGTCTTTTAATTAAATTTCAGAAACGGACAAGGAGCCAGTGGCCGGCTCCCAACTTTAATTTTTTCGAGTGTGCTGAGGCGCACTCGTTAACTGGCGCCCGAGCAGGGACCCACTTAAAATGTGAGTTCCAGGACAAGTGGGATCCTTTTTAATTGCAACAGTAACCTTTGAAGAGCTAAGCCTTTGCAACATCCCTATTGAAGGTTTGGTTAAAAATCTTATTAAATAATAAATACCCTTTGCTGCAAAATTTCCTCCACTCGTGGTAGGGAATTTTGTGGCAACAGGAGTACCAAGGAAGCCTAGAGATTCCCCCTACAAGTGGTAAGGGTCTTTAACCAGCTTCCTTGCTGAATCAAATAAACTTGTGCTGCAAGCTTCCCCCCACCCGTGGTAAGGGGCTTCGCAGACACAAGAACATCAAGAAAACCTTGAGATTCCCCCCACCCGTGGTAAGGATCTCAAATCAGTTTCCTTGACGAGTAAACTAAAGAACACTGAAAAGTGAATATAATACAAAAAACCAAGCTGCAATCTCCAAGGAGCATTCCAGCATATAAAATAAAAAATATAAACTAAACTTTCAACAAAAATTAACAATTCACTGCTAGTACACATAAGAACACTAGCAGCAATGATAAAAAGGATTTGCAAGAGCCAGCAAAGGTAGTTGCACATGTTGTATTGGCTGAGGGATGTCGCGCACCTATACCCCTAGGCCGGCGTTCCTCCACTGTCAAGCCAATTGGTTAACGGATTTGCGAGCCTGCAATATTTTTTTTTCAGTGCTCACATGGGAACACATTGAAGATTGCCAATGGTCCAAATCTCCGTTGTGAAGCAAGTTGTGCCCTAGTAGGTTGTCTCCAATCTGATTGAAGATGACTAAACAGGATCACATGACCCTTCCTCGACCACCTTTTTAAGACGTGTGGTTGTGGCGCATGTCACCGTTTCCATAAGAACACGGTATAAATTCACAAAACTAATTAATTTTTTTCTTAATAAAGGCGTAAGAACATATGGAGCAACATTTTTTTTGACAAGCTATAAGTTTAATTGTGTGCCAAAGAACGAAAAAAGAAAAAAATAAAAAATAAGAAAAATTTGCTTTGATAAAAATATTTTTTTGATAAAAACAAGCAAAAAATTGTGTGCCAAAGAAAAAAAAGTAAAAAAATAAGAAAAATTTCCTTTGATAAAAAATTTTTTTTGATAAAAATCAGCAAAAATTGTGTGCGAAAATAAAAAAGAACAATCGTGCGAAAAAATGGAAATATAAGTTAAATTGTGTGCCAAAAGTAAAAAGAAGAAAGAAAAAAGTAAATCAAATTCTGTAATTGTGTGCAGAGAAAAGAAAAAAAGCTAAAGGCTAAAATTAATTTAACAAAACTTTCTCACAAACAAAAAGAGTAGAAGTGTGCTTGTAACAACCTCAAAAACGGTGAGTGATCTACTGACTTTTCTAGAAACATTTACAAACTTTTCAACTTATTTTAGAAACTTTTTAAATATTTTACATTTTAAATTTTTACCGTGCGATGGACGCCCTTGCAACTAAAATCAACGAGTTAAATGGGGGAATAAATGCCTTGTTAGAGCAGATTAGAAAAATCGAAACGTGTTTAGTGGGAATCGAAAGCCATGGGATAGGTTTGGAGCAGGACCTCCGTAGAATTGAAGGGCGAGTTGGGCAGGTGGAAATGGGGTCAGAAGCGGCTCAACCTTTGTGGCCATCCGTCATAATTTCACGTGGGCCGTTGAATTAACAGGAGCTTAAAGAGATAGGTAGACTTCCCGATTGTGTCAGGGAACTGCAGGTGTTTGAAGGGAACCCTTCGCAATATATCTCTTGGGTCCACAATGTAGAGACGATCCTGAACGATTATGCGGTTGTTAAGGAAAAGCCGTTGTACCGCTCGATATTGCAGCACATTAGGCAAAAAATTCGGGGCAGTGCTGATTCGGATCTAATGTCTCACAACATTTTGGATGGTGACTGGTCGGAGATTAAGAGGGTTTTATCCCTTCATTATGCGGATAAGAGAGACATCCGAACATTGGAACACCAACTGAATCAGTTGGCGCAGAAGGGATCGAAGCTCGATGAATTCTACGCCACGGTGAATCACCAGCTGTCCTTAATAAAAAACAAAATAAGGTGCGACTTTTACTCTGAGGAAACCGTAGATGTCCTGACGGAAACATACAGGAATAGAGCCCTAGATGTTTTCATTCGGGGTCTAGATGCTGATCTATCACGGATGCTAATAGTGCAGAGACCTCGAACACTGCCCGAAGCATATTCGTCCTGCCTGAATATGCAGAACCTGACCATGAGAAATAAAATAATTCACACTGGTGCGGCAAATAGAGTGGTAATTCCCGCGAATAGCTTGACTCGGGGAGAACAGCGTCCACCCCTTCCCCCTAGACCACGATTTAATAATAGTTGGGGAAATCGACTATTTAATAATAAATTTCAGGGAAATTACAGAGGGTACGCGCCGCATGCAAATCGATCATTTGCACCTAAGCCTGTCGAGAAAATGGAGGTTGACGGATCCATTCAATCCAGGCAGGTCAACTACATGAACCGGCCCTCGATCACAGTTTTTAAAAGAGAAGCCTCCTCTACTTTAAATGTAATGCCAAAACAGTCAAGGCTCCACAACCTGCAGGCGGCACAGGCAGAAAAAGAGTATCAGGGCTTAGTTGAAGAAGAGGTTGAACAAGCAAATTTTATGTCAGGAGGCCCACCAGCGTTTTTTATATAGGGAAAAATACATTAGGGAATCTCCCTACTTCTAGCATACCATATCTCACTTGTCAGATAGGAAACAGTAGGCCACTAACTTTTCTAATTGATACTGGGGCAAACAAAAACTTTATCAAACCTAGCTTATCATTAGGCTCAACCCTAGTAGACCCACCCTTTTTAGTTAATACAGCAGCCGGACCAATAAAAATAAATAGGAAAGTTTGCGGTAAATTTTTTCAGAGCATAGGCAGTGACGCAGTAATAACATTTTACGTGCTCCCAGGTCTCGACTCATTTGATGGAATCATAGGTGATGACACCTTAAAACAACTAGAAGTAGTAATAGATAGGAAAAACCATACCCTAACGATACATGGAAATGTAAAAATACCACTAAAAAATATGCAAGTAAGTGGCATCCACCACATTGAAATTTAAGGTGTCCCCAAGGAAGCATTGCCAGCTATCAACTCTTTGATTGACCGATATCCTGAACTATTCGAGCCTTTAGATGCAAAAACAAACATAAAAACAGCTGTTAGGGCGGAGATAAAAACCACTACTTCAGAACCCATTTATACGAAATGTTATCTTTATCCAGTCAACATGAGGAAGGAGGTAGAAAGGCAAATTGCTGAACTACTCGATGAAGGCATCATTCGTCCATCCAAGAGCCCATAAAATTCTCCAATATGGGTGGTCCCAAAGAAACCTAAGCCTTCAGGGGAAAAACAATACAGGATTGTAATCGACTTTAAACGATTAAATGCGGTCACAGTTTCCGATGCCTACCCGATTCCCGATATAAATGCAACTCTAGCCAGTTTGCAAAAGATATGGAAGAACATCTGAAAAACATCGACACTGTGTTCCGAAGACTGGCAGAAGCTAATCTATACGTGAATATGGAAAAAACTAAGTTTACAAGGACAGAGGAGGAGTTCCTTGGATATGTAATCACATCTGAGGGCATTAAACCTGATTCTTCAAAAGTTAAGGCAATCGAGGTCCTTTCACCGCCACAAACGCTGAAGGAGTTGAAAAGTTTCTGGGTATGACCTCATACTACCGCAGATTTATTCGCAACTACGCAAAGGTCGCAAAACCTTTGACGAATCTCACCAGAGGCGAAAATGCTCAGGTAAAAGCCAATCGGTCAAAAAATATTAGCATTAAATTGGGTACTGATGCCTTAGAAGCCTTTGACAATTTAAAGAAGTTGCTGATTTCATCAGATGTCCTTGCATTCCCTGATTTTGAAAAATCGTTCAATTTAACCACAGACGCGTCGAACTATGCCATTGGAGGAGTACTATCTCAGGGTGAGCCAGGTAAAGACCGGCCTATCGCTTTTATATCAAGATCACTAAGCAAGTCGGAGGAAAACTACGCCACCAACGAAAAGGAAATGCTGGCCATAGTTTGGGCATTGGACAACCTGAGATCCTATTTGTATGGGGCGAAGAGGGTAAAAATTTTTACGGATCACCAACCTCTCACTTTCGCGTTGGGTAGTAGGAATTACAACGCAAAGTTGAAGAGATGGAAAGCCAGGATCGAAGAGTATACCCACGAATTAATTTACACTCCTGGTAAATCAAATTCTGTGGCGGATGCTCTGTCAAGATTGCAGTGCCAAGTTAATCATATAACGGATTCTCCGGTTGCCGATGACGGCTCAACAACTGAAACAGCTAGCAAAGGAGGCGATAATTCAATAGCCGCGAAAGCAGGTGGTGAAATAGACGCAACAACTGAAACAGCAAGTGAAATGGGAACCATTCATAGTGCAACTCGAGACGCATCAGACCTAGTTCCACACGTAGAAGTTCCATTGAATGTTTTCCGAAATCAGCTTATAATCCTTGAAGGGAATGGGACCATTATAACAGAAAATCCACATCCAGGTTTTATTCGACATTATGTTGCTATGACGACGATAGACAAGGGCATATTAATCCAAACATTAAAGGAACGCCTCAGCCCTTCGCTCATCAATGGAATAAAAATTCCCGAAAATCGTATACAGCTACTTCAAGAGGTATACCTTGAACATTTTTCACTTTCCAAATTTAGGATAATTCAGCGGGTGGTTGAAGATGTTAACAGAGAAGATAGAATTTGCGAAATAATCGAAAATGAACACAAAAGGGCTCACCGAAATCCGCGGGAAAATAAGGAGCAGATCCTGGAAAAATACTACTTTATCAGGATGACAAGTAGGATCAAGAGAATCACTGCCATATGTGAGGTTTGTTAACTCAATAAATATGACAGACATCCTCCAGTACCACCGCTTAAGGATACACCGGTTCCTGGCTATCCATCTGAAGTAGTTCACATTGATATTTTTGAAATGCAGGGTCATAAATTCTTATCCTGCATAGATAAATTTTCCAAATTTGCGAAGCTGTTCCATATTAAAAATAAATCCTCCACTACGCTGCGTGCTAAGCTTGCAAAAGCCCTGCACTATTTTACAACACCAAAAATGATAGTCACGGACAACAAGAGAGGCTTTATGAGTCCATTAGTATCCAACTATTTTAGAGGTCTGGGTATAGAACTTTACCAAACCCCAATCCAAAGAAGCGAAGTGAATGGCCAGGTCGAAAAATTCCATTCAACACTTATAGAAATATATCGCTGTCTTCGTAGCGAAATCAGGGAGACTCGTCCGAAAGAACTGCTATACATCGCCGTTGATCGCTATAACAATACGGTACATTCAATAACGAAGAGGAAGCCTAGCGACATATTCTTTAACCGGACTCAAAGGATAAACTACCAACAACTGAACGATTTCCGTGGAAGGGTTCACAAAGAAATTAGGGAACAGATTAGGATAAATCAAGAAACAAGAAACCGCCGACTAAATAAAAAAAGGAAAAACGAAAGAAAATATAAGCAAGGTGAAGTGGTATACGTGAGGGACAGGCAAATTAAGGGCAAGCAAAAGGCTCTCTATAAAAAAGAAAAAATCAGGAAAGATAATAGGGTAACAATAGAGACTGACACTGGCAGGAAAATTCACAAGACACAATTAAAAAATACTGGCACTCAATAAAAAAAAAAAAAAAAAAAGTCTTTAGATCACAGCACTCAATCAAATTTAAATATTACTGTTAAACCAAATTATGCACAAGCACGAGAACAAAAAGTTTTTGCACTAAGAAAAAATAACTTGCAATGCAAGACTGCACACAAAATTGGGAAATAAAAAATATTTTCTTAAATTAAAGGCACAAAATATTATAAAAACAAATCCTAGAACAAAGGCACTTTAAATGTAATTATAAAAAAAAGAACTAGAAAAATGCATTAAGAACAAATAAAAAGTAAAACGGAGTATCAGAAATCAAAGGAATAAAAAATTATATTTAAATTTTTATAAGTTAAATAATAAAAATTAAATTTAAGAAAAAGAGGAAAAAAGGAAAAAACCTAATTTGTGATATCAGCGATATTAGCCAGCCACGCGCATGTAGATGTAAGACGATCCTCGCAGTCACGGTCACCTCAACGTGGGAACGTCGCTGAAGCAATGTCGCCATGGGAAGTGCAAGTCAGCACATTAAGGTTAAGCTAGCGTATAGAATAATTGTCTTTATGACTTATTGATTTATTAATTGGATTCATTCTAATTCAGACCACCACCTAGAATGGTAAAATAAATATTGTAAACCTAAATCTTGTCTTTTAATTAAATTTCAGAAACGGACAAGGAGCCAGTGGCCGGCTCCCAACTTTAATTTTTTCGAGTGTGCTGAGGCGCACTCGTTAACTGGCGCCCGAGCAGGGACCCACTTAAAATGTGGGTTCCAGGACAAGTGGGATCCTTTTTAATTGCAACAGTAACCTTTGAAGAGCTAAGCCTTTGCAACATCCCTATTGAAGGTTTGGTTAAAAATCTTATTAAATAATAAATACCCTTTGCTGCAAAATTTCCTCCACTCGTGGTAGGGAATTTTGTGGCAACAGGAGTACCAAGGAAGCCTAGAGATTCCCCCTACAAGTGGTAAGGGTCTTTAACCAGCTTCCTTGCTGAATCAAATAAACTTGTGCTGCAAGCTTCCCCCCACCCGTGGTAAGGGGCTTCGCAGACACAAGAACATCAAGAAAACCTTGAGATTCCCCCCACCCGTGGTAAGGATCTCAAATCAGTTTCCTTGACGAGTAAACTAAAGAACACTGAAAAGTGAATATAATACAAAAAACCAAGCTGCAATCTCCAAGGAGCATTCCAGCATATAAAATAAAAAATATAAACTAAACTTTCAACAAAAATTAACAATTCACTGCTAGTACACATAAGAACACTAGCAGCAATGATAAAAAGGATTTGCAAGAGCCAGCAAAGGTAGTTGCACATGTTGTATTGGCTGAGGGATGTCGCGCACCTATACCCCTAGGCCGGCGTTCCTCCACTGTCAAGCCAATTGGTTAACGGATTTGCGAGCCTGCAATATTTTTTTTTCAGTGCTCACATGGGAACACATTGAAGATTGCCAATGGTCCAAATCTCCGTTGTGAAGCAAGTTGTGCCCTAGTAGGTTGTCTCCAATCTGATTGAAGATGACTAAACAGGATCACATGACCCTTCCTCGACCACCTTTTTAAGACGTGTGGTTGTGGCGCATGTCACCGTTTCCATAAGAACACGGTATAAATTCACAAAACTAATTAATTTTTTTCTTAATAAAGGCGTAAGAACATATGGAGCAACATTTTTTTTGACAAGCTATAAGTTTAATTGTGTGCCAAAGAACGAAAAAAGAAAAAAATAAAAAATAAGAAAAATTTGCTTTGATAAAAATATTTTTTTGATAAAAACAAGCAAAAAATTGTGTGCCAAAGAAAAAAAAGTAAAAAAATAAGAAAAATTTCCTTTGATAAAAATTTTTTTTTGATAAAAATCAGCAAAAATTGTGTGCGAAAATAAAAAAGAACAATCGTGCGAAAAAAAGGAAATATAAGTTAAATTGTGTGCCAAAAATAAAAAGAAGAAAGAAAAAAGTAAATCAAATTCTGTAATTGTGTGCAGAGAAAAGAAAAAAAGCTAAAGGCTAAAATTAATTTAACAAAACTTTCTCACAAACAAAAAGAGTAGAAGTGTGCTTGTAACAACCTCAAAAACGGTGAGTGATCTACTGACTTTTCTAGAAACATTTACAAACTTTTCAACTTATTTTAGAAACTTTTTAAATATTTTACATTTTAAATTTTTACCGTGCGATGGACGCCCTTGCAACTAAAATCAACGAGTTAAATGGGGGAATAAATGCCTTGTTAGAGCAGATTAGAAAAATCGAAACGTGTTTAGTGGGAATCGAAAGCCATGGGATAGGTTTGGAGCAGGACCTCCGTAGAATTGAAGGGCGAGTTGGGCAGGTGGAAATGGGGTCAGAAGCGGCTCAACCTTTGTGGCCATCCGTCATAATTTCACGTGGGCCGTTGAATTAACAGGAGCTTAAAGAGATAGGTAGACTTCCCGATTGTGTCAGGGAACTGCAGGTGTTTGAAGGGAACCCTTCGCAATATATCTCTTGGGTCCACAATGTAGAGACGATCCTGAACGATTATGCGGTTGTTAAGGAAAAGCCGTTGTACCGCTCGATATTGCAGCACATTAGGCAAAAAATTCGGGGCAGTGCTGATTCGGATCTAATGTCTTACAACATTTTGGATGGTGACTGGTCGGAGATTAAGAGGGTTTTATCCCTTCATTATGCGGATAAGAGAGACATCCGAACATTGGAACACCAACTGAATCAGTTGGCGCAGAAGGGATCGAAGCTCGATGAATTCTACGCCACGGTGAATCACCAGCTGTCCTTAATAATAAACAAAATAAGGTGCGACTTTTACTCTGAGGAAACCGTAGATGTCCTGACGGAAACATACAGGAATAGAGCCCTAGATGTTTTCATTCGGGGTCTAGATGCTGATCTATCACGGATGCTAATAGTGCAGAGACCTCGAACACTGCCCGAAGCATATTCGTCCTGCCTGAATATGCAGAACCTGACCATGAGAAATAAAATAATTCACACTGGTGCGGCAAATAGAGTGGTAATTCCCGCGAATAGCTTGACTCGGGGAGAACAGCGTCCACCCCTTCCCCCTAGACCACGATTTAATAATAGTTGGGGAAATCGACTATTTAATAATAAATTTCAGGGAAATTACAGAGGGTACGCGCCGCATGCAAATCGATCATTTGCACCTAAGCCTGTCGAGAAAATGGAGGTTGACGGATCCATTCAATCCAGGCAGGTCAACTACATGAACCGGCCCTCGATCACAGTTTTTAAAAGAGAAGCCTCCTCTACTTTAAATGTAATGCCAAAACAGTCAAGGCTCCACAACCTGCAGGCGGCACAGGCAGAAAAAGAGTATCAGGGCTTAGTTGAAGAAGAGGTTGAACAAGCAAATTTTATGTCAGGAGGCCCACCAGCGTTTTTTATATAGGGAAAAATACATTAGGGAATCTCCCTACTTCTAGCATACCATATCTCACTTGTCAGATAGGAAACAGTAGGCCACTAACTTTTCTAATTGATACTGGGGCAAACAAAAACTTTATCAAACCTAGCTTATCATTAGGCTCAACCCTAGTAGACCCACCCTTTTTAGTTAATACAGCAGCCGGACCAATAAAAATAAATAGGAAAGTTTGCGGTAAATTTTTTCAGAGCATAGGCAGTGACGCAGTAATAACATTTTACGTGCTCCCAGGTCTCGACTCATTTGATGGAATCATAGGTGATGACACCTTAAAACAACTAGAAGTAGTAATAGATAGGAAAAACCATACCCTAACGATACATGGAAATGTAAAAATACCACTAAAAAATATGCAAGTAAGTGGCATCCACCACATTGAAATTTAAGGTGTCCCCAAGGAAGCATTGCCAGCTATCAACTCTTTGATTGACCGATATCCTGAACTATTCGAGCCTTTAGATGCAAAAACAAACATAAAAACAGCTGTTAGGGCGGAGATAAAAACCACTACTTCAGAACCCATTTATACGAAATGTTATCTTTATCCAGTCAACATGAGGAAGGAGGTAGAAAGGCAAATTGCTGAACTACTCGATGAAGGCATCATTCGTCCATCCAAGAGCCCATAAAATTCTCCAATATGGGTGGTCCCAAAGAAACCTAAGCCTTCAGGGGAAAAACAATACAGGATTGTAATCGACTTTAAACGATTAAATGCGGTCACAGTTTCCGATGCCTACCCGATTCCCGATATAAATGCAACTCTAGCCAGTTTGCAAAAGATATGGAAGAACATCTGAAAAACATCGACACTGTGTTCCGAAGACTGGCAGAAGCTAATCTATACGTGAATATGGAAAAAACTAAGTTTACAAGGACAGAGGAGGAGTTCCTTGGATATGTAATCACATCTGAGGGCATTAAACCTGATTCTTCAAAAGTTAAGGCAATCGAGGTCCTTTCACCGCCACAAACGCTGAAGGAGTTGAAAAGTTTCTGGGTATGACCTCATACTACCACAGATTTATTCGCAACTACGCAAAGGTCGCAAAACCTTTGACGAATCTCACCAGAGGCGAAAATGCTCAGGTAAAAGCCAATCGGTCAAAAAATATTAGCATTAAATTGGGTACTGATGCCTTAGAAGCCTTTGACAATTTAAAGAAGTTGCTGATTTCATCAGATGTCCTTGCATTCCCTGATTTTGAAAAATCGTTCAATTTAACCACAGACGCGTCGAACTATGCCATTGGAGGAGTACTATCTCAGGGTGAGCCAGGTAAAGACCGGCCTATCGCTTTTATATCAAGATCACTAAGCAAGTCGGAGGAAAACTACGCCACCAACGAAAAGGAAATGCTGGCCATAGTTTGGGCATTGGACAACCTGAGATCCTATTTGTATGGGGCGAAGAGGGTAAAAATTTTTACGGATCACCAACCTCTCACTTTCGCGTTGGGTAGTAGGAATTACAACGCAAAGTTGAAGAGATGGAAAGCCAGGATCGAAGAGTATACCCACGAATTAATTTACACTCCTGGTAAATCAAATTCTGTGGCGGATGCTCTGTCAAGATTGCAGTGCCAAGTTAATCATATAACGGATTCTCCGGTTGCCGATGACGGCTCAACAACTGAAACAGCTAGCAAAGGAGGCGATAATTCAATAGCCGCGAAAGCAGGTGGTGAAATAGACGCAACAACTGAAACAGCAAGTGAAATGGGAACCATTCATAGTGCAACTCGAGACGCATCAGACCTAGTTCCACACGTAGAAGTTCCATTGAATGTTTTCCGAAATCAGCTTATAATCCTTGAAGGGAATGGGACCCTTATAACAGAAAATCCACATCCAGGTTTTATTCGACATTATGTTGCTATGACGACGATAGACAAGGGCATATTAATCCAAACATTAAAGGAACGCCTCAGCCCTTCGCTCATCAATGGAATAAAAATTCCCGAAAATCGTATACAGCTACTTCAAGAGCTACACCTTGAACATTTTTCACTTTACAAAATCAGGATAATTCAGCGGGTGGTTGAAGATGTTAACAGAGAAGATAGAATTTGCGAAATAATCGAAAATGAACACAAAAGGGCTCACCGAAATCCGCGGGAAAATAAGGAGCAGATCCTGGAAAAATACTACTTTATCAGGATGACAAGTAGGATCAAGAGAATCACTGCCATATGTGAGGTTTGTTAACTCAATAAATATGACAGACATCCTCCAGTACCACCGCTTAAGGATACACCGGTTCCTGGCTATCCATCTGAAGTAGTTCACATTGATATTTTTGAAATGCAGGGTCATAAATTCTTATCCTGCATAGATAAATTTTCCAAATTTGCGAAGCTGTTCCATATTAAAAATAAATCCTCCACTACGCTGCGTGCTAAGCTTGCAAAAGCCCTGCACTATTTTACAACACCAAAAATGATAGTCACGGACAACAAGAGAGGCTTTATGAGTCCATTAGTATCCAACTATATTAGAGGTCTGGGTATAGAACTTTACCAAACCCCAATCCAAAGAAGCGAAGTGAATGGCCAGGTCGAAAAATTCCATTCAACACTTATAGAAATATATCGCTGTCTTCGTAGCGAAATCAGGGAGACTCGTCCGAAAGAACTGCTATACATCGCCGTTGATCGCTATAACAATACGGTACATTCAATAACGACGAGGAAGCCTAGCGACATATTCTTTAACCGGACTCAAAGGATAAACTACCAACAACTGAACGATTTCCGTGGAAGGGTTCACAAAGAAATTAGGGAACAGATTAGGATAAATCAAGAAACAAGAAACCGCCGACTAAATAAAAAAAGGAAAAACGAAAGAAAATATAAGCAAGGTGAAGTGGTATACGTGAAGGACAGGCAAATTAAGGGCAAGCAAAAGGCTCTCTATAAAAAAGAAAAAAATCAGGAAAGATAATAGGGTAACAATAGAGACTGACACTGGCAGGAAAATTCACAAGACACAATTAAAAAATACTGGCACTCAATAAAAAAAAAAAAAAAAAAAGTCTTTAGATCACAGCACTCAATCAAATTTAAATATTACTGTTAAACCAAATTATGCACAAGCACGAGAACAAAAAGTTTTTGCACTAAGAAAAAATAACTTGCAATGCAAGACTGCACACAAAATTGGGAAATAAAAAATATTTTCTTAAATTAAAGGCACAAAATATTATAAAAACAAATCCTAGAACAAAGGCACTTTAAATGTAATTATAAAAAAAAGAACTAGAAAAATGCATTAAGAACAAATAAAAAGTAAAACGGAGTATCAGAAATCAAAGGAATAAAAAATTATATTTAAATTTTTATAAGTTAAATAATAAAAATTAAATTTAAGAAAAAGAGGAAAAAAGGAAAAAACCTTATTCAATTTTAGTACCTATATTAAGAATAAAAGTATGCGAATAATTCACAGGTCTCGTAAAAATCAAAATTTTTTTTTTTTTTTGAAAACTGGCTACTGGCCGAAAGTAGAATAAAATAAAAAAAAACCTTACACTGTAACGAACAAAATCTTCGAGACCTGTGAATGTGTGAAAGGATTATTCCTTAAATAGGAAAAATATACGATATGATTTAACATTACTCGAAATTTACCAAAATTTTTTTTTTCTTTCTTCTTTGTAAGATAGATTAATCTTAGTATCCGGGGTTTCCGGCTTTAACATCTATAGCTATGATTCTCCCTTGGTGACAATCGAACATGGGCGTGGCTGGATCATAAAGGGGCACTTTAGTTTAATTCACATGATTGACCTCGAGTACTTCAACACAGCCTTGATAAAATTAACCGAGTCAGCACGATATGAGGTGAAAAATGAAGCCATCAGATCAGTACTACTTTTTCATCTTAACCAAACTGGGTTGCGCCTCGAAGAATTACAGACAAGCAAAACAAGAAGGACGCAATCTATTGATTGGATAGGTTCTGCCTGGAAGTGGATAGCTGGTTCGCCAGACGCTGTAGACTGGGACAACATCTTAAGAAGCCAAAATGAAATAATAACTAACAACAACCAACAATATCTTGTAAACGAAAGAATCTTTAACATAACTCGTGAAGCAATTGGAAAGGCAAATGAAATTATGGCTCACGTCAATAACATCAGCAAGAATATTAGCGAAGAAAACCTAGAGCTGCTGGATATTAGCAGGGTACTAATACTGAAGGAACAAGTATCGGAAGTTGTGCGGGCCTGTCAAATGGCGAAAACTGGTACCGTTAACACAAATCTTCTGGATCGAGAAGAGATTAATCGATTAATTGTGGAGGAAGACTCTTTACCATATCAAAACGTTATTGAAGCTGTTGAATATGGGTCGGCGTCAGTCTACTCTAATGGAACAATGACCTTATATGTGCTGTCAATGCCTAAAGTAAAACCGAGAAGTTACCGCCTGCTAATTACGAGAGCAGCTATATTAAATAAGCAACATTTTGAGTTAATCTACGGAAAAGTCTTAATGAATCAGCAGGAAATCTTTGGCTTAAAAGAGATTGCCCATCCATAAGCAACACATCCATCTGCTCTGCAAAATCCTTGAACAAACTACCTGAAAACGGATGCTTGGCTAAGTTTCTGAGAGGTGGTGATGCCAAATGCCATTTCGAGCCGGACAACACCAGGGTTATCGAGCTGATTGACAAGACTAAACTTTTCTTGACGAATTTCATGGCGAAAGTCCAAAGCGATGGAGATTCCAGGAACCTCAATGGAACATTTGTTATATTGTTCAATAACGAGACTATCACTGTTGGAAACCAGTCATTTACCAGTAGATCGGCGAGCATGTTACAGGTCTTACCACCAACACTAGTGAACCTGACAAACAATGGTCTCCGACTTAACTTAGACTACATCCACGGGCTCAGCGTAGCGAATATTCACCATCTCGAGAAGCTTGGCTTAAGGTTTCACACTTCACTATTCATCGACGGAATCGTCCTGTCAATCCTTGCGGCTATCTGCTATGTTATTTGGAGGAAATTAACTACGACTATAAATTTTCCCAGCCTCGGTCAAACCACAAGCCGAGATGAGGCGGTCACCCACTCGAAGGATTTACAATTAAATCTGCGAGACGCAGATCTTTAGAGGGGGGGCAGTTAACACGCGCCAGCCAACCTAATTTGTGATATCAGCGATATTAGCCAGCCACGCGCATGCAGATGTAAGACGATCCTCGCAGTCACGGTCACCTCAACGTGGGAACGTCGCTGAAGCAATGTCGCCATGGGAAGTGCAAGTCAGCACATTAGGGTTAAGCTAGCGTATAGAATAATTGTCTTTATGACTAAAATTTATTAATTGGATTCATTCTAATTCAGACCACCACCTGGAATGGTAAAATAAATATTGTAAACCTAAATCTTGTCTTTTAATTAAATTTCAGAATCGGACAAGAAGCCAGTGGCCGGCTCCCAACTTTAATTTTTTCGAGTGTGCTGAGGCGCACTCGTTAACTTATATGAAATAATTGAAATACTACTTAGAAACAAGTGATTGATAAACTACTTTGAATTATATTAAGGCAGCAACTACTCTGATTTTGACATGTTTTAATTGCAAATTTTTATAAGATTACAAGTTTATATATATTTAACCATGTTATTTCATCAAATATTAACATTAGGCCATCAGTAATAGCTTTCAATTGGTTATTTTAAAGTAGTTAAAAACTAATTTAAATTTAACTAATTTAACAAGTAGTTAAAAATATATGCATACGAAAGTCAATTGACTTATTTAGCGGACATCACCATACAAAATATGTTAGTTCGTTCTATGGGAAAAAGTCAGAATTTCAACTAGTTGCGGTTGACAAAAAACTACTTTATCAACTACTTTTAAATTAGTTGATTTTCCTACAGGGGAGTGATTCATACTTTGAGTATACTTATCGTATACTCATAATTTCTTTGTACTTATGTTCATGCATACTCCCAAAAATATTCATCATATCCATAAAAACGCAACTCATTTTCTTAGATTTGAATATAAATCATACGCATCCCAGAAGGAAATAACCCGAGTATTGTGTAATCTTTTGCATGGTTTCATACATTACTTCCGTAAGACTACTTTTGTGAACAATAACAGAAGTACATGTAGCAACCCTATAGGAACAAACTAACTTGTTTTTAAAAACAACTAATTAAAAAACTAATTTAAAATAAACTAATATATGAAGTAGTTTGAATTAAAATAAGGCGGCATCCACTTCAATTCTAAATAGTTTTTATTGCATTATATATGAAGTAATTGAAATACTACTTAAAAACAAGTGGTTGATAAACTACTTTGAATTATATTATGGCGGCAACTACTCTGATTTGGACCTGTTTTAATTGAAAATTTTTATTAGATTACAAGTTTATATATATTATTTCATCCATGTTATTTCATCATATATTAACTTTAGGCTTCATTAACATTTTGTTTCAAAAAGACATATTTTTTATTTACATTGAGCTGCAAGACAGACGTGGTAAACACACTTTAAAACTAATAAAATGCCTCTACTTTGTGAAAAACTGTAATTGTGAAAAACTGGTACTGTTTAGCAAACATTGCACAATTTGATGCATTGCATAGCTCATATTTTCAAATGAAGCATCAAAAAGCTGGCTTGCGTTAAATAACAGGCGCAGTATCCACACAATTCCGATCAATTGGATCGGCACCTTCGCTCATGTACCCAGGCGGTGGCGTGCCCGTTTTTGTAAACTGTTTCCGTGGTACGCATGCTCACATATAAACGCAGAGTTCCTCCAGCATCTGGAACTATCACTTGTTGGTTCAATGAAGAAAGGAATAATGAAATTATATCTACCATCAAGCGTTCTTCTGTTGCGCTCCTTGAATGTAATTACTAGTCCTTTTTTGAATTAACTAGCTATGAAGTTTGGCATGAATCACTTTTGAATTATTTTAAAATCCATTAAACACCACAAAGAACGACATTTCACAATTTTCCAATAAAAAACTCTGATCACTTTTAACTTTGTTTACATTTTGCTTTCAGATTTTATATTTCAGAATTTATTTGTGTCGACCAGGCATGATTTTTTTGGCATGATTTATGTATTTTCCAAAACAGTCAAATAAATGATCTCTTTGATGCATAAAAATTTTAAATTTTTATGCTTTTAAATTCATCTTCAGTAAGTGGAATATTAAATAGTTTTCAATTGGTTATTTTACAGTAATTAAGAAAATTATTAAAATTTAACTAGTTTAACTTAAGTAACTAGTTAACTAGTTTAAGTAGTGCAAAATATATGCAGACGAAAGTCAATTGACTTATTTAGCGGACATCACCATACAAAATATGTTCGTTCGTTCTATGGAAAAAAGTCAGAATTTCAACTAGTTGTGGTTGACAAAAAACTACTTTTTCAACTACTTTTAAATTAGTTGATTTTCCTACAGGGAATCTACTGCTTAATATTCGATGTATGCTGAATCTGAGCACACCAATACATCGAGAAAGTAGTAAGTTTACTTATTTCTTCATGCATTTACAGATGCAAGAAGTAGCTACTTGATACTTTGCCACAAACAATGCGTGTTGAAAATTCAGTTATTCTAAGGCGGTCAAGTGCTGTGTAAAGTAATTTAAAGTTGTATTAGAACTTGAAGCGCTTTGTGCTCCATAGTGTGTATCCTTCTGGGATACTCTTGCAAAGTAGAGTGTAAGGAGTATGAGTATCATAAATACTTTGGATGCAAATGATCTTTAAGTGACTCTTCGCTCCTGCAGCTCAATGCTGGCATAAGCACAACGTTGTTTGCAGGAATACCCAGCCGAAAATTTAATATAATGATTAATGTCGCCAACAGTTCTATTATAAGTACATATATATGTTATTCGAATATAAAATCTTTTTTAAAGCGATTACAAACGCTCAAAATGTTTTTTACTTGTTTGGCATTTAAAAAATAAATAAAAATCTCACATTCTCTCACTTAATGAAAACTTAATTTTTTTAATAAGCAATAACTAAATTTGCATATGTTAATATTTAAATCATTAAAACTATTTTGAAAAGTTATATTAGATTTATTTTTAATATTTTTCTAGTTTTTATTCAGTTTGGTTCTTGCGTCATTAAGCAAGCAGTAAGCCAAATTCGTATATGTCCTAAGTCCAGACCACAATGGACGACCATAAAATGATCAAGCTTTTCTAAAGCCCTATTTCCAATAAAAAATAAATTTAAAACAGAGCGTGAACATACGATTGCCGCACTTCTGCTAAGCGAAGCATAACTGAGAACAGTAAAAAGAACCCGGCTCAGTAAATTTTGTAATGACATGAAAATGACATTAAGAAAAAGACATCCAAAACGGTTCAATGGATATCGCCTTTCCCATGTATACGTATATGAAACAACAAAAAATCAAGTGTCATTTTAAAGGACAAATCACTAATTCGGCATCCCCCCTACGCACGACCCCCGTTTTTTAAAATTATGGCGAAAGTAAGAGAAAAAAGTTGGAAAAAGAGATCGATTTTCGCGCGCTTTTGTCTATAAGAAAAAAACAAAAAATAGTAGGTACATGAATTTAAGGGGGATGCTTAAGCTAATATTAAATTAAGCTAATAGATTTCGAGTTATCTATCGAACCGTTTTAAAAAAACTAGTTTCGAGGACATTTTCTAAAAAAAACTAGTTTCGAGGAACGTTTAAAGCTTTTGTTTTTCGAAATTTTGCATGTATTTTTAAAATTATCGGTTGGTAAACTTATTTTTATTAAATCTGCAATGCCAGGTATCGTTTAAAAAACATGTATGTATGTTCTAGAAACTGTGTTCTTTACACATTAAACAAAAAAAAAAAAAATTCTCTTTTTTTAAAAATTTACACGTATATTAAACCTTAATTTTTTTGTCTTATAATTTTAATTTTAGTACAATTATAAATAAATAAATATATTTTGTACGTAGGATTTTGCTTGCGATGTTTTGTTTGAGTTCGACCGATCTTTCTCACAATCAAGACATGAGGCAAATCACGCAACTATATATTAATATTTGAACAAAAAATATTGAGTACATTTTTCGTGAAAAACATTCGCTCTAGTACCAAGTATCGTGTAGTTAGTTCTAAATAGTTCCAAATAGTAAAGCACTATTTGGTGTTACTCTGGAAGGAACAGCTGTTTTGATTTCAATAGCTGTTAAATTTCCAAGTGCACACACATTCTGTTTTTTTAAACTAATTTCGTATGTTTTTATGCATTCATTGTTTGCGTAAATTAATGCAACCCATCTCAAGCGTTATTGGAAATAGGGCTTTATCCTTTATTTTTTTTTTTTTTTTTTTTTTTTTTTTTATTATTGTTTGATATACCAGTGCTACAAGGTGAAAACCTTATGATTAATGCACTGGCATCATTGATTTGTTTTTTTTTTTTTTTTAATATGACAATAAATTTGATGTTTACAATAAAAATTCATTATTAAGAGTAATACAAATTTGAATGCAATTAAATATAAGTAATATTAAATAGTGAATATAATATAAAAAAAAAGGAAAAATAAAAAATAAAAATAATTCCTCTTCCAGCGAGGTAATGACAGAACAGGAAATTTAATTTAATTTTAATTTGTAACATTTTTAAAACTTTTATGTTTATTAATTTTTTAGAAGAAAGAGAAGATGAATTTAGCGAAAGAGAAAAAAAAAAAAAAAAAAAATAAAAACTGATTAAAAAGATTGTTGCAACGATGAAAGATGATTAAATAAAATTTTTTTGAATTGCACGGCGTTTTGTATTGGTCTAATAAAAGTAGGTAAGGAGTTCCAAAGACGAATTGCGTGTATATAAAATTGCCTTTCAGATGTTAGATAGAAGTGACGCAATTGTATTAACGTATAGGACCGATTGGAACGTGAAGCAGTGATACGATTGTGCAAGTAAGCTGGTTCACCAGAGTATAGCACTTTATGCAGCAGGAGTAACGTTCGGAATTTAAGAATGTTCTCAAGGGTCATGTTGCAGATTTTTATTACGTAATGGGATACATGATCTGTACGTTTTAATCCAAAAACATATCTAGCTATGTTGTTAAATACAACATTTAGTTTTTGCTTACTAACTGAGTCACAATTGGCAAAAATTTCGCAAGCATAAAGAAGCGTAGGGAGGATGTATGCTTTAGCGATAAGAAGTCTTATTTTGGGTGGTGTAAAATGTTGTGAAACCCTCAGTACCCTTAGCATTCCGTAGACCTTGCCTATTGTAGTGCCAATGTGTGTATTCCAAGTCAATGTCCTATTAAAGATTACTCCAAGGTTTTTAGTTGACTCAACGAAGTTAATTGAGGCGTTATCCAAAATGATTTTAGAAAATTCCGACACATCGACTGGTTTTCTAGAGATAACTATACATTTCGACTTTTTTGGGTTAAGACACAAGCCATTTTGACCTGCCCAAGTTTTTATGCGTGCTAGATCGTTGTTGATGGTAGATATACAATCAGAAATACAGTCCGGCTTACAGCTTAAATACAATTGGACGTCATCAGCGTACATATGGACTTTGCAATTTTTAAGAACCGTGGGTAAGTCGTTAGCATAGATGGAAAACAGGACAGGCCCAAGAACTGAGCCCTGAGGTACTCCCCTGTTGACCGTTAAGAATTCTGATGTTTTGTTCTTGACAGATACAGCTTGGGATCGATTAGAGAGATATGACCTGAACAGGTTTACTGCTGTATGAGAAAAGTTAAACATGTTACTTAATTTGGTACAAAGGATGCCATGATCGACTGTATCGAAGGCCTTAGAGTGATCAAGAAGAATTAAAAAGCTAATTTTTTTATCATCTAAGCCTGCTCTAATCTCTTCAGATACATCTATTAGCGCTGTAACGCAACTCCTCTTTGCCCTAAATCCAGACTGCCTTTCGCTTAGTAACTTTTTATCGGAGATAAATTCGCTAACTTGCCGATTTAAAATCACTTCAATTGCCTTAGCCAAGAAAGGCAATATGGCAACGGGTCGATATTCATTGCATGTTTTAGGTATTGGAATGATTTTAGCTTGTTTCCAACATTTCGGAAAGATAGAAGTAGTGAGAATAGTATTAAAGGCGTAAGTTATGTATGGTAACAAGATTGGTAATAGCATTTTCAGAAAGAGTGGGTGAACTTCATCGAAACCAACGGCGTTTGATTTTATTGACAGAAGACTAGACAGTACTTCACTCTGGTCAACACAACGAAACGAAAAAGCAGTATCTGAACCTAAGACAACGGACGAAGAATCATTTCTACTAGCGTAAGCATTCTCATCAACTGTAGGAATGGGCAAGTTTACAAAATTTTTATTTAGGTCATCCACATCGATATTCACATCGACAGCAGACTGATTTTTACCTACTCCAATGTCACGGATTTCTTTCCAAATTTTTTTTGATGCAACTGCATTTTTATATTTTTCACTATAAAATCTTTTCTTTGATGCTGCTATGTCATTATTTACCTTTTTCCTAATTTTTTTAAATTCAGTGTATAACTCAGGTATTTTGAATTGCTTCCAACGATTGTAAGCCGCGTTTCGTTTTGCTATTAGCTTTTTAATATCGCTATTAAACCACGGTTTTTGTTGAGTTTTAACGCTTTTAGTCTTAATTGGTACAAATTGATTAAATAGCTGAATAATGTTTCGCTGCAAATAGCTAATCTGATCTTCAATTGATGGCATGCAATAAATGCCTTGCCAATTTGTCCTTCTGGCTTCTTGATCGAGCTGGTAATGATCAATATGCTTAAAATCGCGAAAACTGAAAGAACATGGCTTTTTTACCATTTGGAAGTCAAAAGCTAGGAAGATAAGGTCATGTTTCGAGAAATTTGGTACTGATAGCTGATCATAGAGAAGTATTTTTGATAGATCACTTACAAAGATTAGGTCCAGTAGAGTATTAATAGAATTTGAGAAATGAGTTGGGGTCGAAGTGTTCACTGAAAAGAGTCCTAAGTCACGCATATCATTAGTTAAATTATTTTCTATAATAATATTGCTGTTAAAGTCTCCTGCAATGAGAACGTGGGGAAATGATATAGAAAAATGTTCAATCATGCTTATGAGTGGTGAAGTATCCACCATACGATTTGGACGGTTTGGACAGTGCCAATAAGCATTTTGTTGGAACCATTCGATACCGATAAGAATACAGATTCAATTGCACTGTCAGGAGCAGATTTATGTATAAGCTTACAAGGGATGTTATTTCGCACATAGATCGCGGCGCCTCCAGCATGTCTCTCTCTGTCTGCTCGAAAAATTTTAAAACCTTTTAACATGAACAGCGCACTTGGCATTTCGGCATTGAACCATGTCTCAGAAACACAAATGAGATCCACATCTGAGCCCTCAAAAACATACCTCAACTCATCCATTTTGTTGACCAAGCTTTGTGCATTGATATGGCATACCTTGAGACCACTTCTTTGCTTGCATAATATACGTATCATATTAAATGTTTTGTCTTTGGAACTATTTTGATTATTTGTAAAAAATATTGTTTAAATTGTGTATGTAAACGCGTGCATTGTTTGTAAAAAATCGTTGCAAAAATCTCGATCCGCAGGTAAATATAAGCAGAAAATTAAATTTACGAAAGATAAAACAAGAATACAACAGAAAGTATGAATATGAACTTAAATAAATCATAAAAGGTAGCAGCATACAAAAAGTAAACAAAACAGTTTTAGTTTTAGATTTAGTTATGTTTCTCACGTAAAAGCTGATCATCGCCGGTGCAGTTGCTGTTGTTATTGTTGTTGTTGTGATGTTTAGTGAAATCATATGGAGTAAAGGCTTCCAATTTCTCTATACACTCTACGCACTCCGCATTAACTCCCTCTCTACTCTTAATATAAACTAATCCACGAAGAGTAAATGCTGCAACTAGTTGTTTTTGTCTTTTGAGTCGCAGGGCAGCTTGTAGAATCGTGTAATTTGATTTAGTTAGGCTTTCGTTAACATAAATTGGCTTTTGCGATTGATAGCCAGCGTGATGAAGGCGCAGTTGGTCATTGCTTGTGTGTCGATAAAGTTTGATGGATTTTAAAAACTGGTTACGTTCGTACGGTGTAGCGAGCTTCACTATAATTGGTGCGTCGTTCGTAGAGCGTGTTGATCTTGTGCTTTTCATTCGAAAAATTGTTCTTACATTTGGCGGCATAATGTTAATTGAAGTGCATATGTTGCCAAATATTTCATTTAAATTTTCATTGATATTGTGGGAAATACCATTGATGCGAAAATCACATGCAACGGCAGAGTTTTTCTGACGTTCGAGCTGAATTTTTAAATCGTCAAACTCAGCTTTTAGCATAGCAACATCAGCTGCTGCAGCATGTTTTTCGATGTGAGCCATTCTAGCGGTGACGTCATTAATTTGTTCCCGTATACCATCATCAGCATTCGTTGCATTTTTTTCGAGGTGAGTTACTCGCACAGTGACGTCATTGATCTCACGCCTTATGTCTGCAACGTTGCGGCGAAGCTCTTCCAAAATTCTTTTTTCAGAAGACTGAATTGCAGTGGTGAGTTTTCCGTTAATTTGAGCAGCAATCTGAGAGGCGATCTGCTCGCTTATTTTATCAAATCGTTCATCCATAATTTTATTCTGCTTTTCGATCATTTTGAGCAAAATCGTAGTTGACTCAGATTGTAGAGCGGCTGATGATTCGTTTTTTCCGACTGGTTTTGGCGGCAATTCACTTGCTTTATTAGTTTGTGTTGGTGTTAAGTTAGGATGAATCGGGGGAGAACGAATTGATGCGCGCCGAGCCGAGAGACAGGCATCGCACTTATAAAATTGATTATTTTTCTGCAGAAAGTCTAAATCACTTTTCTTCAAATTGACGCAATGGCAGTGAAAAAACTCATTGCAAGTTATACATTTTATTTTTTTGTCATCGTCCAAATGACGTTCAACTCTTGCTGCACAAATACACGGCATTTTCCAATAAAGATTTTGTTTACTAAGTAATTTAAACAGTTTAGCAATGCGCACAATTAAAAAGTATTATACGTGATTGATGCAGTTTGAATATTGTTAGTTTATTTGCTGTTTACAACACAAATTTATATATAATCATATACAAATCACTGTGAGTTGCGTTTAGTGTTTTTGTGTAATGATTTTATTTAATTAACACAAGGAGTATGTGTGAAAAAGATTACTTTCAGAGAGTGGTTGAAAAACACGTCCATCCGCGACAAATTCTGTTTTTTTTTTTTTTTTTTTTTTTTTTTTTTTTTTTTTCAAAACTTTATTATTTCTTAATGAAAAAGCATTTGAAGTTTTTTTTTTAAATAGTAAAAATATAATGTACATTTACAACATTTCAATTTCCTACTGGGTTGCTTTCAGCAAAAAAACAGCTTTGACTTATAATAATATGCACTGGATGCTGTAAAAAAAAAGTGGAATTGTACGTGCGAGAGATATTATTCGTTTATTTATATTCTTTATCGGGATTCCATGTAAAATCGGACGCTTTTGTCCAAAAATTGGTTTTGGCGATTCCAATTTTTTTTAAATTTTGCACGTCGATAGTACTTAAAAAAAAAAGAAATATTTGGATAATATTTATATTTTTTTTAGGTTTAAGCAGTTTAAAATTTGAAAAAGCTCAAAATTTGTCATTCGGGCATGTAGTAAAACAACAGTATCTTCAAAACAATTAGTCGTACAAAAAAATGAAAGATCTTGAATTGTTCTTCTTTGTGGTGTAGTTTCTTGCTAACACTTAAATGAAAATTTTAATTTTTTTGGCCACTAAAAATGTCATTCATATTTTCCGAGGTCAGCACCCATATTTTTTTGGAGTTTTGAAAATATCGTCGTATTGAGCCATTCTTTCTTAACCCTCTAATGCCACATTTTTTGTTTGAGCTCCAAAAATCAGATTAGAGTAATTTGTTGAAGAGAAAAACGAATCTGGGTTTCGTTTTTCGTTTTGATACTTTGTCCGTTTCTTACAGGTGAAAATGTCGACACCGCCTAGAATCAGACTTGGGCATAAACACTAAAAATGAGCAGAGAAGTGTGATTTAGATTTTTAATAGTAAACCAGGTATTTATGAAGTGAACAATCTCCTACTCACCAGTATTTTTTTCACTCCGATATCACTTTAATTAATGTGTTTTTTAATTGACTGAAAATCAAGTTTTTTTTAAATTAATTAAATTCGTTCAAATATTCATCATATTTCATTTCAAATATTCATCATATGAATTTCAAATTGAAATAATTGTCAAACGGAGCATGCCAGCACCAAGCGGTAAAAACTGAAATGTAACTTAAACATTGGTCTACACTCCAAAGAAAAGTTTTAAAATTTTTCCACAGATTACGGTTTTATATCGATTGGCGTCAACCCCGCCTAAAGGCGGTCCTCGGCATTAGAGGGTTAATACATTCTCAAAATTTGACGTTGGAGAATTAATGCTTACTATTTTGAACGAATTTTTACACAAACTGCTTACACACTTTTTGCATGCAAGACCCTTTCATTTTGAATTACAAATGGAATTTTTAGTATTTTTTAACATTTTACAGTATTTTTTAATTTTTAAGCTAGTAATATACCTCCGACAGCCTTATGATTATTTTTTTTTTAAATTTATATTATTTTTTTATTTTCTTTTTTTTATTCTTTGAAAAAGGAAAAGCTGCCGGAGGTATACTACTTATTGAAAAAATAATAAAATATCGAAAGAAGTACAAACTAGTAAGGGTGGCAGGGTACCGAAGCTAAAATACCCCCCCGCGGCCATATTGAAGTATATTTGAAGTGTTTAGCCACGACATACACGATGACATTCAGTTTTATATATTAACGAAAGTTTTCCTATTTTGATGACGTCACTTTGTATGGGAAGTAGGCGTGGTTTGGATCCGATTTTGCCACATATCATAGAGATGGTTCATATTATATATCAAAGCTAAAGTGCAAAATTTCAAGACATTTCATTAATTTTTGTGGATTTTTAAGAGATTTAACGTTTAAAAGAAAGCCAATTTGTAAGGGAGGTAGGCGTGGTTTTCATTCGATTTTCCAAATTTCATAGCCAGTATTAAGACTGAAGAGCAAAGCTCACCTGCCAAATTTCATTGCATTTCTTTAATTTTTGTGGATTTGAAAGACATTTACGGTTAATATACAGTCACTTTGTATGGGAGGTAAGCGTGGTTTTCATCCGATTTGGCCCATTTTCGAACTTGACTCTCCTTTTTTAAAAATAAACTTATATTTTGATTTTCATTGCGATAGCTTTAAAAGTGCGGCTGTAATCGTGTCGACAGACGGACAAACGGACAGACAGACGGACTCACGGAAATCGACTCAGGAGATGATGCTGATCAAAAATATATATATTTTTCTATACCTGCCACGCCTCCTTCTTGGCGTTACAAACGGAATGACAAAGTTAATATACCCCTTACGCAGTACGCGTTGGGGTATAAAAATACAATAAATACAGAATTTTTCAAATATGTTTCGGACTTGTTGTTTAAGATCGTATATTAGGATGCGTTACCGAAATGACTTTCTATGCATGTATATTATATGTTTGATAATTATAATTATATTGTTTGATGGACACACAAAAAAGGTTAGTTGTAGTATTTTATTAATTTTCTTTTCTAAATTAAGTTAAGATTTAAGACATTAAATTGCTTGCAAAGCCAATTCTGCACCTTGATGATTTTAAGCCATAAAGGTTTTATTTTTGTATAGAATGTTTTATTGAATTGTTTTAACATTGTATGTGTATTAATAAAAAGTATAATTTATCTAAGTATATAAAAAAAAAAAAGAAATTTCAGTCCTTGAAAGGACTTTGACCGAGCTTCTTATGATCATTATGATCAATTGTGTTGTGTGTGTTGTGAAAATGTTTGAACACACATGATGAAGAACTAGACCTACATGTTTTATGCCGACTCCGAACGACTTATGTTCTCAAGAAGCTTTTCATGGCAGTATTTACCCTCTGAGGTTTGCCATTGTCTGCAGAGAGGTGACGGCCGAACAGAAAAATGAGTTCAATTGAAAAAATTTTCTGTCAGATATGGATTCGAACCTGGGTTCTTTGGCGTATGAGCCACACACTCACCCACTATGTCACAGCCGCCACTAGTACCTAAGTATATATAAATTGATTTCTGATATCAATTTTCTTCAAAAAAGTCATCAGTTGGTTGAACAATTAGATCTCTTGCTTCTTTACTTAAGGGACTATGTGCAATTTTCTTTGAATTTCTGAAATTAGATATAAATGGATCAGATGATATCTTAAGCATTTGAAACAGGTCCTCATTTGTTTTTTGCCTTGAAAACTTTCGGGTGTTATGTTCCCTATAGAAGATATAATCCTTATTTCTTTTCTCTTGCGCTTCTTCAGATAGCTCTCCAATTGGTAGGATATGATAGTTTATGATTTGTTCGCCATGCATTAAAATCTTATGCAGTGTTGGAGACATGGCACGCCAAGGATCTAATTTACTGTATAATTCTGCTGTTTCCTTTGCATACTGTCCAAATCGCTCTGCTCGTATATGCTCATTGCAATTAATAATAACCTCTAAGATGGTTCGCAACCTTAATATGAAGACCTCATAAATCACAGTGATTTTTGATGTAGTGTGGGGAAGAGCAAAAAATCTCCTGGCTGTGTTCTCATCGTTGCTGCTGCCAGTTCCAAGTTTCGGGGTGTCGACAATGAATCCCACTTTGCGGAGCTCAGCTTCAATTTGTTTGTTTTTTTTTCTTCCCGTATAGTTTTGCATGCAGAGTTTTTAATTGTGTCCTTTCCACCAAAATCCAAGTCATACGAGACTTTCAAAATGATGATGAAGACCAAATGTATATCTCAGTTCTTGGCACTCATCAGTTGAAGTCTCGCTCAATTTGCTTCCATAAGCGCCGCAAATAATGCACGATTGAGTGTATTATGTATCAGTTAATACCTGCGTTACCTTACCATCGACCATTGTGAGAAACAATTTATGGTGAGTGGTGATATTTTTCCCGTTCAAAATGAAAACGGAATCTTTCAAAGTGTCTATTTGCGTATTAAAAGCCGCTTCTTCTTCCTTAATGATTCCGCAGTTTCCTTATGAAAGGCAAATTTCACTGGCCTGCAGTATTTTGTAGATGAAAGACTCAGATTTTTAAATATAGTCGCAGTCTGTCTGTTCGTACTTGCTGCTTTGGAAGTTGATGGTTCTTCATAGGCTCTTTCAGTAGTCATGCAGTCAACCACCCGAAGGGGTACTAAAGACCATTAACATATGCGTGTCGCTTACGCCCTCTTCAAGAGTTTGCTTGTACTCTTTTTGTGCCGATGAGCCATCGCAGCCCCATTTAGAGATCACCTGTAAATTTCCACTGCAGAGCTTGATAATCTCTTCTGGCATAGTTTGCTCAGCTAGTATTCGCTCAGCAGTATGGTCCAACAAAGATTGCAATTTTACCTCAGCTGATATTTCTGTTATATTTCCTTCTTCCATATGAGGCATGCAGTGGTCTTTCGCAGTTACGATGGTTCTGTATTTTGGGTAGCAGTGTACACCGATGGACATTGTGGAACTTCTCACCTCTTCATATTGCTGTTTTGTCATTTTAGTATCTATGAAGAGTGCCAATGCTGAATCAGGATATAAGCACTTGGTGGCGTTGTCGTTCTCCTTTGTTTGCAGAGGTGTTGGAAAGGCAGTTAATTCCCTTCTTAGGAGATTTGGACTAGCTTTGGATGCACGTTCAACAATATCGGATTGCAAGTGCCTTCGTGCGGAGTTAAATTGCTGCACATAGGCTTTTTCGACAAACTCTTTACCACTAGTCTCCGAGATCTTTTGAAGTTTTCTTATTTGAGAGCGGACAGAACTCTCAGTGAAAGGCTTCGTAGGTCTTTCTCTTTTAGTATTCTGTTCATCTCCGTCTTCAGGATCGATATCAGAATCACTTTCCTCGTCAAATGGACAATCGTATTCAACAGTTTTTTTTAGCCAAGTTTCGTTTGCCAGCTTAAGTTTCGGCATCAATTTCAAGCAGTGGTTAAAGTGCTTTTTTACAATATTTGTAACCTTTATTGATACAGCTTCCATAGTATTGTGACTGACAATATTTTCGCCAATGATAGTCGCGACGAAAACATAATTTTTAAATTTGTTTAACAAATACAAATTAGCAACAAAATCGTAAGTTACACTTTCCATAGCTGTTATGATTACGCGTAAGAGTTTTTGTGGAAAATATATTTGCTATGCAGATGCGCGGCTTTATATATAAACTAGTAAGGGTGGAGCTTCGGCAGGGTACCGAAGCTAAAATACCCCCCGCGGCCATATTGAAGTATATTCGAAGTCTTTAGCCACGACATACACGATGACATTCAGTTTTATATATTAACGAAAGTTTTCCTATTTTGATGACGCCACTTTGTATGGGAAGTAGGCGTGGTTTTGATCCGATTTTTCCATATATCATACAGATGGTTCATATTATATATCAAAGCTAAAGTGCAAAATTTCAAGACATATTATTAATTTTTGTGGATTTTTAAAAGGCTTTTAAAATAAAGCAAATTTGTATGGGAGGTAGGCGTGGTTTTCATTCGATTTTGCCAAATATCATAGCGGTGGTCTATGTTATATATCAAAGCCTTTATGCAAAATTTCAAGACATTTCTTTAATTTGAGCAGATTTTTATAGGATTTTACTTTTAAAATAAAGCCACTTTGTATCGGAGGTAGGCGTGGTTTTCATCCGATTTTTCCAAATTTCATATCCAGGATTAAGACTGAAGAGCAAAGCTCACCTGCCAAATTTCATTGCATTTCTTTAATTTTTGTGGATTTGAAAGATATTTTACGGTTAATATAAAGTCACTTTGTATGGGAAGTAGGCGTGGTTTTCATCCGATTTAGCCCATTTTCGAACTTGATCTTCCTTTTAAAAAAGAAAAAAAGAAAAGCGATAGCTTTAAAAGTGCGGCTGTAATCGTGTCGACAGACGGACAGACAGACAAACGGACAGACAGACGGACACACAGAAATCGACTCAGGAGATGATGCTGATCAAATATATATATTTTTCTATACCTGCCACGCCTCCTTCTTGGCGTTACAAACGGAATGACAAAGTTAATATACCCCTTACGCAGTACGCGTTGGGGTATAAAAATGTGCGCAAAAAGGATTCTACCTGTTCATATAAGGTGCCTACCAGAGAACTGCACAAGCCTACTTGAAATCGATTTGAAGTACTTGCTTAAAATACAAATTCAAGCTAGCTTGAGCTTGATAATTTTCAATCAAGTCTGACTTGTGATTGAAAATAAATAAGCCTACGACAGCTTGCGACTTGCAAGTATGCTAGCTTACAAGCGAACGGCACGAAGTTCCAAGTAAAGGAAAAATTGATGCCTTCGGCAAAAAGCTTGAAATTGCAGGCAAGTATCCAATATAAAAGCAATTATCCAAAAAATTCAATGAGCTTGTGTAGGAAGAGCTTAAGCGTATTTGGACTTCTAAAAGTTCTGTGGACTCCGTGGTTGGCAGTTTTAGGGGGTAGCTGATTTTGAAATTGATGTAAAAATTTAAAATTCAAGATGGCGAATAGAGTTGCCACCTTGATTTTGTTTTTTTTTTTTATTTTTGCGAATTCTTGTTATTTTGAATTTCTGACAACGGATTTGATTTCGAATCTAATATCACAGTTTTAAAATTAAAGATGGAGGATAGGCTTGCCACCTAAATTTTCACCATAGTGTTGTTACCTAGTAAAATTAATTTTTAAGAGTTTTAAACGCCATTTAACAGTGTGAAGGGGTCGCTGACTTCGAATCTGATGTCAGAATTTTAAAATTCAAGATAGTTATTAGTGCTGCCACCTAAAATTTCTTTATTTTCACGAATTCGGTGCTGGAGCAAACACTACGTAAAAATGGCTCGCTGAGTCCGAATCCGTTGCCAGAATTTCAAAATTGTGTAATTGTTTTATAACAGTGTTGCCACCTACCAAAATGTATTTTTAAGAGTTTTAAATATCATTTAACAGAGTAAGGAGGTCGCTGACTTCGAATCTGATGTCAGAATTTTAAAAATTAAGATGGTTAATAGCGTTTCCACCTAAAATTTTTTTATTTTGACGAATGTATGCGAGCCATTTTTACCTAGTGTTTGCTCGAAATCAAATCCGTCGTCAGAAATTCAAAATAACAAGAATTCGCAACAATACAAAAAAAAATCAAGGTGGCAACTCTATTCGTCATCTTGAATTCTAAATTTTTACATCAATTTCAAAATCAGCTTCCCCCTAAAACTGCCAACCACGGAGTCCACAGAACCATTAAAAGTCTTAATACGCTTAACATTTTCCTACACAAGCTAATTGAATTTTTCGGATACTTGCTTTAAATTCAATTAATTGGATACTTGTGAGCTTACAAGCTTTTGCCGATCGTTTCAAGCTTTTCAACTTTCTTACCCGACATAGTAAGCCTGAACAAACAATCCAACGAAAAAGTTTGGATATGACTTGTAATTGTTTGGTATTTTTATAAGCATGCCAAAGCTTGCTTTTTCAAGTTTGGATACATACGTGAATTCAAGTACTTGAAAAAGCTTGAATTTCAAGTAGGCTTGTGCAGTTCTCTGGTGCCTACCTTATTTTGTAAAAAAGTGCTTTCCGGTGGCGAAGCGCGGTTATAGTATATTCGGGAAAAAGTTTTGAAATACTTTAAACTTTCTAAAAAATAGAACCAAGCCCTGCCGAGGCACGACGGGGTATGAGTTTCTCAAAATTTGTTTAAAAAATGGACTTTTAAAAAAATATCTGAAAAAAATACTATAAAAAAGAAATTGTAATAATGCCTTAAATTTTTTAAAAGGCATTTTAATGACCTAATTAAAAAAAAAAATGTTCAAAAATGTTGCACCGTTAAAAAGTTACACGTCTTCAACATACTTCAACAAAATATGTAATAAATTCAAATTTACAAAAAAATAAGAATGGACCTTTTTGTTTTTAGTCCGTTCAATACGTTCCCGTTGACCTATAAGCCTGAAAATTTGCATGTTTCTTGACTAAAGTATAGGTCTGTTCGCGTACTTTTACAGTAAAAATTTACCAGTAACAATTTTTTGAGAGAAGAAAAAAATTCTCTCGCAATACAATAAAAATCTAAAAAAGTACTCGAACAGAAAATTTCTTGAAATTTGCAGTGCATATCGTACTGTCAGAAAGCTGAAAAGAAAATAACAAAAAAAAAAAAAAATACCACTTTCAGCTAAAAGCTAATTTTTGAAATTTGACAAAAGGCGAAAAAATTTTGCGCCATGGTACATATGTTAAAAATATTTAAAAAATATTATAACTTTATTTGCTTACCCATTATTTATTTATGTTGTACATTTAAAACATCAGTTTTAGACATTTGTTTATTTTTTATTTCTTGAAAATTCTTGCAAGTAGAAAATCAGCCAGCAAAAACTTTTCAAAACTGGACTGAAGAGAGAAATCGTACTCTCTTATCTTCTTTCTCACTTGCAAGTTTTTTGGGTAAACGAACGGATGTCTTTTAACAATTTGTACAAATTATTAAAATCTTTTGGGTACGCGAACAGACCTTATGCTTAACAATAAACAAAAAAATTAACAAAAAAAGTATGCATCATTAGATTTTTGAAGCAGTGAAATATGAAAAACGATTTTTGGCCGCCGAATTTTGCCCGTGCACCCTTGAGTGACAACCGAAGCAATTTTTATTAATAAAAATAATTTTCTATTTGTTTGTTTGTTTGTTTGACTTTTATACAAATCTAAACAGCTGAATGGATTTCGCTCAAATTTAAAACGTGTGTTATTTTCGTCTTAGATTAGGTTATTGCATACTTAGATTTAACCATGCCCTTTCAACCACCAACAAACCGATAAAAATACAATATTTCAGACTGTTTCGATTGTATGAGTCATCTAAATGGGTCATCTAAATACGACCTAAACTAAATTGTATCGATAAAGCAGTGCTTCCTAAATTTTCGTAATCCATGTAAAGAAATCAAAGAAATTTTATTTTTCAGGTTAAGATATGTCATTGCATAGTATTTTCTCTTAAAAAATGTCAATATTTTAGGCATTATCGACACTTTTAGGCGTTTAAGCACTCCTTTATCGACACAATTTAGTTTAGGTCGCATTAAGATCAACTCGCACAGGGTCTTAGTTTATATGGTTATTTTCGGCCGCCCGAATGTTTTCTTGCAAATTTAAAAATTCTTCCACACTTTATAGTTTTTATAATATTTTCACTCAAATTATCACAAATTTAACACACGTGACAGCACAGTTTACAACTTGGAAATATTTTGTATTTACTTCGTTTGCAATTTCTACGAAATTCGTCGTTTTGACAAGTAACCGGCATTCTCATTATTCACTCAACGAAAAAATGAAAGAGACGGAAAGAATGTGGCTTGAAAAAGTATACAACGTCAACGCTACTCTTAATCACGTCCTTGAGCGTATCGAAAAACTTGAGTCGGATGCTGTAAACTCTGAAGTAGCTTTGATCAAAGAAGAAGTTTATAATATGCACAAGCTGGTTACTGATCTTGACCGGAGAGAAGTTGCAGCTGATGCTGTTGTTTTTGGAGTCCCAGAGAACTGTGAAGAGAACTTATCACTCTTATTCAAGAAGCTCTGCTTCACAATCGGCTGCACACCTACTCCGCTTAAGAGCCGGAAAAGAATCAAAGCGATTAGCGATGTTAAAGCGATGAGCAATTGACGATATTTTCAAGCAATAGAATGCATGAAAACGTATGAACACGTCCGAAATGAAATCGCTGATCGTCGGTCGTGGCGAACATTCGCCAGATTAGAATCTATTCTATTTTTTCTTCGGCGACCTAGCGATCCTCTCTTTGAGTACTGTCAAACATGATAAGTATTGTCATATTTTCCTAATGATAGGGGTACGTTCAGTGCTTTTTTCTAAGGGGTACGTTCAATGCTGTTTTATTTTCTTCTGACATTTGTTACCGGTGTCTATGTTTTCTCTTCAGCAATTGGCGAGCAGAGGATCATAATCGCTTTAGCTTTGATTCTGTTCGGGCTCTAAGAGTATGTTTCGAGTGAGGAACAATCCAAGCAATGCCAAAAGCACTTCAATCATCATGAAGTTCTCTAACTCGTATGAGAGAGAAACTGAAACCGATCTGCAGCATCTTATCATAGATCTAATGGAAAAAACCTCTCGCTGAATGACTTAGGACTCGGCTCTTAGACAAGCATTTACTTAAATGAGACCCTGATTAAGCGCAACCATCAACTTCTGCAGAGTGCAATCAGACTGAAGCGTAGCAAACTACTGTTCTCTGCGTATGCGAAGAAGGGGCTTATCTATGTTAAAATGGTGGAGAATGGTGAGAGCTTACTAGTTGAAAGCTGTAACCAACTTTCTGCTATTGTTGCGGGTGAGCTGGATGACAATTGTTCGAAATGAGCTTTTATGTTGATATTTTAGTAATTATAACTTATGCAAAAATTTTCTGTTTCTTCCTCATGTATTTTCTCCTCTGTTTATCTCTTAACTTTAGCGAGTATTGTCAGAAGAGCCATCTGCTTATTATTTGATACTATTTTCTTTAACCTTCTTTTTATGAATCCAATACCTGTCTTTACTCTACCTGGCCTGCCTAATATTTCTGAGTGCTATCTGCAATTCTATAATTGCATCTAACAGCTATTGAAGCGCCGGTAATGAAAACTGTAAAATCTTAATAAATGTTTTATGTAGAAGGTATTCAGGCCTTAAAATTGTACATTTCAATGCCAGAAGCCTAAATGCTCATAAATTAGACTATTTAAATTTGAAGATTCGTCTGTCGATATCATATGTGTTTCGGAAACATGGTTTTGTTTAGATATTAACAACAATGTGCTTGACATTAATAATTTCAATCTGTTTAGAAACGACAGAACTGACAAAAGAGGAGAGGAGTTCAGCAGCATCATTTTATTTTAACCAACGTTAACCAGCGTTACCATATGGGCAGTTAATTCTGTTTTGGGCAGTATTTTGAGCAGGTAGACAGGATCATATTTCTCCCAGGATTTGGGCAGATTTTTTTTTAATCCAGTTTTTTAATTTTCGTTGAATAAAAAAAATAAAAATTTTATGTTTATAAATTATATGTAAGAACTTATATAAAAGTAGCAAATAAAGTTGCTACTACTTTTTACATCCTTTCAAAAATTTGATCATGTGGCAGCGCTTTTCCTGTCATTGTTGCTGTCATCGTTTTTGTTAATTTCTTTTCGCTAGTCTTTTGTAAATTACAAATGGACAAATACTTAACAAAACCTGATAAGATAAGGAAATTGTCGTTTATTTAATGTTTTAACTTAACTTTTAAATTTTTAGACTCTAGTAAAAAATTTATTTGATGTGCTACATTCAATGTATATGATCACTACAAATAGTTTAAAATTACAAAGTAACAATTTGTAAATTTTGAGTTGTGACTATTTTGTATTTAGTGTGCGATATGTTCAATGATCTCAATATTGCGAATGAATTGCTTTAAAAACTTATTATTTAATCTATTTTTGTTAATTTTATTACGTACCTAATAAGAAAGTGATATTTTTGTAAAATTATAACTTACTTTAAATGAAATATTAAAAATTTCATAATAAAAAAATTTTAAAATATTTCCTTTTATAAGAGCAGTATTTTCTCTAAAAATACAGGATTTTTTTTTGAACATTACAGGATTTTCAAAAAAACATATGGCAACGCTAACGTTAACACTCGTTCACTTAAGCTTGTGAGTTCGATCAGACGAACTCAAACTGACACAAAAGACGCGTTCGCCAGTATTGTGCTGATTTTATTCAACGCTGAACTTTGTTGAATGAGTTGAGTTGAGTAAGAATTCCAGTGAATGATTTAATCAAGCAAAAAGTGAGTTTTGCAATTCTCTGGTGTGTGAAGATTTCAATGTCAATCTATTAATGATATCATCGATGTAATGATAACATTTAAGTCTATATAAAGTTTATATAACATATTGTACCAAGATTTTAAAGCTATAAACTTTCCTGCCCTCTTCAATAACGTCAGTATAGGCCCTGGACTGATATTTCGTTTCTGTCAAGTATTGATGAAAAGGTAGAACTTTTTTCTAATATGCTTAATAATCTTTTTGTTAATCATGTTCCTACTCGTAGCATGGTCATAAAAAATGTTTCCTGTCCTTGGTATAATAGTTATGTCAAAAATGCAATAAAAAAAACGTAATATATTGCATAATAAGTGGAAAAAGCATCCGTCACAAGAAAAATGGGAGATCTTCAGAGTCGCCAGAAATGATTCAGTTTCAATAACGAAGCAAGCGAAAATGAACTATTGCTCTGCTAAATTGAATGCCTCTCTTCCATCTAAAGTGTTGTGGAGAAATCTAAAAAATCCTTGGAGTTGGAAATAAACCTGCTGCTGACTGTAATGTGGATCCCGACGTGCTTAACAATTTTTTTTCTCAACAACAACAAGGCTCCTGCTACTGCTTCAACTTGTGCTTTCGAAAAATCAAACAGTTGCAGCATAAGCAGAAGCAGAAAACTAGTTTCAATCGTGTGCAAAGTGCTTCGGCAGCCATCGTTTTGATTAACTGAAACTGTTCGCAAAATCGAAAGCCGTAGCAGCAGCAATTGTTAAACTATCGTAAGTCGACGCATCAGTTTTTCAACAGTCGTAGCAGACTATTTTGCATTTATGATTTTTGCTTATTATTTCTAACTTTAGTTTGATCGCTGGCTTTATTAAATTTTTTAAATTTTGTTATGATTATGATTGCATTTTTATTATAATTGTACAAAAGTTAGAAAGAATAAGAAGAAATTAAAGGCGCAAAACGACTGTTTAAAAACTTAAATGGGAACCAGAATGGTGTAGCTTGTAGTACGTAGTATGACCTGTCAAAAGTTGAAATCTACTAAATGCACGGAATCGCTCAGAATGCGTAGTACGTCTGTGGCTCGTAGCTGTAGTTGTAGCGCAATTTGAATTAAGTTAAACTTTGGATTACTACACTGCTCTAAAATTTGTATTAATGGTGCTTTTTTTAAGGATCGGGTATATCAAATCAATACTGCCCACGTTGTCGGTACCGAAATAAGTGTTCGAAATTAATAATATTTGTAAAATCCTAAAAATTTATAATCAAGTGTTCTCTGAAGCGCTCACGCCATTCTGGACATAATTTTTGGCGTAGCGTGCTACACGCTGAACAGATGATGAGGTTACTACATGGAATCGCTACAACTACATCGCATTCTGTTCCACGCTTTATGCTACTTCGCCTTACGAAAGTTCAACAACTGCTGCTGCTTCGACTTTCGTTTTTTTCAACAGTTTCAGTTGATCAAAACGACGACTGCCGAAGTTGTCGTTTGCCGAAGCACTTCGCAAACTATTGAAACTAGTTTTCTGCTTCTGCTTATGCTGCGACTGTTTGATTTTCCGAAAGTGCTTTGAAGTTAAGAACAGTTAGTGCTTAAAAAAGCAATAAAATTACGACTTTTGCTATTTTGACTGCAGCAATTTAATCACTGACTGGTTGCACCAAGTTTTCAATTTTCTGCCGTAGGTGAAAGCGATGTTAACAAGTGCGTAATGAAAGTTAAATCAATTGCTGTTGGTGAGGATGGTATTTCAATAAAATGTATAAAACTTGTTTTACCCCACGTAATGCGCTCGCTAACGCATATCATTAATCACTTTTTTACAATGTCTTTTTTTCCCTCAATCCTGAAAAATTGCAAAAGTATTGCCTGTTGCCAAAAAAATCACCAGAGCTTGAAGCAAACGATTTTAGGCCTATAAGTATTTGTTCCTCCCTGTCAAAAGAGTGCAAAGCTTTAATGGCTGATCAAATTTCTAAATTTCTGAACAGAAAAAACTTGCTATCCTCTTCACAATCCGGATTCCGTGCTGGCCATAGCTGCACAACTGCTACTTTAAAAGTTTTAGATGATATATGAAAATCCTACGATGAAGACTAAATTACTTTACTATGCTTGCTTGATTTCTCTGTTTATAAATGACAAGAAACTCAAACTTGTGACAAATGTTGTAAGTCTAGGTTATCACATAACTTCAGCATTAACCTGTGCCGATCATGTGGACAGCATAATACGTAAAATATATTGTCTTTTGAGAAACTAGACGTAAACTCGTGCTAATATTACCAATAGTTACTTATTCGGGACTCGTTTACGGCAAATTAGATTCGCGATCTGAACATAAACTACAGGTAGCATTTAATCATGCAACGAGATATGTCTATGGCATTCGAAAATTTGATCACTTATAGCAGTTCAGGAATGCAGTTCTTGGCTGCAGCATAACTAACTACATTAACGCCAGAAACTGTATTTTTCTTCATCAGCTGATGCACACAAAGGCACTGTTTACACGTCATTCAAATTGAAGGATCATTCAAAATTTGTTGTTGTTTTCCCAGCGAAAAAAAAGATGAACTCTCTGCGAGAGCGGAAATGAACTTTCTACACTTCATCGCATCAATCAAAATTTTGATGGAGCTCAAGACCTGCATCAATCAATCACAGGATTGCATGATCAACTTTTCTGGTACTTACAACAACACTTTTAGTCAGCATCGGCCATTCAATCAAAAAATCACGTGTGAACAGCTATTCAATCAAATATCTCGGAGAGAGTAAAAGAGAACAAAAAATGCGATATTCTTCATTCAATTTGAATGACGTATAAACTCAGCCATAGACTCCAATGTACCTTTTTGATAAATTACATTTTTGCCAGTCAACTCGAAGTAAAATGCTTTTAGTGCCTCATTTGAAATATCTAAACTCAACTAGACTTTTTTTCATTAATGCCGCAAAATTCTGGACTTCCTTACCGAACCACTTAAAATCAATTGATGGAATTGGAAGCTTTAGACAGGCTAAATATAAATATTTTACCTAACCACACGTATTGGAACTATCTCACTCTTTTAAGTTTTATTTTGTTTGTTTTTATTTTTTTCTTTTATTTATTTTTTTTCTTCTTTGTCTGTTGCATCTATTCTGATCAATTTTCTATACATCTTTTTTTAACCCTCATCGGTCCCTCGAGATATACATCTAATCGGTCCCATTGTATGCGCTCATACACATATATTTTTAATTGTAAAAAAGCTAAAAAAAATGTATGTTTTAAGATTTTTTATGTTTATTACATTGTTTACTACCATATTAATACATTTTCTCTTTTTCAACAAGATTCAATCCAAGCTCCTCGATAAAAAGGCGACGACGAAAGTAGATAGGATATGTGCGTTCTGGGCCAGGAGGCTCAGAGGCTCAAGCCGATGACGTCACGCCCGCACCCCAACACCACCAAGTGGTGGCTTTTTTAACTAATCTGCAAGTTTGGGGTATGTCTTTGCTTTAAGCTTTTTATCTTTGGCAAGTTTGGTGTATGTCTTTGCTTTAATCTTTTAAAAATTGGCAAGTTTGGGCCAAGTCTTTGCTTTTTTAAGCGTTGATCATAATTTTATACACTACATTATCGGTAGTGGTAGTCAAGCGAGTTCTTATCAGTGCTTGCATGTTTTGTTTTTTCTTAACCCTCGAATACCTAATAGCAATGACTCAAATCCTGAGTGACGAGCTTAGCTGAAATGATATGACTTGCTATATGAAAATATATATATTAATATGGGTTGAAGCAATTTAGGTACGGAGAAGGTTGAAGGGTTAAAGAAATGTTTATAAATTGATCATAAATTCGGTAAGTATTAGGTAGGAGTCTTTGTTTTGAGCTTTTAAAATTGGCAAGTTTTGGGATATTTCTTTGCTTTAAGCGTCGGTCATAATTTTATACACTACATTATCGGTAGTGGTAGTCAAGCGAGTTCTTATCAGTGTTTGCATGTTTTGTTTTTCTTAACCCTCGCATTAGTTACAGCAATACTCAAATTTTGCTGGTCAACTTGCTTTGTGAAAATATATATATTTATTTGGAATGAAGCAATTTAGGTACGGCGAAGGTTGAAGAGGTTAAAGAAATGTTTATAAATTTAATAAAGTCGGTAAGTATTAGGTGCGTGTATTAGATTTGTGTAAGTAGTTTGTATATTAGATGACAACCATTAAAAAACATAGGCGTATATAAATATCAATTCGTCAGTTGGGGGACATCGGGGTAACAAGCCCCCGCGTAATAACCACCGGCCAAGTCACTTACACCCAGCAACTTCTCCGCCGCTGTATTTTATTTTAAGTAAACGAAATACCCCGCAACCAAGAAGAGTCAGGAAGTTTCTAGAAGCTTCGAGATGCAGAAACGTCGAGAACATTTTAGAAGTCGACTTATGTTATTGTATGCCGATGACGTCACCCATACCCATCCTGGTACGGATTTTAATTTTATTTAATTTCAATTTCAATACTAATTTCAAGGTTAAAGTGATAAGAGCCAAGCTTCATAGTAAGCGCACTCATAACCCGCAAGTTCAAGATAAGGCAGCAATGTACAAGTTCAAATATGTTTTTTGTGTTACTTCTAAAATAAATAAACAATTTTTGCGGTCAAGTGCAAGGGCAAAAAAAGAAGATAAGAATTTAAAGTTGATATGTCAAAAACTAAGCTAAGCTAACCTAAGCTAATATAAGCTAAGGCTGCGTTCATAGTGAACGCCCATAGTCGGCTGCTTTTTATAATGGTTCTTGTTGTTGTTGTTCTTACTATTGCTATTGTTGTTCTTACTGATGTTGTTGTTGTTGTTGTTGTTCTTGTTGTTGTTCTTACTGTTGTTGTTGTTGTTGTTGTTCTTACTCTTGTTGTTGTTGTGGTTGTTGTTGTTGATGAGGCTGTTTTACTAATAAAAATAGGCAATCTAAAGTTACTAAATAAATAGCTAAACTTCTTTATTAAAATATTATTTATATTAATTACACTACATTTTGAGCCCAATTTGGTCACATCTGTTGATAACCAAGATAAGCTATGGAGGCTACGTCCAATTACGGACCATCTCAAGTCAAATATGTTGAAGAACTATCACCCAACACAACATTTATCTTACGATGACAATGGACGACACGGTTGCAAGCAGTTTTTTAAAGGTAAACCAATCGGCCAAACGGTTACATGTTAAATTTTGACATATATCAAGGCAAGAACCCACGTTGTACCAATCCATATGATGAACGATTCGGAAAATGTGCAGCACCACTTATAACTATGATCGATGACTTTCAGATGATTTGAAAGGCCTTATTGAATATTTCATTCATATTGAATTATTGTTTGATTGATTATCGATATTGTGATTGATTGATTGATTATCGATCAGTTTAAGCCGGTAGCTGTTGAACAGTACAGACCATTTTAGCTGGTAGATGTTGAACAGTACAGACCAGTTTTAGCAGTTAGCTGTAGAACAGTACAGACCAGTTTTAGCAGTTGCTGTTGATCAGTACAGACCAGTTTAGCAGATAACTGCTAAAACTGATCTGTACTATTCTACTAGCAGATAACTGCTAAAACTGATCTGTACTATTCAACAGCTACCGGCTAAAACTGGTCTGTACTGTTCTACAGCTAACTGCTAAAACTGGTCTGTACTGTATACTTACCGAATATACTTACCGAATACTTACCGACTTTATGACCAATTTATAAACATTTCTTTAACCCTTCAACCTTCTCCGTACCTAAATTGCTTCAACCCATATTAATATATATATTTTCATATAGCAAGTCATATCATTTCAGCTAAGCTCGTCACTCAGGATTTGAGTCATTGCTATTAGGTATTCGAGGGTTAAGAAAAAACAAAACATGCAAGCACTGATAAGAATTCGCTTGACTACCACTACCGATAATGTAGTGTATAAAATTATGATCAATGCTTAAAAAAGCAAAGACTTGCCCCAAACTTGCCAATTTTTAAAAGATTAAAGCAAAGACATACACCAAACTTGCCAAAGATAAAAAGCTTAAAGCAAAGACATACCCCAAACTTGCAGATTAGTTAAAAAAGCCACCACTTGGTGGTGTTGGGGTGCGGGCGTGACGTCATCGGCTTGAGCCTCTGAGCCTCCTGGCCCAGAACGCACATATCCTATCTACTGACGAATATTATGGTTCGTTTTAGAAATTTTCCAATTCGGGAACAATGCAATGAACGTCACGAAAGCATTTAACGCACTAACATCAAGCATGTTACAAAATACTGCCATTGGCCACCGATTGACTTTTCGTTTGCATGTTTACGTTGCCACCATTTGATCCATAGTATCAACTCCACTCTTGGTTTTGTTGTAGTCTTCAATGATGTTAGGTTTCTTCTTTTCCCTATTCTCATTTATGCTGACAACATTGTGGTATGTACTGAGCAATGTCACAAATCGGTACCGGCGAGGAGCATATGACAACATAACTGCTTGCAATTTATGTTCATATGCAACTTCTGTATGATAAATTGGCTTTTGACGCATGTCGAGTAGAACTGAAGGAATTTCAGTCCGATTTTTCCTTATTGTTCCTAAAATAGTCATGCGATTCTTATGTAAATCTTCTGCCAATTCATACAAAGTGAAAAAGTTGTCACACGTTACATTTCTGTCAGAAAGTCCTTCCACCAAATCCAAAACAACACGCCGTCCAAGATTACGTTCAGGAGTGGCATTACGATTCCGACCAACATAAATTTGCGTATTGTATGCATACCAGCTTTTTGAGTCGCATAGCACCCAAATTTTGATGCCATATTTCGCCGACTTGGATGGAATATACTGACGAAACGGACATCGCCCACGATACGGAACAAACTGTTTATCTACGGTAGTTTTTTCCTGGTGTGTATACAACTTTCAAATTATGATTCCATTTATCGCATACATTTCGAATCGGTGCCAATTTGTCACGTACAGAAGTACTTGTAGATGCAGTGTTGGCCATACGTTGTTCGCGGTCATCAAATCGAATGCAACCATGGATACGCTTGAACATTTTCAAAGACATTGTTGCTCTAAATGTTGGCCGACCAGTTTCGTTATTACACAATTAAGCGACACATTCACCGTATGACCGATACACACCAGAAAGCAGCAACAATCCAAAGTATGCGTGCAGTGTCCAAATCAATGCTTTCCCAATCGCCTTTGTACTTTCGCACACCATATAAATTCGTCATGTTCAAAATAATATTCTCAACCGGTTCAAGGAACATGTGAAATGCAGACGAAACATCAACTATAGTAGCAGCTGCTAATGCTTTTGGACCTGAATTATAACAAAAATGAAACATATAATGAACATGAACCCATAACAAAGAGGGTAGGTTTTTACCTGAAGTGAAATTTTCTGCACGTCGCAATGAATTTCTTCGATTTATTTCAAATGGTTGCGATGAATATTCAATTTTCTTATTTTTTGAAAAATATTTATTTTCAAGATTTGCTGCATTTTCTTCGCAAATCTTCGAAACACAACCAAAATTCAAATAAATGCGCAAACAAACTTCACTTATGTGTGTTCCAGAACAAACTGAATTTCATAAAACGAAAAAATAAGAGCGTGCTATAAATCCACACACAAAAATAAGCGGCAATTCCAGGTACCTGCTTATGTGTATGCGCGCACATACACAGGGACCGATTCGTAACTATAACTGCACAGGCAAATACAGCAAGGGTACAAATTCAAAAACGGGTTTTTTTTTGGTTGTTCAGGCAAAATAATACTACTTTGCAAAATACGAGGTCATTCCGCTGAACAGTTTTTATTTTATTCAAGATTAGAGATCAAAATTGTATGCGTGCGCATACAGGGGACCGATGAGGGTTAATATATTTTAATTGTGTGAGCTAAATTAATAATACTTAAAATATAGCACTTATTCTTATTATTTTTTTTTTCTTGTTTTACTCGTATATGAACTCAGAAATAATTTAAATGTAATATTCTAATATTTTATTCCTAAGTTATTGCTTTGTATATTAAAAGAACTTGTTCTTATTATACTTAAATCATAAATAAATTGAAATTAAATTCTGTTGCCCATAATGTAAACATGGTGCCTCACGCTCCATAGAAAAAAAAGAGTTCTTTGGGCCGGTTCCTCAAAATAATCCTTGGTGTATGTTATGATGATTCCCCAAATGTTTCGACTCTAGCGACAGCCATCCGTGAGCTGGAATAGTTTAAAACAACCTTAAAAATCGACTTTTTTATAAAAATATTGCTTGGTTTAGGAGTTTAAAAAAACAAATGATTAGAAATAATAGTAATAAAATAGTTCTTCCAATCTGCATAAAAAATCTTAAATTTTCGCCGTCGGACCAAAGATAATGCGGACTTCCATGCATTGCTTTAACTCTTTTTATACTATTTTCACTAAAATTGAAGTAGATCTAGTTTTTTTTTTTTGTCATATTACTTTTAGTCAAATAAGTTGTCACAAATATTGTTAATTTTTTGTTATTTAATTCAATTTAATCCTTCACCTTGCACCATAGTTTAGCATCAATAGACAATTTATTTGACTAAATGTAATATGAAAAAAATTCAATTTGAATTTTAGTGAATCCGCAGAAGAGAATCTGCAGAAATTCAGGTACAAGGCGGATGCAATGCGTTTGAGGGCAAGAAACACATAATGAATTTATTATATTGGTCGGATTGTGCAGTACGGCTTAAAGCAGTCTTCTCATTGAGCAACTTTTTTTTTAGACTTTTTTTTGCATTTATTTATAGCTTGGGTAGTTGTGAATATGCCCCTAAAAGGATTTTTAGAAATTCGAAATACTTTAGAAGATACAGCCTTTTTTGTGAAGCAAGGTCTTCGTCAAAATGAGCTATTTTTTTCGACTCATTTTCATTTTTTGTATAAAGTGCGCTGTCGGCAGATAATTTGCTTGAAAGATGCCTTGGATCTGAAACTCAGAATTCCAATGAGTCCTACAATTCAGTTCTTTGGTCACTTTCGCCCAAACACATCAACTCAGGCGCACGCACCATCGAAGTGGCCAATTTCATTGCAACGTGCCTCTTCAACGACGGTTTTATACCCATACTTAAAATTATGGGTTTGATGGGTATTGCGATTGGCAAAAACGCATACGAATACGCACTATCTCGCAATGAAGACAGATTGAACCGATCAGAGACTCGAGCTGCGGCATCATCAAAAGCTGGCAGAACGGCTCGCAGAGCAGAGAGGGCAGCAGAAAGCAGTTTCTACGAAAAAGAGGAAGGTGGCCTGTATGGAGCTGGCATCGCCGACTAATATTTGTAAGTAAAAATTGTCAGCTCTTTAAAACTGCATTTAAACATTTTTGATTTTTTTTTTTTTCCCAAAAAAATTACTTCAAACTTTAAACGCGTTTATCTCGAACCCACGTTTTTTGAACTGGCGGCCATGATATCTCCAGTTAAACTGAACCGATTTTCATGAAACAAAGTGGAATCGACGCAGAATTGTCACCATTCTCGTGTGACCCTCGACCATAATTTTAAAAAATTTTTTACAATTTTTTTTTACACTAAACTACAAAAAAAAACCCGAAAATGAATTTTTTTTTTTTGAATGGCCGCCATTTTGTCAAAAAAAATCACAAAATTAAGCTTGATGTTCACCCGAGAATTACATCTATACTGATTATAACCCCGTTTTTTTTTTCATTTCAGACGCTCCGGAGACCCGGAATCGTGGCCGCCGTGACGACACCTTTTTTTGTCACCACCAACTTTGAAGTCTCATTACTTTTTGAACAGCCCACGTATCGAGGCAAAAAAAATTTTTTTATTTACTTTGAACCTTTTGTAATACAATAAATAAAAAAAGTTTTCAATTATTCTTTGCGTTTTCAAATAAGAATTTTTTAAAAAAAGGTAAAAAAAACGGGTTTTGAATGAGAAGACCGCCTTAAAGCAAAAAGTGCAGGATTTTGTGACGGACAAACGTATAGCGGGCTATTGTAATTTTATTAAAAGCAAAAGTTAAAAGCTTTTTTATGATAAAAAAAATCGTTGAAAAAAGTAAAATAAAGTTTTATTCTGAACTAAAGGGTAACAGCCTTTATTTGGATTCTCTGTCGACCTGTAGCTTATGATATCATTTATTTATATGTTGTGACCAGTAATTTTTAAAAATTCAATAGTATAGAAATGTCCAGGAAAATACGAAAAAAAAATCTTATTTAATTTGGCTCAACTCAGTTTCACAAATGAATAGAGGAGATTTTTCCAAACGAAAAACTACGTTTTATTCCATTTAATTTTAGGCTTAAATCTATCCAGCACAGATGGAGCGCTTGGTGCCTCCAGCGGTATAAAGTCCTTGCTGGCCACGCTGTGCTCCTTTATAATTTGCTTCTTAGTTTCTCTCACATTCTCAATTAATTCCTATCAACAAAAAACACATAAAATATGGTTAAAAATCACACAAAACCGGTGTTACATACTTTTCGCTTCGGTTCATTCGGCTTATTATGAACTGCCTTAACGCTGCCACCTCGTCCCTTCATCTTGTGTCACGAAGTGAAATCTATCTGTGGTGGTTTCACAAAGAACAACGACTTCTTATCCTGCACCTTCTATTGCAGTGATGGAACATCAACGTCCGCAATTTCATTCGAATTCAAGGTTATCAGTTCCGTCGGTATCTTTTCTAACAGCGTATGCACTTCATGCTCCTTGCGTTGGGATTTGGTCTGGAATGGATTGTTTTCGAGCGCCTCAAAGTTGGGTTCACCCGAACCAGGAACAAGTAGCGATTGGAAGCCTTTAGCTGTGGACACGCTAAGTACAATATATCTTCGTAGGCGCACAAAACGCATGCCATGCAAAAAACCATAGCAGCGTTGGCGCAAATAGGGCGCTTTGGCATTCTCGCCAGTCACTAGGTTCGGATATTTTCGCAATTGTTGCTCTGTGCCAACGCCAGCATGGCACGTTGCGATACATCAACTTTATTGGCGGTCAATTGAGATCACGCACGTCCCACACCTTTACATTGCGATCAAGGCCTGCGGTTACCATGTGCAAGCCGACAGGTGTGGAGTGGCACAACAGCTTGGCGGCTAACGCACTTTAAGTGCCCACGTTGAAACGACACATTTGCCACCTCCTATACAAAGAACGCCATTAGCTGGATTCTGACGCATAAGGCTTATATCACCCAACTTCGTATTGTAGTTGCCCACTAGTTCGCCTATGGAAATGTCCAACCAAGATGTGTCGGCATCGCGATTGCCTGTTGCTAGCAAAAATGTATAAGGAAGAAACTCCATGCGATAAACAAGCAGCTAAAACAAAACGTGCTCGTGTTTTATTTGGCGTTTACCAAATCAACACCTTCTCGTGTTTTATTTGGCGTTTACCAAATCAACACCTTGAGCACTTAAATTATGTTATTCACAATTTACAAATGAAATATAAATATTTCCTATTCTATAAATAGTCTTGTTTTTTTATCTCAATTTTTGGACGTGTCAAAAATTCGCTTTCCGATTGTCAAAATTTGTAGTAGCCCCTGGGGCTAGCACAAATTTTGACAATTATATTCACCTCACAAATGGCAAAAATTGCTCTGTCAACTGTGAAAATTTGCATATCCGAGTGAAAAGTTACCCTGTGTATTTAAAAGCATTGCGTGATTAAGACTTTAATGTTGAATTATATTTGTTTTGCTTTTGTTTTGTTTTTCAATACGTTTTTGTTATAATGAAATACATTTTTTTATTTTTATTCTGAACGTTATTTGATTTTCGTAAGATAATTTTGTTTTCGTAATAAGACAAAAGTCAAAAGTCTATTTTCTCTACTTAGGATGTGTGCGAATTGAACTAAATTGCTACCTAAACTAAATTAAGGTAAAGCAGTTGAGGTTTATTAAGGCTAATTACAAATAGGTCAAAAGTTAAGAAATGTCGTTATTCTATTCTCTTCAGAAATGTCATTAATTTAGCAAGCATTTAGGTAGCTCGGAATTTTCCTTAATTAATTTAGGAAACACTGCTTTATCGACACAATTTAGTTTAGGTAGCAATTTAGTTCAATTCGCACACACCTTTAATTCTCAAAATTTCTCCTGTTTGTTTACATGAAAAAAATTAAGTTTATGTTTTAATTTCAAGGCGCGAAAGATAAAAAATGTAAAAGCTAAATATCTCAAAACTACTAAAATTAAGATAAGACTTTCTTTCTTAGGACGGCAGTATAGTTCATATCTCTCCCTAATTGACTACCAAAGAGGTTAAATTTGTAGAAAATAATATTTCCATGCCATGTCTTGTTTGTTTTATTTAACTAATTTATTGACTATTTGATATTTAGTTATCTATACTGCTGGAATTACTTTCGCTGTCGGAACTAGATTTTTTTTGACTTTATATTTTTTTATGTTTTTTATTTAACTTTCGATTTTTCTTTGATTTCTTTAACTTTTTTTTATGCTCCACTATTGAACGCGTCAGTATATTAGTCTTCTCATTAATATCAACTTTAGTTTTGTTTTCTGGAATTCCAAGTTTAGGAGCACATCCTTCCATATAAAGTCTTATTGTTTCTTCGTCGGTTTTTTCATTTTCCTTTGGAGGTTTATAATCGGCAACGTGGTCAACCCGTAGTGTTCTTTCCAGAATCTAAAACACGGACATAAACCAATAAAATAGAAAAAAAATAATAAGAAAATATATTTTATATTTAGTCTCAGTAATAAATTAACACGTATTCAAGATTTTATATCGAAAAAATTACGGACGTTTAATTTTTATTTATTAACTTTATATTGTACTTCAAACTAGAGCTCTGGATTTACTTGCTTTTCAAGCGTACCTGGGCTACTAGGGAAACTCGAATTACCCGAGAGTCCGGATATTTTTGGGTACTTTGAGGAACCCGAATTATACCTGGGTACGCGGGTTTTTCGGGTATTACGAGCATCTCGGGGATATTCGAGCTTTTTGGGGTAGTTCAAGCATACAATTTAAGGCTCGCAAAAATTTAATAAAAAAATTTCATACGATAGATACCCATTAGAGTGGCCCTTATTTTTTGTTTTTTGAAAGTAACGAATTACGCACCGGGGTTCTGTTCATTAACATGACAAAGGGAAACTGTGCAATTTTCAGGAAAAAATATTGATATATAATTAAACGTACCTCAAGCGACCTTTATATTGAAAATCTGATTTATATGGGAAAATAGTGCTGTTTTCTTGAATAAATCCTAATTACATGTTTATAAGTTCAAATTTTCAAAAACTGGTACGCACTCCGTTTTTAATTTATTTTTTTTAAATGAGTCATCAAACATGTAAATCGGACTTAAGTTATCAGAGTTATGATTTTTTACTTTTGGGAAAAAATCTAATTTTTATTGTTGTATTAAAAAATCGCGAAAATCCAAATTTTAAAAACATTCAGTGAAGTGTCATGGAAATATTTTCTAAAAAAATACCTCATACAGAAACAAAAAATGGTGCAATTAAGTTTCATAATTAGGTCGTTACGAAATTTTTTGCTAGAATTATGCCTTTTTGTAAATTTCAAGTTTGAATATTTTTACGAAAAAAATTCCCAAAAACCCAAAAATACAAATTTTGAAAAAGGCAAACAAAAACTCAACTAAGAATAATTTTGAGCTATTTTGAGAAAAAATTAAAAAAACCAAAATATCGAACACAGAAAAAATCATAATAATGCCCTGTTTAGGTAAAACAAACGATGCGTGTATTTCACGAACGCATCGTCAAACAGGCGAAAATCAGCTGTTTTGAATCCATGTATGAAGAATGTCAGACACAAACGAACACAGCTGACTCAGTAACGAGCGAAGACGAAAATTATTATCGTTCTGGAAATGGATGCTAAAAAAACGTAAATTTTGTTTTATAAGTATATACGTATTTAAGAAAAAGTTATCAATTCTAGGCTTCTCAGTACAAAGAAAACAAGAACTATCACTATCACTTGTGTCCTCATTAAAATTGTAGAAGACAATTGCCGACTACATTTTTTGCATAAATTGTCTCAAACTTTCGCAATCAATTTAAAAACAGTTTAATTTCCTCCAAAAGTCAACAACCAAAACAGCTGATGCAAATAGCATTGCCACCTATTAAAAAATGCCAGTAATAAGCATACAATTTCCAAGATTTTTGTCAGTTTTACGCTAAATGCTCAACTTTTACAATCTGGTAATAAGGTTTTTGACAAGTACTCACGTTGAGAGTATTTGAGAAACGTAAGCAACGTAATGTTGGACGATGACGCAAGAAAAAAATACAAAGACCCAATTTTGGACGATCACGTCGGAAAACGAACGAATCTTGTCACGAAGGCTTCGTTTTACCTGAACAGGGCATAAATAAAGAAACTGAGATTTCTCAGTTGGAATGACTTCAATAATTCCTAAAAATGCATTTGATTTTCTTTCGCAAAATTTTGGAATTCCAGTGTTGCCAAAATATTTCTAGGAAAATTTGGTTGACCAGGTTTAAGTTATAAAATCCTCAAAGTTAGTTTTGGCATACGCTTTTATTCCGTTTTGTATAATTAATTCTTTACTTTCTTAGTTATAAATTTGCAACACCTTTCATTTATACAGGTTCCATTTATACCATAATCGCAACACCTTATCCCAGAATTACGACTAAAGACAAATATTTAAAGTAAGTATTCCAAATATTTGTGATTTTGAAGCTTTTTAAAATTGATCACATTTGAAAATTTAACAAAAATAAAAAAAAACATAAATTGCATTTGTAAGTTGCTCAAAAAGTAGATTTTTGACTTTTGAGGTGTTTTTATTATTTTTTACTCTTAACCTAGGGCAACCCAATTTTTCTATATATATTTTGTCAACCCTGGAATTCCAAAACTTTTCGAAAGAAAATCAAATATATTTTTAAGAATTACTTAAGTCATTTCAGAACAGAAACATATGTTTTTTTGATTATTTATGATTTTTTTCTGTGTTCAGAAAAGGGCACTTTAAGGATTTTTGAACAGTTATAACTTTATGATCCGATTTTTTGTTTTTTAAATTTTTTGCTCAAAATAGGTCACAACTATTCGTAGTTGATTTCTTGTATAATTTTTTCAAAATTTTTATATTTGGGTTTTTGGGAATTTTTTCGTTAAAATATTCGATCTCGAAATTTGCAAATAGGCATACTTTTAGCAAAAAATTACGTAACGACCAATTTATTGAACGTAATTGTACCATTCTATGTTTCTATATTAGATATAGTTTTTGTAAATATTTCCATGAATTTCACTGAATTTTTTTAAAATTTGGATTTTTGCGATTTTTTAATACATTTCCAAAATACTTCCATAATACTTACATTTACTATAATACTTTTTTCCAAAAGTAAAAAATCATAAAGCTTTTAATTTAACTCAAACTTTCATGTTTGATAACTCATTTTATAGAAAAACTAAATACAAAAACGAAGTACGTACCAGTTTTTCGAAAATTGGAGCTAATAAAAATGTGATTGGGATTTTTTTGGGAAAAACAGCACTATTTTCCCATATAAGTCAGATTTTCAATATAGAGGTCACTTGAGGAACGTTTAAATATAAATATTTTTTCTGAAAATTTCACAGCCCACCCCTGTCATGTTAAGGAACAAGACCCCGGTGCGTAATTAAAGATTAGAAATAAAAAATTTTCTTACATACAACTAAGGACCACTCTAATCCCCATGGTTACCACAAGAGAGGTAAAATGTATCACCAGATCCTATTATTTTTCAACCCAAAATTTCTTCCCAACATACTCACTAGAAAAAGTGCCATATCTCAAAGGGGAAGCAATATAGGTAAAAATTTACTTTTTTGGACCTTTCTAAGGGGGGAGACATTTCTGAGACACACAAATAGAGGAGTCTATCATCCCCCATTTTCCACATTTTTAGGGGAAACGTCGAAACACGTGTTTAACTGTCCATTATAAGTCAAATTGTAAGTCAAAAACGTGTTTCGGTCCCTCCCTAAAAATATGGCGAATGGGAGACAGATAGGCCCCCTATTTGTGTGTCTCAAAAATTCTTCCTCCCTTAGTTACCCCCAAAAAATTATTAGTTTTTACCTATTTTGCTTTCCTTTCGAGATATGGAACAATATAAAATTGAAAGGTATCGAAAAATCCTCGAAAATTAGAAAAAGTGCCATATCTCGAAGGGGAAACAAAATAGGTAAAAATTAACCATTTTTCGGGGATTTCTAAGGGGGGAAGCATTTCTGAGATGCACAAATAATGATAGACCCTATCATCCCCATTTTCCACATTTTTAGAGGGAAATTGTCGAAATACGTGTTGAATTGTCCACTGTAAGTGAAATTCTAAGCCAAACACGTGTTTCGGTCCCCCTTGAAAATATGACAAATGGGGGGGCAGGTAGATCCCCTATATGTGTGATCGAATTCGGATTCAGCGACCCATTTTTACCCAGTGTTCACTCAAACAAAGCTCGAAAAAAATCGAGAGCCCTAATATATTTATATAAAAATAGGCTAAGGAAAATCTGTTCAGTACCATTTTCTACTGTGTTTCTCATCCGATGTTGATGATTTTTTTTTAATGAATCAGAGTAGGGAGGAGAATCGACGAATTTTTAAAGTAAAATTCTAGCTGGAATACCCAGCGTTGCTTGAGGTGGTATGGCATTCAGGGTGTTTCTCAACCAATGTGTATGGTTTTTTTTTTAAATGGCGTCTCTCGGTTTCGACCACTGGCGTTCTCTAGTACTTTTTATAGAACTACTGGCGCCATTAACATTATATTAAATTTCCGGCTGGGTACTCCCTCAAACAACGTTGTGCGTCATGCCAGCATTGTTCCGCAGCAGCGAAGAGTTACTCAAAGATCATTTGCATCCAATATATTTATGATACTCATACTCAACACTCTCTTTTGCTAGAATATGCGTATGATTTATATTCAATTCTGCGAAAATGAGTTGAGTATTTATGGATATGATGAATATTTTCAAGAGTGAGCATGCATATAAGCATGGTAGAATAATAGAAGGTATATGCATTTTCAACTGCGCTCTTTTTCTCATATCCAAAATTGTCAAAATTAATACAAATAACATTTTTGTTTACATTTTTTCAATTAAAGCTTTCTCATCTCTTTCAGATTTTCTATGAGCTATCAAATTCGTTTTGACAGTTATGGCAATCTGCCTCTTCGAAATGCATATACCTTCTCTTATTCTACCATGCATATAAATAAGTATAGAGAAATTATGGGTATACGATAAGTATACTCAAAGTATGAATCACTTGTTGCAGATCTCTGCAACCTACTGAAGGTCCCCCTCAGAGAACAGCTTGAGTGCATTAAAATGGCATTTCGAATGTCTCGCCAATATGCGACCTCGAATGTGCCTTCTGCATTAAAATGAATGCTCGAATACATGTAGTAATCGCTGTTTATACGAATGCCATAGAGTACGAGCGCTCACGATTACGAATGCATATGACACAAGAATGGCCAACAAAGCAAAACATGAGCAGCATTTGTCAAAAGCAAGGAAAATTATGCTCTTACGTCCATTCGCACCAAGGAACAAATGTTAACTACTGCATAAAGAATGTTTATTGAATGCAGGACATCGTTGTTTTTTTACCAACAAACATTCAATAATAGTTTGTATACTAAAACGCTGCTAGAAATCGGCAGGAAAGTACGAAAACAATAAAAATTCTTGCAGCAGCACACTCGAGCTTTGAGCGAATGATCCAAATGCCTGCATTGTCTAGATGGTGCCTTTGTATTGATTCGCAATCATGACAAACTGTGCTTAAGCCCGTATGATACTTCATTTTTTTTGTCCAAATTTAAAACCTGAAAACAAGTGGCGCGTGGGTAGGACAGACATATTTTGTAATAAAAGGATAATAGTAGTAACTTTTTAATTTCTGGTGTTTTTAAGAGCAGCTGCATTTAATAAATTAATGTTAGCTACACACATCACTTCCAATTCAGCATCCAATTATCTTAAATAGTTTTGTTTACTCTAAAAATGTCAAATTAATTATTAACTGCAAAATATTTCACACTAAATATTTGATTGAAACTTAACGACGAGCGAATTGAAAGAAACGGCAAAAACAATGCATTAAGATGCAGTCCGTACCACATTTTTTTCTCCAATTCATACTATATGCGTACTCACTCACACAAATTGAATCTATGCATTCGTACTATTTGAACTGCTCTAGCTTAATTTTCAATGACAAAACAATGAGCAATTTAATGAAGGATTATACAGGCCTTAAGCCCGTATGATACTTAATTAAATTGATCATTGAAATTTATAACTAGAGCAGTTCAAATAGCACGAATGCATGGATTCAATTGGTGTGAGTGAGTACGCATATGGTACGAATTGGAGAAAAAAGTTTGTAGGACGGACTGTATTTTCTTTGCATTTTTTTTGCCGTTTCTTTCAATTCGTTTTTCGTTAAGTTTCGATCAAATACTGCTCAATGTCCTCAGGACGCTCAAGCTATCTGAACAAATTAATTTTCTCTTATTATGTATAGTTGCGTATTTAACCGCGAAATGTATTGCAGCCAACTCAGCATAAAATACGCCAGAGCTAAATGGCAAAAGAATTTGTTTTACAGTATTAAAATTTGTTGCAGAATGTTGTTGGACCTCTGCAAAAGAAGTTGCACTTTTGAAGTACGATCCGTCAGTATACAGCACAATTTCTGGAGCAGATGTAAAGATTTCTTCAGAAAGAAGTTCTCTAAAAATAAGAGGATTCTTTTCTTTTTTGACGTGTAGAATTAGGTCATCTATGACAATGTTGCGGGCTTGATGGCTGTTAGTCAAGTGTATCGGTTTTTGGGGAATTGACATACCACATTCACGTAATAAAAAAATAGTATTCCTGATACCGCATAGATTTTTGTAACAACATAACGTACTGTTAGCATCGTTAAGCCTGTTCCAGAAAGCAATATGTAGCCCGTGAGATGATATGGTAAGTATAAGATATGGTGGTATGATAAGTTTAACTGACCTACTTTCTAATAGCCATTTAAAATCTTGGAAGCGAGCTTCAACTTGTAGAGCAGCTATAGATGTTGCTGTAAGTAGTACTGATGCTGTCCTAAAGCATTTCCTAAGAGCAACATTTAGTTTTTCAATGTTGGTTGCTGTAGTCCAGCCGAATATTGTGACACAATGTTGAAGTGTGTCAGTCAGAGCTTTACAAATGCTAATGGCTGTATCAATATGTGGTCCTTTCTTTTTGGAGCAAATAACTTTTAAAAGGTTGTTGATTTTGTTTTATTTGTTAACTAAGTGCTTTGTTTGCTCATTCCATAGCAAGGTTTAGTAAAAATTATTCCAAGGATACGCAATTGGTTTTTAATGGGAATATTTTCGTCTCTAATATTTAAAAAAAAGGCGTAGCAATAATGCTTCCTTCAAACGTGTAAGAGTTCGGTTTTGTTAGCAGGAATGCACTCTCGCTCCTCTGCTAATTTTCCATTGCTGAATAATGTTGTCGAAGCTGTGTATGTTATTTGATACTTCCAGTGAAGAGCCACTTAAAACTGCAAAAATGTTGTCGGCATAAATTCCAAAATAGTCTACCACATCGGAATTTCGGAGATCTCGAACCAAGGAGTTTGCGTAAACATTATAAAGGACAACACACAAAGGTGAGCTCTGTGGAATACCGTTGTCCAGTCGATGTTTCAGTGATATATGTATACCCATCAACTCTAACAGAGATGTGTATGTTGGTGAGAATGGATAAAATCATTTTGAGCAATTTTTTCGGTAAACCCCATTCCTGAAGTTCTCTTATAACAAAGGTTACAATAACTCTATCAAAAGCCTTTTCTAAATCTGCAGATATAACAACACAATAAGCTCTTTTGGAAAGCTTATCTTTTAAATTGGATTCTAGTTGGTGACATACGGTGTGTACTCCGTGATATGGTAAAAAGGCATGTTGTTCAGGTAAAAACTTTTTCTTAAAAGAATTCCATATTCGTTTAGAAATAATCTTTTCTAATAATTTAGAATGCACAGGAATCGTGTATAGCTCGTCTTAAGTTCTTTAGACGCATTATTGACCATTTTTTATGTGATTTTGTCTGAAGCTGAACTAGAATTTAAAAAGTTGGTCCAACTGTTTCTTTTTGCAATTATACATTCCCTCTTTACTTTGGCACTAATTTTCCCGTAGTTAAGGCAAGCAAATTGATTCCTATGCCTTCTAAATAATTTGCAAGCTCGATTTATCAAACGAATTAGTTTTACGATATCAGAATTAAACCACACTGGATTGTTTCGGTCATAAGGTTTTTTGCTTCAAGACATAGATTCATTGGCGGACTTTCGAATTATTTTTTGATTTGTGCTGCTTCTTTATTTAAATTAGTAAATTCCATGAAATCATTGCAGAAAGAAAAAGTTTTACCGCTGTATAATTTCCAATTGGCATTTTTTTTTTTTTGTAAAATCTTGGAACGAAAATCTTTTTATTAATAACTTTTCGATTGTGTATTATAATCGGAATGTGGTCGCATGTTTTAGATTGTGGGAAGCATTTCCAAGAAAGTGTTGGTGGTAGGTCAATAGTTACAAAAGACACATCAACTGGTTTTTACTATTTCTTGTATTGAGCAGTGTTGGTGATCCGTCGTCGTCGTTCATCAGCAAAGTTTATCCAAATAGCACCACAGCGTGAAGTTGTATGAGAGCCCCTTATGGTATTTTGTGAATTACGGCCCCCAAACAATAAGACGGTTTCCAGTATTAAAAACATGAAGATCGGCGCCAAATTCAGGTGTAGGTAAACATCTGCTTCTTTATAAATATTTGTTACGTGTAGATCTTTTTTGCGTGTAGATGCTTAGATGTTTTATGTTGAGTTACCTTTATGTTGTTTTTAACTAAAAAAGCAATTCCCGATTTAGCGTGGGTAAAATCTTTGTTATGGTAAAAAATATTATAGCTAGGAAGGTGTAAGAAATACTTATTTTTACTAACTATATGCGTTTCCTGAATTGCAATAATGTCAGGCTAATGTATATAAACTAGTTTTTTGAGAGCATAATTGTTATAAAGGTGTAAGAACAAAAAAAAAAAACGCTTTTTTCCAAAAAATTTTTCTAGATACAAGACGTTATTAATTTCTTTTCAAATTAATACTGGTTATTGTACATAAAAAGTACTTTATAACAATATTTTTTTTTTTTAAATAATTTTCAAGCTTCTGTATAGAGGTCGCTGAAAATTACATTTAAAAAAAGACATCCAAAACGGTTCGATGGATATCGCCTTTCCCATGTATCTGAAACAAAAAAAATTGGGGGATTTTTTTAAAATTATGCCGAAAGTCAGAGTAAAAAGTTTGAAAAAGAAATAGATTTTCGCTATTTTTTTGTTTATAAAAAACAACAAAAAATATCAGGTACTTGAATTTAGGGGGATGCTTACTTACTTACTCAGATGGCGCCTACAACCGTAAGTCGGTTTCCGCCGGCTGTAAGAAATTGCGCCAGACATTTCTATTTTGCGCTTGCTGGCGCCAGTTGCAAGCTCCAAGTTTCGTCAGGTTGTCCTCCACTAGCCGTTGGGTACCGAATCGAATATTTTCTTCGCTGGAGCGTTGTCTTCCATCCGCTCAACATGACCTAGCCAGCGAAGCCGCTCGATTTTTATGCGCTTTACTATGTCGATGTCGGCGTATAGCTCATACAGCTCGTTCAATCATATTCGGTACTCGCCATTGACGCAGCTTGGTCCGTAGATTTTACGAAGGATCTTTCTCTCGAACGCTCCCAAAATTTTTTCATCGGAGCTGCTCAACGTCTAGGTTTGTGCTGCATACAACAGGACAGGCATGATAAGTGACTTATAGAGTGTGACTTTTGTTCGTCGAGAGAGGGCTCTGCTCTCAATTGTCTACTGACACCAAAGTAACACCTGTTGACAAGAGTTATCTTTCGTTTTATCTCTCTACTGATATCGTTGGTGGAGTTAATGCTGGAACCGAGGTAAACGAAGTTCTTCACAACCTCGAAGGAGGTGTTGTCAATAGTGACGTGGGTGCCAATACGCTGGGATTGTTTGTTTGTTGACACAAGATATATCGTCTTATCTGCGTTTACTGCAAGACCCATGCGACTCGCCTCTTTTTCTAATTTGGAGAATGCTGCACTGACTTCGCGTGTGTTAAGGCCAATGATATCAATATCATCGGCATACGCTAGCAGCATAACTCTCTTATAGAATATTGTGCCACTTTGTCTCAGATCAGCAGCTTGAATGAGCTTTCCATAATTAGATTGAAAAAGGCGCACGATAAAGAATCAACTTGTCTGAAACCTCGTTTAGTAACAATTGGGGGGGAGAGGTCCTTCCCAATTTTAACTGCGCTGCTTGTGTTGCTCAGCGTCATCAGACATGGTGGAGTATAGGTGATTTCTTATTGGACTGTCGAAAGCGGCTTTGTAGTCGACAAAAAGATGGTGGGTGTCGATTTGCTTCTCTATTGTCTTTTCCAAGATTTGTCGTAGCATGAATATCTGATCGGTGGTAGATTTTACAGGTCTGAACGCATTTAAATAGAAATTCGCCCCCGTTCTTAAACCACTCAGCGGGTAGACCATCGGCTCCCGCAGCTTTGTTGTTCTTAAGCCATGTTATTGCTGTCAAGACTTCATTATAGTAGGGCAGCGGAACTTCAACGCTGTCATCCATAATTGGGGTATCCGGGATATCATCTCTATTGGCGGGATTGTTGTTATCATCGTCATTCAGAAGACTAGAGAAGTGTTCCCTCCATAACGTCAGTGTACTCTGGATATCTGTCACTAGATTCCCGTTTTCATCCTTGCAGAAAAAGTCCCTGGTTTTAGAGCCATCGGCCAGGCGTCTTATCTTTTCGAAAAACTTTCGGGCCTCGTTCCTGTCACCATACATCTGAATCTTTTCAAACTCGCGCTTTTCTGCCTCTCTTTTTTTCCGCACTTAGAGGAAGTTAACAAAAATTACGCTGCACTATTAAATTGTTTAATACTTGTTAAATAGTTATTTAATAAAACACTTATTAGCATAGCTTACTTATGCTGCTGGAGGTAGCGATTGGAGAACGTTGGCCAGCGAAAGAAGCAAGAAATTTGCGCTGCACTGATTTGTGCTGGTGGTGATGGCACTTGGAGGACGTTGGCCAGCGAAAGAAGAAATTTGCGTTGCACTTGCTTTTGTTGCTGATGGTGCCCTTGCAGGATGTTAAAAATTTTTAAGAAAAATTTAACTAATGCACCGGGCGATCGTTGGCCAAGGAAAAAATGTAAAAATGAAATTTTGTGCGGAAAACTTAACTTTCAACTTTCGCACTGCGTTTCTGTTTCGAAATGCTTTTTTCAAGTTTTTTAACATTTCTCAGCATTTTTTCCTAGGAAAGGTCAAAAATTGTCAGCATACGTCAAATCGTTGTCAGCTCAATTGTCTGCCTGACAATTGAGACAATTGAGCTGCCGACTGAGAAAATGTGAGTGTGTTAGTAAAAAATATGTGAGTGTATTGGGATTGTTAAGACAAATTGTCTGGTGTAGACGCTGCGTTAGAGAGCGAAACCGATACAAGTAGTATGCTTGGATGGTTCTTTGCAGAGTTTTACTCCAAGCTTCTTGGGCTATTTACTGCTTTTTTGTTTAAGGAAGCTGGGGCAAGCAGAGTCGAATGATGTATGTGTTTCATTTGCGCAGTTTACGCAAAATTTTCGAATACATGAATTGTGTGGAGGTATAAAGGCACATGTCTTACATAATTCGATATTACGACACCATTTCTTAGTGTGACCAAGTTTCTGGCAATTAAAACTCCGCATGGGATTAGAAATCTGTTCTTGGACTTTTACTCTCTCCCAACCTAATTTCAGGTGGTCGGGGCGGCGAATAAGATCAAACGTAACGATCGCAGCACCAGAAGGCACCAATGTGTCATCGACTTTTTTCATAATTTTTCGGACTCCAATACTTTTTGGTTTGTTAAAGCCTCGACGAGCACTTCTTCCGGGATGTCAGCGATTTTTTTTTTGAAAATATTCTACCCTGTGTTAAGTTTAAATTTACATGGGATAATATTTTGACCGGAATCTTGTCAACATAAAGCCTGTATGATACTTCATTTAAGTGCTCAGTGTTCTGTCATTGAAAATTAAGCTAGAGCAGTTCAAATAGTACAAATGCATGGATTTAATTGGTGTGAGTGAGTACGCATATAGTAAGAATTGGTGAAAAAATGTGGGACGGACTGTATTTGCATTGCATTGATTCTGCCGTTTCTTTCTATTCGTTCGTCGTTAAGTTTCGATCAAACATTTACTGTGAAATATTTTGCTGTTAATTATTAATTTGACTTTTTTAGAGTAAACAAAACTATTTAAGAAAATTGGATGCTGAATTGAAAGTTATGTGTGAAGCTAAAATTAATTTATTAAATGCAGCTGCTCTTAAAAATACCAGAATTAAAAAAAGTAACAACGTATATCATTTTCTTACAAAATATGTCTGTCCTACTTACGCGGCACTTGTTTTCAGATTTTAAAATTAGACAAAAAAATTAAATGAAGGCTTAAGTAGCTTTCAAAAATTTTTCTGCCGCCTTTAAATTTATGGGTTTTAATAACAGATATCCAGATCTTAGTTCAGTTACCTCCGTGTATTTGCGTGAGATGAAGTTTAAGTCCTTTTCAACCTGGAAAACGTTGTAGGATGCAATTGGACGTGGATTTTGCTCTGAAGAGTTGGAAATAGCAGATATAACGAGTAAGCGCGGAATGTTGTCGTCGTTTTGACGAATTTCGGGAAGAGGCACAAAATCTCCAGCTCTAAGACGTTTGTTTTTGATAACATTAATGCTAAAGCTTTGGTCAGGATTTAAATCCTTGAACCTATTTCATATGGGGGGATCACCCCCTTTCATTTTAGGAAAAATATGCCAAGAAAAGTGTAAAGTGTTCAAAGCTAAGTTTAAATCTTGTTATAACTTTTAAGTAAATTGAATTTTATATAATCAAGTTTGTGAGTTGATTCACTCTTTTGGAAAAGAGTGATTTAAATGAAAGCAGAAAAACACACAGTCAAACAAGAAAACACAGCGAGAACGATGTTAACGCGACGAATTTTATTCGGAGACTGTTAGCAGCAATCATTTTTTACGAACTCGAGCGGCCTGCATGTATTACTTTTTGTGTGCGATTGTGGCTGGCGACGAATGTTATTCGAGTGGCAAAAAATGATGAACAAAAATAAAAATGTCGAAAATAGTTAATATCTCCCGAGTCGACACCTAGAGGGGTCAAATGTAAGATCTGATCTTGTTTTTTCCCCTCAACATTTCTTCTGAACATACCCACACTCTATATGCCACCCTTCTGGGGACCCCCAACAAAAAACACAAAAACTGAAGAAATAGTCGAATTTAGATCATATTTCTCCCGAATTGACCGCTAGACGGGTCAAATGCATGAGCTTGTCCTATTATTTTTCCCCTTTCAACATTTCGTGGCGGCCGTGGCGTAGTGGGTAGAGTGTGTGACTCTTATGCCAAAGAACCCAGGTTCGAATCCTCCATCTGACACAAAATTTTTTCAATTGAATTAATTTTTCTGTTCGGCCGTCACCTCTCTGCAGACAATGGCAAACCTCAGAGAGTAAAAACTGCCATGATAAGCTTCTTGAGAACATAAGCCGTTCGGAGTCGGCGTAAAACATGTAGGTCCAGTTCTCGATCATTTGTGTGCAAACATTTTACATCACACACAACACAATTGTTCATAAGAAGCTCGGTCAAAGTCCTTTCAAGGGCTGAAATGGCCATTTCGTTTTTTTTATATATATATAAATAAGCGAAGGCAAAACAGTTCAGCACCATTTTCTCCTGAGTTTCTCAACCGATTTTGATGATTTTTTTTATGAATCAAATAAGGGAGAAGCACCGACGAATTTTTTAAGAAAAATGCTAGCTGAAATATCCAGCGTTGTTCGGGGCTGGTATAGCATTCAGGGTGTTTCTCAACCGATTTTGATGATTTTTTTAAATGAATCAGAGTAGGGAAAAAGAGTGCACTGAATAGTTTTTAAAGAAAAATACTAGCAGGAATACCGGCTTTACTCGGGTATGGTATGGCAAAAAGGTCGAATTTCGACCACTGGCGTACTCTAGTAAATATTAATAAATGCTATGCTTTTCAATTATGAGAAAACATGTTTTCAATTTCTTAATTTTCTAATTTTTAGGGGGCAATAAGGAATAACGACTATACTCAAAATATCGTAAAAAAACGATATTTTAAATGCACTAACAACGTCCTTTTTGTGATGTATATGAACCGTTTAACCAACGAAATATGTGCAGACATAAGTGGTTATCTTTTCTGTGCAAAAAATGGATTTCTCCATCCTGCAATCAAGAAAATGACATATCGATTTTTACGATATTTTGAGCTTAGTCGTTATTCCTTGTGGCCAGAGATATATTTTCGAGTTAGGTTCATAAAAATATATACCATCATTTGAAGAATGTCAGGCAGATTGAAATCGTCCAACAATAAAATGTCGTCATTAACGTCAAGTATATTCGTAATGCATTCTATGCAATCAGTAAGCCTTGTATAGACATATGCACTACTCTTTGGAAGAATTTGCGCATTAATAACATACATATATATTAGGGTGTCCCAAAAAAGTCGAAGTTCACTTTTTATGTGGTACCCCCTCAATTTTTTTCGTATGATGTTGATATAAATGTGAAAACGATTTGGTGTACCTAGGACCACGGGAACCCGTGCCGACTTGCATCGGTACATGTCAGCACTTGGTTATATGGTAAAAAAGTGCTCATTTTTTCAAAAAACCTAAATAACTTTTGTTTGAGAGAAAATTTTTAAAAACTAGCTTGCAGTTAATTTTCAATTTAATTTTTCTTTAAAATAAGCTATCAAACATGAAAATATCAAACCTCCAGAGTTGTTATTTTTGTCGTGCTCCAAATGAGCAGAAAGTTAATTTTTCAATGAGCAGAAAAAATATTTTAGGGATAAATTAATGAAATAAGGGCTTAAATGTTAAAAATTAAGAGCATTTTTCGACTTTTGGTGACTTTTTCGTTGAAATACCTAAATTCAACCCAAAACAACGGAATGGAAAAAACGGTATGTTGGCAACCCTGGAATTCGAACACTTTTTCGACAAAGAATTAAAAAAATTTTCTTAGAATTACTAAAGTTACTCCGAGTGAGAATAATATGTTTTTGAAAGTTTTATAATTTTTTTTTTTGTAATCGAAATGCTTGAAAGTATTTTGAAAAAAAGTCAAGTAACATTTTTCCCGAGGTTCGGTTTTTTCAATTTCTTGTAGAAAATAGCTTAAGACTATGTTTAAATAACTCGTGCTATTCTTTGTTCAAATTTTGCATTTAGATTTCTGTGAATTTTTTTGTAAAAATAGTCAAACTCGAAATTTTCAAAAAGGTACACTTCTAGCAAATAAATTCATAACGACCAAGTTATTCAACATAATTACACTATTTTTTGCATATCCATTAAGTATAGTTTAAGAAAAGATTTTCATTAGATTTCATTTAAATTTTTTCAAATTTGGATTTTTTAGATTTTTTTAATGCAACAAGAACAAAAAAGTTTTTTTTTTCGAAAAGTTAAAAATCACACCTCTGGAGGTTTTCGTCCAAATTTCATGTTTAATAACATATTTAAAGAAAAATTAAATAGAAAACGATCTGCAAACTAACTTTTTAAAAATGTTCTCTTACACAAAAGTTATTTACTTACTTACTTAGGTGGTCGTAACAACCCGTGTCCGGGTTTCGGCCGACCCCTTCAGCTCTCGCCAGGCGCCTCTGCTTTGCGCGCGCCTTCTCCAATCGGATACACCAAGAGCGGTTAGGGCTTCCTCAGCCTGGTCCATCCATCGGAGGCATGGTCTCCCTCGTCGTCGTTGACCAGCGACCCTCGCCTCGAGCACCTTTTTCGCACGAGCTTCGTCGTCCATACGATGGACATGACCCAGCCAGCGTAGTCGCTGCACAGTTATACGCCAAACTACGTCAATGTAGAGCTCATACAGCTCGTGGTTCATTCGGATGCGATAGTCATCGCCGACTCGAACAGGACCGAAGATTTTGCGAAGAACTTTTATCTCGAACACCCCCAGAGCGGCTGCGTCAGTTTGCGAAACTACCCATGCCTCAGAGCCATAAAGCAGCACAGGTAGAACGAGCGTCTTGTAGAGTGTTAGTTTTGTCGATCGAGAGAGGGCTCTGGAACTTAGTTGTTTACTGAGCCCGTAGTAGTAGCACCTATTAGCAATTATTGTTCTTCGCTTTGTCTCCAGGCTGATTTCGTTGTTAGTATTAATGGCGGTGCCAAGGTATACAAACTCCTTGACTACTTTAAAGTTATAGCTGCCGGCTGAAACGTGGGAGTCTAAACGCCGCGATCCCTTGTTTGTAGACAGCATATACTTTGTTTTACCCTCATTTATCGTCAAACCCACTTTGGCTGATTCCTTTTCGATAGCGGCGAAAGCAGCGGCAACATCTCTCTTGCTTCTGCCAATAATATCAATATCATCAGCGTACGCAAGGAGCTGGACACCTTTATAGAAAATGGTGCCATTACGATGCACACCGGCCTTTCGTACGACCACTAGTTATTGTTAGCAACAAAAAAACAAAGTCGTTTGCTTGCATTAAGTACCTCAGTGAGAGGAAAAAGTGGTAAGATCGGAAAATCGATTTTATACAAACAATATTATCTCTGAAGTATAAACAATGTATGACGGGTTTTTAGAGAATTGACCAAGGATAAAAACTGCGTCATAAAAAATAATAAAACATTTTGGTTTTTTCTGAGAAAATTGCCTTGAAAGTTGAATTTTTAAAGAAAAAAACCTATTTTTTGACTTCAGATGCTTATACATTTTTTGTTTATGACTTTATGGAAAAACTTTGCACTATTAACTTAAAGCAAATTTAATTTTCTTTTCAAAAAGTTATGGTTTTTTTTAATCGTTGCAGGGATATGTTAGCTATGGATTAAAACGTAACGACACCTATTTTTTTTGTTTTTCACTCCTAGCCCCCTAGGGGGGCATTTGCGACCACCCCCACCCATACGATTTTTTGCTCGCCTCATCACGAGGAATCAGCCCCCACATTATAATACTCTAAGTCTGGGACACCCTGTATATTTTTGATGGAAAACAATTCTACAATATGAGTAAAGTTATGGAATGTAAACTTAGAATTTAAATCGAAGACACTTAAATTCTCGAATTTGTTTTTTGTTAAATCGAATCGTTTTTCGATGTAATTTGTTACGGAAAATAAAACAGCGTCTGCCTTTTCTTTAAATAAATCTACTTCTCGTAGATTGTCGCAATTACTGCAGACAGTTTCAGCTAAAATGCCATACAATTTTTCGTTTTGCTGTTGCTTAAATTTTTCGCAAAGTTGTTTAATTATTTAAAACATATCGACGACAACCAAGGAGTTTTGCTCCAATTTTTTTATGGAGCATAATAAAGCAGTTCCAATATTGTGAATAAAGCCCAAATAAGCTTCAGAAATTTCAAGTTAAAAAAATTGGCTTAAAAAAGCTGGGCAATCTTCTGATAGAAAATATGATTTTATGGCTTTATAATTCTTAAACAGTCTCTCTATAGCAGGTGTCAAAGTAAGCCATCGTGTTGGTACATGGCGAAGCATTTCACACCATTCTAAGTCGCAAAAGTCATATGTATATATCTTTCAGATTCGATGTTTTTTTGGTCGATGAGCTAAGCTCATTATAAATTCTAATAACTATATTTTCGATATCGAATTTCAGCAGCTTTAATGCATTTTTGAATGCATTATTAAGTATATGGCACAAACATCCTATGCCGATAATGTCTGGATTTGATTTTTTCAGTTCCATAAATACGCTTTTCTTGCATCCAAAATTCACATTTGCATTATCTGCGGAAAAGCTAGTAACGTTATTTAGGCTTAAGTTACGTGAGTTCAATTTTGATTTTAATGAGTTTGCCATGTCAATAGACAATTCTGAGTTTGACTCATAAAAGCTTAATAGCTTTGTGTTTATTCCTGTATGTTTGGAGAAGTATCTAACTACTACTGGAAATGTTTTTATATTGCCTTTGTTTGACGCATCGGTCGAGATTGAAAATGGGTAGTTATTTTCTAAATCTTTAACTAACCTTTCTATAGAAACTTTTGCTAGAATATTTGATATAATTTTAGAACACTTTGTTCTTCCACAAGTAAAATTGGAAGCCACTTTCAAGTTTGGAAAAATTAGCTTAAAGAGCTTGCTACTACAATCTGCAGAGTGATAGCTGTGGCTGTGCATCACTGTGTGGTATGCAAAAACAGCCTCTGATATAGCGCTATCTTGGTTTAAAAAACATGTTGCTGACTTCTGATTACAACTAGCTAAGTTTCTCACGTGTTTTACAGATTTCATGTGACGCCTTATATCGGTTACTCCGCCATTCGCAATAGAGAAGGATGTGCCGCATGCCGAACACCTGGCCATGGAGTCGTCCTTTGCCTTTAACAACCAACTAAACTTGTTTTTCCAGCTGTCTCTAAATTTATTTTTGCGTCGATTTCCAATTTTTGTCTTTTTACTATTTACTGATGGACAGCCAATTTCTTCCACATCGGTGCTAGAATTATCCGATAAGGCGTTCGCTGATTCATTTAAAGCGCTTTCCATTTTGATCTACATAGATAAATATTTAAACAAACTAAAATGAAAAATTTTAACAATTGTACAACAAATGATTTACCGTGGAGTGAAAAATTAAGAAATCTCGAGAAGTTTTTGTGTTTCGCACTGTTCTTTTTGAAGTAAATTTTGTTGAATGCACAAAGTAGCAATTTTCATTTTCATTTAGTTGAACACAACTAAACAAAGTGAAGTTCTTTTTATAATAGGGTGTCTCAAATCTGTTATATTCCTGTATTACACCAATTTTTGTTAAAAACAGTACGTCTGGCAACCCTACACACAACACAATTGCCCATAAGAAGCTCGGTCAAAGTCCTTTCAAGGGCTGAGATGGCCATTTCGTTTTTTTTTTTTTTTTTAATTATTAAAAGCAATGAAAATAATTTATATCAATATCTCTGACCACTTTTTTGTAGTATTCTTTCAAAAACACTGTACTGTATTGTATCCGCACAACATGAACATGATTCACCCTGCATTATTTTTGTATTTCTTTTTACACAAAACATAATTTTTACGAAACAAGAAGTAAGCAAAGTTTATAAAGTAAGCCAAGTCTCAGATGACGAGCAATGAGTAGTACTATTTTATTTGTTTACTTTTCATTCTATTTCTTTTTACACAAAACATTACGTTTAAAAAGTGTGCCAAGTCTCAGATGACGACCAGCCACCAGTAAAACATTTAGAGAAACACAAACAACAACAAAGCGCAATCTCAGCACTTTGCATATGACTAGTGGCGAAAATACTGAGGTAATAGCTATTAATTCTTTATGTAAATTTATATATAAATAGTTGTCATTTTATTAAGAGGGCCAGAAATAAACGTTCAGCGGAACTATGCTAAACAATTGGCTCTAAAAGAAACTCTTGTTATTTCTCGTAAAGTGGTGGTAAAACGCCTTATAAGTTTTCGTTGGGCACGCTATTAGAATGTCCAAATTTTAAGAAACCACATAACAACACATAATACCAAGATAATAACCCCACATGGCGATCCTGGCTTAATCCTAATAACGACACAAGCGATCCTGCGACACAAGCGACCCTGCGAAACAACTGATCCTGCGACACAACCGATCCTGCGACACAACCGATCCTGAAGCTGCCGACGAATACGAGTATATTACACTCAAATGAGCCGTTCAAACGAAGAATACACACCAAAGCCGATAGTACCTAATACAGAGGAAGTACCAGTAAATGTACCATCAAGATCAACCGCTGGCCCAAGACCACTGCCCCTCGAAGAATACCAACAAAGGCAACAAAAATATAATATCGGTAAATTGAGAGAGCAAGCAGCACAAGAAGTTATAAAAAAGAAAGTTCGAGGAGGCAAGCAAGCAAGATACAGAAGGGAGTGCGCCGAACTATATAGAGTAATCGCAATAAGCAAAGGCACTAATAAAAAAGCACTTCTGGATAAACTTCAAATTGTCAAGACGATAGAACATCAGAGAAGGCAACTAATACAAAAAACAAGACATGGGTTTGTGGACCAGCGAAAAAAACACCAGCAGCAGTAGCAGCAGCGATAGCAATCTTTTTAATAGTTTTGTTGAAATAATTTCTGTTTTATTTATGATAGCCGTTATCTTACTTACTTACTTACTTAGGTGGTCGTAACAACCCGTGTCCGGGTTTCAACCGACCTCATCAACTCTCGCCAGGCGCCTCTGCTTTGCGCGCGCCTTCTCCAATTGGATACACCAAGTGCGGTTAGGGCTTCCTCAGCCTGGTCCATCCATCGGAGGCATGGTCTCCCTCGTCGTCGTTGACCAGCGACCCTCGCCTCGAGCACCTTTTTCGCTGGAGCTTCGTCGTTCATACGATGGACATGACCCAGCCAGGGTAGTCGCTGCACAGTTATACGCCGAACTACGTCAATGTCTTCGTAGAGCTCATACAGCTCGTGGTTCATTCGGATGCGATAGTCATCGTCGACTCGAACAGGACCGAAGATTTTACGAAGGACAGAATTTTGCGATAACAAAAGTTATTTGGGTTTTCTTAAAAAATTAGCACTTTTTCCCCACATAACCAAGTACTGACATTTACCGATGCTTGTCAGCACGGGTTCCCGTGGTCCTAGGTACACCAAATTTTATTTACATTTCTTTAAACATCATACAAAACAATTAAGGGGGTAAGCCAAAAAAAAAACTTCACTTTTTAAGGGACCCTCTAATGCACAGGCATATATAAATTTTACTCTAACTTATGATTTCTTGACTAATGGCTTAAATGTAAAACATTATCTGAAAAAATTGCTCTTCATAATTGAAATGAAATTATTTCTTGTATTATTTTTTAAAAAATGTCTAAAAAAGGTGCACCTACTGTCCAAGCCCCCGTTCTACTAAAATTGATCAAATTGTGAAAAATTTAAAGACGATTTTGAAGCTTATAAATGTATGATTAAATCACTATTCTTCATTTTCAAATATCGTTTACAGATTTTTTTAAAATATATTTCTAAAGTTAGTGTTTCTTTAAAGAAACAGTATTAAGAACAGAACTAAGAATTTTAATTTAAAAATCAAATTTTCTATATAAAAAAATGTGTTTCGAGAGAAAAATAGCTACTTTGAGTTATTGATTCTTTGCTTGCTATAGCTACAGCATAGGGCGTCAGACCCTCGACATTGTCGGTCGTGAGTTCGAACCTCGAGGTGGAAAAACTTTTTTTATTTTTTTTTTTTGCTAGTTTTTTTTAATGAAACGAAAACAACCTCTTACTCGTCGATTCTATGTGCGATCGCAAAATAATTGTTTTTGCATGTAATTTAATATAACAAGAAAAGCTCTGTCAACTCAGTTTTTTTTTTTTTGAGTAAATCACGCCACTGTTTGATATCAACTGGTGCAAGGGACAACCAACAGACTGGCTCCCGAGCGACCCAAGTTCAATTCCCGCGGTGGTAACTTTCAAATTAAATATAAATAAATTTTTAGAGTTAATGTAAGAATAGTTATGCTTGAAAAAATAACAGTCAGCTGGATTAAAAAAAATCTGTATTACTCGTCAGCTACTGTTATGAACCAGTATTATTAAGTGAGGTTAGAAAATTATTTCTGAAGATATGAAACTTACATAGCGAATTTATAACACCTTCAAAAAGATAAAAAAATAATCAGCTGTGCTTCTACTGAAGGTAAAGTCGTAAGCTAGAGGGTTAAAGGTCCGAACTGCGCATAAGATTTCAGCTCATCATCATCACCATCACCATCACCATCATCATCATCATCATCATCATCATCATCATCATCATTGCTATTGCTATTACTATTGCTATTGCTATTGCTATTGCTATTGCTATTGCTATTGCTATTGTTATTGCTATTGCTATTGTTATTGTTATTGCTATTGCTATTGCTATTGTTATTGTTATTGTTATTGTTATTGTTATTGTTATTGTTATTGTTATTGTTATTGTTATTGTTATTGTTATTGTTATTGTTATTGTTATTGTTATTGTTATTGTTATTGTTATTGTTATTGTTATTGTTATTGTTATTGTTATTGTTATTGTTATTGTTATTGTTATTGTTATTGTTATTGTTATTGTTATTGTTATTGTTATTGTTATTGTTATTGTTATTGTTATTGTTATTGTTATTGTTATTGTTATTGTTATTGTTATTGTTATTGTTATTGTTATTGTTATTGTTATTGTTATTGTTATTGTTATTGTTATTGTTATTGTTATTGTTATTGTTATTGTTATTGTTATTGTTATTGTTATTGTTATTGTTATTGTTATTGTTATTGTTATTGTTATTGTTATTGTTATTGTTATTGTTATTGTTATTGTTATTGTTATTGTTATTGTTATTGTTATTGTTATTGTTATTGTTATTGTTATTGTTATTGTTATTGTTATTGTTATTGTTATTGTTATTGTTATTGTTATTGTTATTGTTATTGTTATTGTTATTGTTATTGTTATTGTTATTGTTATTGTTATTGTTATTGTTATTGTTATTGTTATTGTTATTGTTATTGTTATTGTTATTGTTATTGTTATTGTTATTGTTATTGTTATTGTTATTGTTATTGTTATTGTTATTGTTATTGTTATTGTTATTGTTATTGTTATTGTTATTGTTATTGTTATTGTTATTGTTATTGTTATTGTTATTGTTATTGTTATTGTTATTGTTATTGTTATTGTTATTGTTATTGTTATTGTTATTGTTATTGTTATTGTTATTGTTATTGTTATTGTTATTGTTATTGTTATTGTTATTGTTATTGTTATTGTTATTGTTATTGTTATTGTTATTGTTATTGTTATTGTTATTGTTATTGTTATTGTTATTGTTATTGTTATTGTTATTGTTATTGTTATTGTTATTGTTATTGTTATTGTTATTGTTATTGTTATTGTTATTGTTATTGTTATTGTTATTGTTATTGTTATTGTTATTGTTATTGTTATTGTTATTATTGTTATTGTTATTGTTATTGTTATTATTGTTATTGTTATTGTTATTGTTATTATTGTTATTGTTATTGTTATTGTTATTGTTATTGTTATTGTTATTGTTATTGTTATTGTTATTGTTATTGTTATTGTTATTGTTATTGTTATTGTTATTGTTATTGTTATTGTTATTGTTATTGTTATTGTTATTGTTATTGTTATTGTTATTGTTATTGTTATTGTTATTGTTATTGTTATTGTTATTGTTATTGTTATTGTTATTGTTATTGTTATTGTTATTGTTATTGTTATTGTTATTGTTATTGTTATTGTTATTGTTATTGTTATTGTTATTGTTATTGTTATTGTTATTGTTATTGTTATTGTTATTGTTATTGTTATTGTTATTGTTATTGTTATTGTTATTGTTATTGTTATTGTTATTGTTATTGTTATTGTTATTGTTATTGTTATTGTTATTGTTATTGTTATTGTTATTGTTATTGTTATTGTTATTGTTATTGTTATTGTTATTGTTATTGTTATTGTTATTGTTATTGTTATTGTTATTGTTATTGTTATTGTTATTGTTATTGTTATTGTTATTGTTATTGTTATTGTTATTGTTATTGTTATTGTTATTGTTATTGTTATTGTTATTGTTATTGTTATTGTTATTGTTATTGTTATTGTTATTGTTATTGTTATTGTTATTGTTATTGTTATTGTTATTGTTATTGTTATTGTTATTGTTATTGTTATTGTTATTGTTATTGTTATTGTTATTGTTATTGTTATTGTTATTGTTATTGTTATTGTTATTGTTATTGTTATTGTTATTGTTATTGTTATTGTTATTGTTATTGTTATTGTTATTGTTATTGTTATTGTTATTGTTATTGTTATTGTTATTGTTATTGTTATTGTTATTGTTATTGTTATTGTTATTGTTATTGTTATTGTTATTGTTATTGTTATTGTTATTGTTATTACTTTATTTAGATATATGCTATTTGTAAAAAATTATGATATTTATAATAATTTATAATATTATTTTAACAAATTTCTTATTTTATATAGCACTATTAATTAATTCCGTTATATTTCGTTCTTATATATTGTACTGAAACATTCTTAAAACTGCATACATTTTTTTCGTTCTTCAAATGATTAGGTAGTTCATTGTACAAATTAAGGCCTTTATATAACAAAATATTTTGTGATCTATTATTAGGAAAGAAATTTAGTCTTAAATTAGCTCCATTTCTCAAACTGTATGGCTGAACATCAGAAACATGCAATAATTGATTACTTTACTTTAAAAATAAAAACTATCACATTCATAATGATTTTTATAACCATAAATAACCATTTAACCATTTTAAAGTATCTAACATGATTCTTATTGGCGCTAACCTATTGCATTTTTAAAATACATCTCATTCCTTTGTTTTGCATTTTTCGCATTCTCGAAATCATTTCTTTTGATTAGAGATGGGCACTTTTTTAAAAAAACCTCCGTTTCGGATAACCGGTTTTATCAATTCCGGTTTTTCACCGAAACTGAAAACTGAAGAAAAACATCGGTTTCCCAAAAACCGACTTTTTTAAGAGATTTTTCATAAAAAATACTAAGATTTTTTTAAAGAATTAATTTTACAGCTGAATAAGAAGATTTTTGAAGTAGTAAATTATAACATGCAATAACAATAGAGTTCAGCTACTACAGCTTTTTCGCACTTTCTTAGCATTAACCCATTTAAAGCCACGGCCTAGAAATCATTGAAAAATATCAGTGTTATGGATACTAGTGACCCCAAACAAGTTAATGTTAATATTTTTCAATCTGTATTAATTTGGACTAAAATTGTCAAAAATTTAAAATTTTTTTTTGCAAATGTTTAGAAAACTGAATATTATATAAAAAGAAAATTCAAATAGAATATGCATTCAATATATAGTATACTTCTGTTACTATATAGAACAAGTTCTTTTAAGGAAAAACAAGAGCGTTTTTTTAATATTTGTTTACACATTAAAAGCTCGTAACAAAAGGTGCGCTTGAGATCATATTAATTTTTAATTAAAAAGCAATTATATTGCTGTTAACTGCTTCCACATCTATATATATATAAAATTGTAAAAAAATCTGTACATGAAATATTTTTTTGGAATTCCTTTTGCGATTGACATTTTGAATGACGCTGAGTAAGAAAATCGCATTTTTAAAATTTTTGTCTGTCTGTATGTCTGTCTGTTAAAGCGTCACGCGAAAACCACTGGATGGATATAAATGAAACTTGATATCTAGGTTCCTTATACCCCCCGTCAATATATAGGCTCCTTTTTATTCAATAAAAAAGGTTGGACCCGGAAGGGGGCGCTGCGATCGAGTTTTAGCTTATCTCCGAAACCGTTCATCCGATTTGCATGAAAATTTATGTGTAGACTTTTTCGGATACGGTGAGTTTTTATAACTTATCTACTCTGTTCTATCTTAAACACCAGAGGGCGCTGTAGTACAAATATTTTGAAAAACCTCGAAAAAGTCCTAAGCCGTGCATCCGATTTGAATGGAAATTGGAATACGGGGGTTTTCTGATATGGTGAGTGTTTTGGACTTATCTTTTTTGTGCTATCTTGAACACCAGAGGGCGCCGTAGTACAAATATTTTAAAAACGTCGAAAAACTCCTAAGCTATTTATCCAATTTACATGAAAATTGGTATATACAGATTTTCGGATAAGATTTTCGGTGAGTTTTTATGACTTATATACTCTGTTTTAGCTTGAACACCAGAGGGCGATGTAGTACAAATATTTTAAAAAAGTCGAAAAACTCCTAAGCCGTTTATCCGATTTACATGAAAGTTGGTATATAGAGGTTTTCGGAAAAGGTGAGTTTTTATAACTTATGTACTCTGTTCTGTGTTGAACACCACTGTAGTACAAGTATTGTAAAAAACGTCGAAAAAGTCCAAAACCGTTCATTCAATTTGCATGAAAATTTATATGTAGAGGTTTTCGTATACGGTGAGCTTTTATGACTTACCTACTCGGTAGATAACCTAAACCGGCTACCTAAGCCGTTTATCCGAATACATGTATATATTATACATATTTACATACACAAACATATATATATATACATGGGCGTAACGAGGGTAAGGCTGTTGCCCCACCTGATAAGTATATACATGTTTATATTATACATAAATAAACATATATACATATACATGGGCATATTGAGGGTAGAGCAATTTCTCCCCTGATATGTATATGTATATCTACATACATAAACATATATTCATATACATGGACGTAGTGAGGGCAGGGCATAGGAGGAAAGTTTTCTCTCCTGATATGTATATGTATGTAGATGTATATATTATGCATAACTATATATATAAACATATACATTGGCGTAGCGAAGGTAGGGCAGGGGAGGACAGTTGTCCCCCCTTATATATCATACATATATAAACATATATACATAAACATACACATATATACATGTATATATTATACATATATAAACATATATACATATACATGGGTGTAGCGACGTTAGGGCAGGGGAGGTAGTTGCCCCCTGATATGTATATGTGTACACATGTATATATTATACATATATATATTTATATACAGGGTGTCCCGCAATTGAGTGCAACTATTTACGGAGCTGAAAGGTTATGTCGAGCTGAGCAAAAAATCGTATGGGTGGGGGGGCCTATTTTCACATTCTTTGGAGCTTTTCTAATATTTCACGACTTTGATTCACGTTATTGTTTCTAGCAGAAAAAGTAACTCACATCAACAAACCCCACCATCTTAACCATTACCGATCTGTGATCGTGTAAAGATGAAATCAATCGATTGAAACTACCAAATTTCAACTTTGAGTGCAAATTTCTCAGAATTTTGCGTAATAAATGAAATTTTTTTTAGATCAATTTATTTCATTTTCTTTTCAATGACACCAAAAACTTTAAAAATAAAAAAATTGGCTGTACTAAAAAAAATATACTTATTAGAAAACAATGATAAATAATGACATCACAATTAGTTATGCAGTCGATAATATCTTTGTTTTCTTATAAGTATAATTTTTTAGTACAGCCAACTTTTATATTTTTTAAGATATGTTTATGTTTTCGGTGTCATTGAGAAGAAAATTGAATAAATTACTAAATTGATCCTAAAAAAAATTCACCGTGTACATACATATAGATGGAGCTAAAGAAGTTATACTTCAGTCGTGTGGTTTTACTTCAATTGAAAAAGACTTCGAAAAAAATAATGGCTTACTCGCAAAAAATTGATAAAAGAAATTGTCAAAAACGTGGTAAAAATTTAAGGTATTCTTGACCATACAAATTTCTGCAAATATGACCTAAGTTAACATTGGTTCTATTCTACATTTCTATTTAATGTATTTAAAAAGGATAGGAAATAGGAAATAGTATGTAGTAGGATAATTTAAAAGGATAATTTAATTTAAAAATTTACGTTTAATCACTCATAGCATTAATTTCAAAACAATAGAAATTCTTAGTAAAATTAATTTTAGAACTTGCAGCTACCTGCTGCAAGAAAAAATGATCAGAAATTGAATGTTTTGACTTTCGATGCAAGTTACTCTGCTATTTTTAAATACATTTAACTCAATATTTTTTTTTGTCTGAAAATTCCTTAAAAACAACATACAAAGCTTACGTCAACAATAAAACACATGAACTGTTCACAAGTTTGGTAGCTAGAACACATTAGACGCTACAGTCACATTACGACACGATGTAAAAGAGAATTTACATAACTGCTTACCAAAAATTCGTTTTTGCTCAGACTTTTTCAAAATTTCTCACAAATGTCCAATCTATCGAATAAAATATCATAAAGCTACATGTTGCTCATTTCGCCGAAGTTACCGGTTTGAAAAATGCACGCACATTTCCTTCTAAAGTTTGTGAAAAGTTTTTTCAAATCGACGAATAAATTAAAAAATTATTCATATCAACTCCCGAGTAAAGCCGGGTATTCAGCTAGTATATAATAATAAGGGGCTAAGGCAATACAAATATTTTAGTTTCCAACTGATATGAAAAAAAAAACAAAAAGAGATCGAATACATACTGAAGTTTTCAGTACATAAAAAAATAGTTTTTTCAGTTTTATAAGTAAGTTATCCATATCTCCATCAAATTTTAATCGCCTTGCGCACATTGTATACCGTTTGCAAGATAACCATGTTTTTTCCATCAGTAAAAATGGATTCATAAGGGAATACAATAAAACTTGTTGGAGTTTGATGCGACCGAATTGTAGAAAAAGTAATTTTTTGGCCATTATTAAAAGATATTACTGTTAACTTTGTTTGGTTTTTGATCGACTGTATCTCCATAAAATTTTATTGGATTCTGTTATGAATCATACTGTTGGAAAAAATCATGTTATCTTGCAAGGGATATAGAATTTTTGTAGGCCAGATGAAACTTGATGAACTTATGAAAAGTCTACGATCAGCGATCAGCCTAAAAAAGGCAAAAAATTCTAAGTTACAGTCAAATCAATATTTTTCATTTATACGGTTTAAAAAACCCTTTTTGAAACCTGCGAATCCATCAGACGCCTTGCTTCGTCGGAAATCACATCATAAATCGTAGAAACAAAATGAATTTTGTTAATTTTTTTGAAAAGGAATACATCCAAAAAGATAACCTTTTCGATCGTCTTTTTTTAAGAAGCTGGAGGAAGTTTAATGTGCCATCTCCCATTTGTAACCTTTTTATTCAAAGATTGCACTCTGCCAAACAACTATCAATTTTTTCGAAGTAACGCCACTCATCAACTCTTCATTATCTAAAAAAATTTCTGGTTTTTATAAAATATTTTGTCTTGAAAATTTTCAATGTTTTTTCACATTTGTCGCCTTTTTGTCAGTGTTGTATTGTAAGATAAATTGTAGTTGTCGGTTTTTGACATTTTCCATCGGTGTATACGGTTTTTTGTCTTCTAAAAATAAACCGAAAACCCTCCGAGTTTGCCCATCTTTACTTTTGATCCTAAGAACACAATGGTGGAACAATATTCAAAATGAGGTTTTATCGTTATGTTATATTCTTTGAAAAAATCCTATTTTTTTATTTCTTTTTTACTTAGATAACTAATACACTCATTAAAGTCAAAATTTTATGTCAATAACAATACCAAGATATTTTATTTCAGTAACTTTTTCAATAATTTCACCATTAATTTTAAAATTTTTCTCCGAGTAGCCATTGATTAACATTGTTTTAATTGTACTTGTCTTGAGTTTAAGTTTATTTATTTTTAAATAATTTTCTATGCTCTTTAAAACCTGATTGATTTGATCTATACATTCATCTACCTTATTTCCTACAATATATATCAATGTATGTATCATCAGCAAGCAAAGAAATTTGACTATAACAAAGTGCAACACGAAAAAAAATTACCATATACGGACACCACTACGTGATAAAAGACCAAAAAAAAAAAGACCCCTGTATCGCAGTTTTGCCCAAAGTCCTCCAGGTTTTTTTTTATGGGCCCCCAAAGGAGTGGGGCCTCGGTGTAATTTTTGGAAAAAAGTGATAATTTTCTCAAGCTCATATCTTGCAAGCCGTTCGGAATTTTGATTTACTCTCTGAGGCAAAGTTATAGCTCTTGTCATAAAGAACAAAAATTGTTAACATATAAAATCAAAAAAAAACTTCATCTTCAAGGTCAAAATCGCAAAAAACTTAAAAAATGGCCCTAAAAGCGTTTTTTTATTTTCCGCTTTTACGAACAAATTTACTTTATGAAAAATGCGCCAATTTTCTTTGGCCTGGTAGGGCTTACAGCGCTGATTAAGACCCCAAAGTTTTTTTAAGGAGGCCGATCCAACTTCTTGAGATATAGGCATTTATAGCTTGAGTATATAATCGCTTATATCTCACCCATTTCTTATCCGATCTGGTTGAGATGGGTTTCATTGAGAAGACCTTTGAAAATGCTATAAATATATATAGGTATATAAATATGTTAATTTTTATTAACTCATTGGGGCCAATTAAAAAAAACAAAGATTTTTTAACCTCACTTTTTTAATAAAAATCTAGTTTTCTCAAAAAACAGCCCTAGTAAACTTATTTCTTCCTAGACTCAGTAAAAGACAACACTTCAAGCTCTTTTTTAAGGTATAATACTCCACATTAACCCTTCTAAGACCGGAGATAGTGAGGTTTTTCTAACCAAAGTACTTTCTGGGAGCCAAAATTTCGTTTAAAAACAATTGAAGTGTAAGAAAATAAGCGATTTCTTAAAAAAAATGTTGATTTCAAAACTTTGAACGTAAATAATTGTCAGTAAGGAGGCCGAGTGTGTGAGTGCACTGTACCTTCACTGATACTAAGTGCATTCTAATAAAAATTCTCAAGCTGGTGGGTGAGTTACCGTGCCCAAACTATCAAACAACTACCTGGAAGCAAACATCTGCATTGAATTCACATAAAAAAAAAATACCTGGAAACACATTGTAGCTCTTGTCATAAAGATGAGATTGTGAACATATAAAACCAAATAAACTTGTATCAAAAAAACTACCTGGAAGCAAACATCTGCATTGAATTATAAAGCAACTGTAACAGCCACACTACCAGTGCTTGCACCTGAAAATTTTGTATCACCAAGGCCGCCAACTCCAGATCGTAGTACAGAATGTACAGGAATGACCAGAGCAAGTGGTGTTACTTATAAAGATCCATTTGATACCGATTATGAGCCCCAACAGGGAAGAGATGGACCACAACTAATAACACAAATGAAATGGATTTCATTGTGGCCATATTGGGACTATCGCAGCGACTTGCCATATTTTTGACAGCGTTTTGAAAGCAAAGAAAACTCACACATGGTAATGTGAACTTCACGGCGTACCGCAAACGGCAAGCTGAATTTCAGAGCCTCTACACTTTAAATGATGACAATTCGTTCGCTTACTGCAGCGATGTAAAAGCTTTGGTGGTAAAAATGGGAATGAACTACATCGCTAGTGAAAGGAGATTATTTATTGATGGTTCTGTTTCAAGCTTGAAAGCAGTGTTGTTGCATGTGTCGAACCGAAAACCTTCCATTCCGCTAGCAATGGGTATTAACATAAAAGAAAGCTATGAAACATTGAAAGATATAATGGAAAAAATCAAATACTACGAAAATAAATGGAAGATTTCCTGTGATTTGAAGGTCATCAACATTTTGCAAGGGATCATCGATAAGGGCGGCTTTCCAAAATTCTTTTGTTTTCTTTGTAATTGGCATTCGCGCTCACCTCTGAATCAATACCAATGTAATTCGTGTAGACCAAGAGGAAGTGTGGAGGAACAAATGAAACAACATAAACTGAGGAATGCACCTTTAATAGACAATACTCAAGACATCTTGCTGCCACCGCTCCACATAAAATTGGGAATTGTTAAAAAATTCATCGAAGTGGCCGTTGTAAATTGTCCAAACGCATTCGACTATTTGAAAAGCGTTTTCCCAAAGCGTAGCGATGACAAAATTAAAAAGGTATTGTAGTAAATTTAAAACGAATTTTTGTTCACCTCATTGTACTATTTTCACTTTGTTAATGTTTTTTTTTCTGTCTTTATTTTTTGTCTTCATTTAACAGGCGTACTTAATGGCCCTGACATTAGAAAGCTATTCGAGCAACTTTGAATCATCGCTTCATGATTATAATCATTCAATGGCATGGATTTACCTTCAGCGTGTACGCACCAGAGTCTTGGGAGGGGATCAAGACGCGGAACCGGAAGCAAGAGAATAGGTGAAAGAAATGCTGTATTATTTTGAGAAAATCGGCACATCGATGACATTAAAGCTGCATTTTCTTCATTTTCATTTTGACGATTTTATGAAACAACTCCCTACTGAATCCGATGAGCAAGGAGAACGGTTTCACCAAACCACAATGCCTATGGAAAAACGGTACAAAGGCATAAAACTCGACGCATTGCTTGCAGAGGTAATATCAATTTTATTGATGCATTGTTTTGCATTCCTTTTTTGATTTCTTTTCTAATTCATTTCAGGTATGTTGGTGGAGTCACAAGATCACCCTGTATGATGTTAATGAAGTATCTGAAGAAGAAAATGCTGATGATGGAGGGCAGTCTTGAAGTAACGTGCCTGTGGACACCATAAGTTCTGAATCAGAGTCAGATTCGGACGACGATTTGGATCCACAACTTAAGAGAGTGCGATTTGCAAGTCCAGGGCCATCAACATTATAAACATAATACGAATATTTTTTTTTTATAATTTTTGTAATAGATAGCATAGTATTGTAGTGCCATCCCTGCTGAGACTACTAATCCCTACAACACTGAATCATTATTACTAAATATCAATGCTACTACTCTTTGTTACAACCCTAACTCTAAATGTCAACCCATACAACCCAAGAACTAAGATTAATAAAATCAGTAATAGTATAACAATGAAACCTGCAACATGCCTTTTCACTTACGGGAGAAGGCTTTATAGTATCTCAACGTTGAAATAAAGAAAAAAACAAATGAAATTAAAAAATTTTCGGGAAATTTTTCACTTTTGCGGCTACCTAAGCGCTACCTAAACGGTGTTAAGAATCATTCCTAGGAAGTTGACATGTTCTAGAAAGTTGTTTATTGAGATCGTAGGTTCATTTTTGTAGTTGATTGTTTCCTTGAATTTTGAACGGTTTGCTACCTATGGGCCTGAACAGGGGAAAAAAGGTTAAAAAAAATTTAATTTTTTAAAGTTTTTTTGCGATTTTGACCTTGAAGATGAAGTTTTTATTTTATATGTTCACAATTTTTGTTCTTTATGACAAGAGGTACAACTTTGCCTCAGAGAGTAAATCAATATTCCGAACGGTTTGCAATATATGAGCTTGAGAAAATGATCACTTTTTTCCAAAAATGACACCGAGGCCCCACTTCTTTGGGGGCCTATAAAAAAAACCTGGAGGACTTTGGGCAAAACTGGGAGACAGGGTTCTTTTTTTTTTGGTATTTTATCACGTAGTGGTGTCCGTATATGGTTATTTTGCCATGACTTAGAAAATTACACACTGTGTAATTAAGTACTTTTTCTATATCATTGATGCAAATAATAAATAAAAGACTGCTCGTTGAGGCACCCTAATGGAACCCACTAATTCTAAACAAATATCACATTAAGTCCTTACCGAAATGAGGTACGATCTCTAAATTTTATAATTATACAGTTAAATCCCACATGCGTATCCTGTATAAATTTTTAAGAAAATTAGTCCACTATAAACGACGTACTTGCAAAAAAAAAAAACGTTTTCGGCAATTTGCAGTAAACGAACTTCGTTTATCGTGCTTGGAAACGTTTTTTGCAAACGTTTCAACAGTTACGGGAATCTATTAAATTTCTATTTCAATTCTATTCAATTCACTTCAATTCAATTCAATTCAATTTCTAATAAAATCAAACAAAAAAACGAAAAACAAATTTGTGTCAGCTGGGGACTCGAACCTAGGCTGTCTCGCATACAAATCAAGCAACTTAACTACTATGCCACGGCCACCACAAAAATTTGGTGGAAAGTTTTCGTTTTTGTCCGGCTTCTGTCGAGCTTCTGTCCATGACAAATGTTACACTTTTGCCATAAGCAGAAAAAATTGTGTAACTTTACTTCAATACAATTGAACTCCAAGCAGCAGCACTAGGCGAATATTAGCCGACTGAAAACTCAATTGACGGTGGTGCAACGCGTTAAGCAGAGCGCGCAGTAAACCAGACATCGACGAGTCCGGGTTCGAATTCTAATTACACTACTACTACTACGCTACTACAGCTCGCAAACGAAGTATAATTGGCTAATTTTTCAGTTGCGCTAAACGAAAAATTTCTATGCGTGTAATTAGCCCTCCAAATTTGAATTCAATTTACTCAAAACTATCGAAATCCACATGCGACACTTAATTTCTCACGCAACGATATTTTATGTCGTAACAAAAATACTGAAATGTCATAATTTTTTCATATTTTTTGCCATCTAAAATTGACTGAACAAATTGATGTAAAAATACGGTCTTATATATCTACGTATTAACGTAAATACAGTTAGAACTAACACAAAATACTTTTCTTGAAATATTTTATTTGTTACGACAAGTGAAAAGAGAACAAATGAAAAGAATAATTAATCGGTATGCTCACGAAAGTTGTTTTGTATGCAAGAGTAAGGGTATCAACTTATTAGTTATTTTGTCATAATTTATAAAAGTGCGTAAAAATTAAATGCAAAAACAAATCCGAGTTTTTAAATTGAACAAGTAGTACATTTAAAATTAGAGTAGAACGAATGTTTAATAATAGTAGTACTAGTAGTAGTAAATTTGGATTGTACTGAAGACATAAGAGTACTACATTTACTAATATTGTAGTACTTTCGGCAGCACTGGTTAGCGTCTTTATTTATAAGAGAAAACGTCAGTGGCGAAGTCGCGGACCACTGGGTCCTGCTAGTAAGTATATATACGGGCCGAAAGTCTGATGTCAATATTGCATTTTTTACTTTTCCAATCGGTACAACAATTGACTCTTTATACCGGTCTGAAAAAATTCCAGTTTGTAGAGATTTATTTTTTTATCCAAAACTTGGACCAATCTCAAACGCTGATAAAATAACACGGTGTGACAGTCAAAAAAACTTCTGTGATGCAACATAGTGTAGATTGTAGATATAGTTAAATGTAACATTGTGGTATACCACAAATTTTCCGTGCACATCAAAACGGTTAAAAACCCTTCTTTTCGAGGTAGATAGAGTTAATGCTTCACGATCGTATTCCACAAATCTGTAGTGTGCTGACTATTGAAATATTTTTCTTTCTCAGTAAAAAATTCTTGTATCTTATCATTTATATAATCCAAAGCATTAAAAAAAAGCATTAAAAATCAAGTCTTAAACTATGCACCTTACAAGTTTGTAATACGTCGTTGGAAAAAAAATAAAACCTTTCTAACTGTGTATTACATTGCCATTTCGGATAAAAATCAAGTTAGTAAAAACGTATCGGTTTTTTCAGTTTTTTGAGACTGCACCGTACTTTGAACGAAAATTAGTAAGTCAAATTTGTATAAAACTATTTAATTTTGGTAAGCAGTTTCAAAACACATTTAATTTTGCGTCTTCAGCACCTAAGTTTATTCAAATCAAGTAATATTTGATTGAGTTATTTAACTTTTTAGGAAAAAATACATTTGCCGATATTTTAGATTCATGATGTGTATTAACCTCCGCGGACGTTTAATTTGGCAGTTTTGTTTGAACTTGTTACTAACAATCAAATAAATATTCTATAAACATAATACCGAACACGAGCGAATTGAGAACGGTTTCACCAAGAAATCGCTTCTATAGAAAAGCGCTTTGATGGTAAAAATAAAATTAAAATTATGAAAAATTACTGCTGGTCACTTAAACGAGAAACCGATGATGATCAGTTAAAATTAAAAAGATCGAGTAAACTATTTGAGTAGCATTTCCAAAAACAGTGTACTATCGAAAACAATCTACTGCCAAAATTTCAGCGCAATCGGAACAGAAGTTTTGGAGTCTTAATGATTTCTTAAGAGTGGGCGTAATTATAGTACGACCACTCCCATTTTTAATACAGTTGCCGATGGTTAGCGCACAAACTTAATTACCAAATTTTAGTCTTATACGACCAAAACCGTCTGGAATATAGCATTTTCATTGATTTGTGGGCGGTAAAAGGGGGCGTGGAAACCCTTTTTTGGTATAATTGCCGAAAGTAGCCATACAAATTAAATTACCAAATTTTAGTCTCATACCATCGAAACTGTAGGAATTATCGAATATTTATTGATTTGTGGGCAGTAAAAGAGGGCGTGGTTAAAACTAAGTATGCAAAGCCTAATCTAGGATGCAAGTAATACATGTTTTAAGTTTGAGCGAAATCTGTTTAGATTTGTATAAAAGTCAAACAAACAAACACACAAATGAATAAACAGAAAAGTAGTATCTTAGTAATATAGATTCAATTATTATATATTATTGACCGATTTTAGAAAAAAGACACAATTTTTACTCGTGAAAGTGTGATCTTTTAAATAATAAAACAAATTTTACGGGTTTCAAACAAAATAGTGTTTAAAAATATTTTTTAAGAATTATTAATATTTTAAATAAAATTGTTTCAAAATTAATGAAAAACTTTAAAAATCATTTTAAATATTATTAAAAAATAATAATTAAAAAATTCATTCAAAAGTTCTTAAAATATAAATACATACATAAAAAATGATTGATTTACATATTAACATATTTTCAACAAAAACAACTTGGTTTAAAGGGCAGGTTTAATTAATATTTATATGACATTTATAATTAAAATTATATTAAAATAAATGGAAGTAATATAACCGGTGTGTGGTAAGCGGCCGGCGAATATGATTTAACATATCTCTGTTCGAGTAACAGGAGTATGTTAGCCGGACTGTTGTCGGCAGATTTTAGAAAAGCTTTCAACTTTTGAAGCAAACTCGATAAATCGGTTTTTGTCCGCGATAAACCTAGATCTAATGCCTTCACCATTACTTTGACACTATATAAGCCCACGACGCACAATGGTTCCAAATCTAAAAAAGACGGCTAAAACCTCAGGGAGCTGTCGAATCTGCATAAAAATGTAGATATATACTAGGTTTTTGGGGTCGCTGATCACGAATGCAAAGTCAAGAATTCCAAATTCAAAAGAAGAGGCGGCTTAAGATTTAGATTTGTTTTGTATTTTATCAATATCTGCAGTTTTACTATGCATAAGCATTTTTTTAATTTTTGCAAACATTTTATTTACACAGATCGTTTGTTATCGCGATACAACACACAAGCAGAAAACACAACCAATCGCAGACAAAATAAAGTTTTAATAAATGCCCACATTTTAAGGTAGGCATGTAAATTATGTTTTTCTGATTTCGGTTTTTTTTTATTTGATTTGATTTCGAATCTAATATCACAATTTATAAATTCACGATGGCGGAAATGGTGGCCACCTTAAGTTTTACATCATCTAACAGTGTTAGGGGGTCGCTGATTTCGAATCTGATGTCAGAATTTTAAAATAAGAAATGGCTGATAGAGTTGCCGCCTCGATTTTTTTATTTTTACGAATTCGGTGCTAGGCTAGCACTAGGTAGAAATGGGTCGCTGAAATCGAATCCATTGTCAGAATTTCAAAATAGGGTAATTTTTATAAAAAAAGTGTTGCCACTTAAAAAAAATTCTTTTTAAGACTTTTAAACATTATTTAACATTATTTATTTAAGGGAACAGGGGGCGAACCTTCACATGGCAACGTGTCTGACCGCCTCAACCTGGCGAGGCCAGCATTATCCATGTCGAAATCGTCTCAAGTCGACTCAAACCTCCAAGTGGTGTTCCCTGGGCAACGGCAAACTGGCATCCGTCAGTTTGACGGCTAATTTGAGCGGCGGGTCGATCCATAGGCCTTAAGCATGGAATGTGCGCAGGGTTTGGGTCCCGCCACATTACTACTGCCCAATGAAAACTAAACCAGCCTCGAATAAGAACCCCAATTACGTTGACGACCACCGCAAACGAAAAACGGACAATGATTTACGGATATGCACCTGGAATGTCCGAACCCTTTATAGGGAAGGTGCCATTATCCAACTGGCGGAAGCCCTCACAACAATACAATCTGACATCACCGCCATCCAGGAAATGCGATGGAAAGGGCAAGGCTGCTCTAAACAAGCACACTGCGATATCTACTACAGCTGCTATGCGGAGAAGCGCGAGTTCGGATGTGGATTCGTCGTTGGCCGGAAACTACGCCACCTTGTTTCCCGGTTCACACCTGTGAACGAAAGATTGGGCACGATCCGCATCAAGGCAAAATTTTTCTACATAAGCCTTATTTGCGCGCACGCCCCGACGGAGGAAAAGGACGAAGCCGTCAAGGACGCTTTCTACGCTAGTCTTGAGGACGTATATGACCACTTTCCGGTCCATGACGTGAAAATAGTCCTCGGCGATTTTAAGGCGAAAGTCGGAAGGGAAGGCATCTTTGGCCCCACTGTCGGTCAGTTCAGTCTTCACGAGACCTCTACGAACAACGGTCTAAGACTGATCGACGTCGCCGCGGCACGAAACATGGTAGTTAGTAGCACCAGATTTAAGCACCTCGACATCCACAAGGCCACCTGGCTGTCCCCTGATCAAAAAACGCGAAACCAAATTGATCATATTGTAATCGACGGAAGGCATGCCTCTAGTGTTCTAGATGTGCGTACATTTCGGGGGGTCAACATTGACTCCGACCATTATCTTGTTGCAGCCAAGATTCGCATGCGATTATGCAATGCAAAGAACATACTCACAGGAATGCAAAGAAAGCTAGATGTCGCTAAGATGCAATTACAACGGACTGCCGAAGCCTACTCCGCTCAACTCTCGGTTAAGCTCAACCAACCAACCTCTGGACTCGACGACGCCGGCGGACTTTGGGCGCATATATCCCACTCCATGCGCGCTGCCGCTGAAGAAGTCATTGGTTTCCGGCGCCCGCAACCTCGGAACCAATGGTACGATCAGGAGTGTAGCATCGCGACAGCAGTAAAAAACGCCGCACACAGAAAAACGCTGCAGTCAGCTGCAACGCGAGCCGTGCGAGAAAACTACCGCGAAAAGAAGAGAGGCGCCTTTTCAGACGCAAGAAAAGAGAGCAGGAAAAGCGTGAGTGTGAGGAACTAGAGGTATACCAGGGCAAGAAGGATGCACGAAAATTCTATCAACAGGTTAAGCGTCTAACCCAAGGTTTCAAGCCCGGAGCATCCACTTGCAGAGACGAAAATGGAGATCTGAATACGGATACACAGTGTGTGCTTAGATTGTGGAGACAGCACTTCTCCAATTTACTTACTGGCGACGATTCCACCAATGCCGCCCATCGAGAGCGCAGTGCGGTGCCACCAATCGACGATGACGGAATGGAAGTATCACCACCTAGCCATGAAGAGGTTCGAGTTGCTATCCAACGACTCAAAAACAATAAAGCAGCGGGTGCTGACGGCCTGTCAGCTGAATTGTTTAAAACCGGCGGCGATGAATTGATAAGGCGCATGCATCAGCTCATCAGCAAAATATGGCTAGCAGAAAGCATGCCCGACGATTGGAAACTCAGTGTACTGTACCCTATTCTTAAGAAAGGAGACCCTACAATCTGCGCTAGTTATAGAGGTATCAGTCTTATTTCCATCGCATATAAGGTTCTCTCAAGCGTACTGTGTGAAAGATTAAAGCCGATTACAAAAACACTGATTGGACCTTATCAGTGTGGCTTTCGACCTGGTAAGTCCACCATAGACCAGATTTTCACGTTACGACAAATCCTGGAGAAAACCCACGAAAATCAAATTGACACACACCATCTCTTTGTCGATTTCAAAGCTGCGTTCGATAGCCCGAGAAGGGATTGCCTATACGCAACAATGTCTGAGTTCGGTATACCTGCAAAGTTGATTAGGCTTTGCAGAATGACGTTGAGCAACACACGCAGCTCCGTCAAGGTAGGAAATGACCTCTCCGAAACCTTCAATACCGAAAGAGGTTTCAGGCAAGGCGATCCACTGTCTTGCGATCTCTTCAACATCATCATGGAGGGGATCGTACGAAAGGCCGGTGTGCATCGTAATGGCACCATTTTCTATAAAGGTGTACAGCTCCTTGCGTACGCTGATGATATTGATATTGTTGGCAGAACCAAGAGAGATGTTACCGCTGCTTTCGCCGCTATGGAAAAGGAATCAGCCAAAGTGGGTTTGACGATAAATGAGGGTAAAACAAAGTATATGCTGTCTACAAACAAGGGAGCGCGGCGTTTAGACTCCCACGTTTTATCCGGCAGCTATAACTTTGAAGTAGTCAAGGAGTTCGTTTACCTTGGCACCGCCATTAACACTAACAACGAAATCAGCCTGGAGATAAAGCGAAGAACAATAATTGCTAATAGGTGCTACTACGGGCTTAGTAAGCAACTAAGTTCCAGAGCCCTCTCTCGATCGACAAAACTAACACTCTACAAGACGCTCGTTCTACCTGTGCTGCTTTATGGCGCTGAGGCATGGGTAGTTTCGCAAACTGACGCAGCCGCGCTGGGGGTGTTCGAGAGAAAAGTTCTTCGCAAAATCTTCGGTCCTGTTCGAGTCGGCGATGACTATCGCATCCGAATGAACCACGAGCTGTATGAGCTCTACGAAGACATTGACGTAGTTCGGCGTATAACTGTGCAGCGACTACGCTGGCTGGGTCATGTCCATCGTATGGACGACGAAGCTGCAGCGAAAAAGGTGCTCGAGGCGAGGGTCGCTGGTCAATGACGACGAGGGAGACCATGCCTCCGATGGATGGACCAGGCTGAGGAAGCCCTAACCGCACTTGGTGTATCCGATTGGAGAAGGCGCGCGCAAAGCAGAGGCGCCTGGCGAGAGCTGATGAGGTCGGTCGAAATCCGGACACGGGTTGTCACGGCCATCTAAGTAAGTAAGTAAACATCATTTAACAGTATTATAGGGGGTGACTGATTCCGAATCTGATGTCAGAATTTTAAAATTCAAGATGGTATGGTGATGATATAGTGAGATGCTAAAGGTATGTATATTGTTATATAAAAGAACAAAAAAACAAAAAATCTATTGCTTGTTTTTTTTTAATGCGTTGAAAAAGTTATATTTCAGCAATTTAAGAAAATGTTTTGTAAAGTTGTATTAACTATTCCTCCGAAGAATGAAAGAGCAATACAAATAAACTTCGTTGTACTGCGTAGAATTTTTTGTAGTTTATGGTATCAAAAAAAAGCTCTAAGTGCGATATTGTGCTTTTTTGTTACAACGTTTTTAAACCCTACACCTTTAATAGGGTACAAATTTCTTATTAAACGAAATTTTGAGCGAATATAAGTGTTGACAAAAAGATGTGCATTATTAAATATTTTTAGAATCAACCCACTGCCACGCTCGCTGTTGCATAAAAATTCTCTACAATGCGTTGTACTTAAGCTACAAAAATTAAATTTGGGGTATATGTGTATGTGGTACCAAAGCTAAGTTGTATACAAAATTGGGCGTGAATATTCTATCAACTGATAAAAGCCTTGATAACGTTCGTAAATGCAGCCGTTTTAATTGTTACATTTTAAAAAGTGGAAAACGTTAACCTTCCACATTAAGGATTAAGGTACATAACCGATCGCCCCTCTGAAATCATATATCTCTAGTTTTTACTACATAAGCAATGAAATGTTTTTCTTGAGCCGGTTTATTCTAATTGCTATTTTGTATGGGCACAAGGTGTGGTTTTGGTTTAATTTCACTTTCGAAAGAAATTTTAAACTAATATTGTGCCACACTACGTTTCTATATGTAACCATTTACGTGCTACTGCAAGGATGTTCAATCGTTAACAGATAAAGCAAAAGATAGCTTTTAGAGAATTTCACTTATCACGAGTGAAAGTGTGAAAGATAAAATCAAGTGTTTAGTGTTTTTGGAGCGCACCAATGCTCAAGACAATATGGCTAGAAAGCCACGTTTATTTTGCGATAATAAAAGGAATGATTGTTTTAGCTAAAGAGCAAGTTTAACATTCATTTAGAATCTGATTTTTATTTATCCAACTTCTGATATTTATATTAAAAATAACCTTATTTTTCTTAACCTACCCACTATTTCCAATTTCTTAATTAATTTTTAATACTTTCAAAATAATAATTGACAATCTATCATCGACCAATCATTTGTACACTGAAAAAAAAAACGGCATGTTGTAAAATTGAACACAGTGTTATGATATTCAATTTGTATTTTTTTCATGTAAAATTTGAGACTTTTTTAAATATATTTACCAGAATACCAATATTAAGCAGAAACAAATAGCTTGTATTTTCCCCCCCTTTATTTAAACTTAGCCAGTTAGAGGGTGAGGAAAGCTTAACAGTAGTTCTTCTTATTTCTTGTTGCTGCTTGTGGAGCATAAGTTGCTTAATATTATATGGACATTTTGCGGTTAATTTTCTATATTTTAAGTTTAGGTTCTAATTTTATATTATCTAACATTAAATTAAAAGGTCCAAGATGATGATGCAGGATTAAATTTAAAAAAACCGTGCCATGTGTCCAATGTTTAAGAAGGTAAAATATTTACAAAGAAATACATTTTAAACCAAACAGACGGCCAACATTTAGATTTTATGACACGTGTTCTATATCAGTTTGTATTTTCGTTTCTGTTTTACTGTATTATTTTCTGATTTTCTATTGAAAAAAATTATTAATAATCAAAAGGAAGAAAATTTAGATTTCGCGAGTTTCAAAAAAACAAAAAATTATGAGTTTTGTTTTATTTGGAAATTTTTTTTTTTATGACTTTTTTATTAGAGGGCAAATAATAATACATGTGGCGTTTTATATTAAATGGTGGATAAAAAAAATTACTTTTGTGCTCTTTTTGTGCTCTAAACGAAAATTCATACACAACTAGTTTTTAAAAAAAGGGGCCAAAATTGGGGGGTATACGTTAAAAAAAGCCACGGGTTTTATATTTTTGTCTTCTAATAGAAAACCAGTGCACAAAAAAAAAATTACATAAAATCGGTCCACCCCACCCCACAGTCATTAAAGAGAGTAGTTATGCGAACAATTTTGTACCTAATGCCAACAACTTTTGTTTGTCATTTCGTACCCAACAACTGTACGTATTTAAATTAACTCTGCACAAGTTGTCGACTTTTTGAAAACTTTCACCCTTATCAGAACAGATAATTTTTGTCATACAAGTAAAAAAAAATTGAAAACACAACAAAGAATTATTTCTTTTAATATTGTTTATTTTTCATTATGTAACTAATTTACATATTTTTTTACTATATTTAATTCAATGATATATTTATTTATTTAAAAAATATTTTGTACTTATTTGGACTGTAGCGGTCGAACTCGGCCCTCAGATTTTAAGTAAGCTGCTTACCCATTTGGCTACACATCACTTATTTTTTGAGCACCAAAAGTTCAACAGCAACAACACTGTTTTTAATCATGAAAAATGTCAAAACAATAATTTTTCCGATGTTGGAATAACAATTTTTGGAAAAGCAATGACTTTTTTAAATGAAACGTCAAAAAATAATTTAATTTAAGTAATTTTTAATAATATTAATAATTTAACATGTTTTAACACTGTTCTTTGAAAAGCGACATTGTTGCTCCTACAACAAAAAAATGGCTGAAATAAAGATTTATTTTCATTACAAATACTTTACTGCAACCGTTTATTAACAGTTAAAGGTATTTGCGCAATAGTGCTTATCACTTGGCGTGTATGCTCCACAAGGTGTAACGACACACAAAGTGATGAATTCTTGCTTCCATGTTTGAGGGTGGCTTTAACTGGGAAGTTGAATTCACATTCCAACATGGAGGCCAGAATTCGCCATAGCAGTGTTGTATGCAAACATGAGTGACATACTGCTCATACCACGGCTGACGCGTTCGAGGTGTGACAGCTGACTTTGACAGACGACTGTGACAGCTGACACTTTGACTTGGACAGTCAACACGTTTCTTGACAGCTGACACTTTGACGTTGACAGCGGACCTACTTGCTTAATTTGACATCTGACCTTTTTTTCTCTCGTTCAAATTCGACATTTTTCTATCTTATCTAAATCAGACATTAAAATGTCATTAAAATTCTGACAGTTTTTTTTTTACGTCGGACAGCTGTCACAAGTCCTTTCCAGCTGTCGCACTTCGAGTGTGTCAGTGGTGAATAGTTCTAGTGAACATTGCAAGGACTGAAAGGGTCACATGGCGTGTGAACTATGTGAATATCCCTAATAAGAAACTGGCGTGCAACTACCTTACGCATTGTACCACGCATCATGCATTTGTCCGAAGGCATATGTGTGAACGCCTTTCTCCTCATTTTTACGTTGACGAATGTAAATGGCAGAAAAATTTGGACAACGTGACGAAATGCGCGTACTTCCGCCAATAAAGGAAATTGACTTCTTTCTTTTAATTTGGACAACGAGGGCGAGAGCATCATCAACTTTCAAGGCACTGCAACAATCGGCACCCTTGGCTGGTTTCTCATTTGGGCTGGTAAAACCTGCTGGCAATTCCTACAACTGCTACGGCATCAAGCACAAGCGGTAGCAGCTTCACCTTTGGTACGACACCGGCATCAGTTGCTTCAGATATAACAACTACAGCAACTGTTAAACCAATGTTTAATTTTGGAACGAAACCATCCCCAACAACTGCAACCGCTTGGAAATGCAGGCAAAAAACAGCTAAGACAACTCGAGTCAGAAATACAGGCCAACAGCAGCTACAGCCGCCGTCACGATAACGAACCGCCCCAGCAGCGGCCATAAAAGCGGTGCGCAAAGCGGCCACTAAAAGCTGACCAGCAGACAGCGCAACACCAAGCGACACCCAATAGCTGTCCACAACAATCACCAAAGTTGCCCCAACCACACAAGTCACGTAGCACAGCTCACGGAACAGCTCCTGGAACAACAACTTCGGCCCGGGAGGAACCAGGTTTTTTATATATATTTTATGCAATTTTTTTTTTTTGAAGCCCAACTGAGCTTACTTCACACCAACCAGTGGTTATTCTTTTGCCTTCTTTGAGTTAATCATCTTATCACAGATTAGCCGTAAGGCAGTCTAAAAAATTGAAATAAAAGAAAATACCGCAGGAAAGATAAAAATTTAAATATTACTCTCAAAGTAACGATACACTATTATCAACTTTCGTGCTGCTTTCCTGGTCTAAAAAAAATCTAAAATTAAAATAACCGGTTAATTGTAAATTTAAGTTTTCCAATATTTTTGATTTGCCAGAAGTTTTGTTTTAGTTTTATATTATATGACTGAGTAAGATTTTTTTTTGTTTTGGACAGTTCTTTAGAAAAACAAAGTTACTATTATCTACTCTATTTTTTTTTTAAATATTAAGAACTATGTATCTGATCTTAGATATACCACTGTAGTGCACTCCACAGTATACATTTACACATTTATTTAATTGTTATTCACTATTCATTTACTAAATACATTTAAATATTAATATACAATTAATACTATATAATATGAATTTTAATTTTGAATTTTCTAAATAAATAAAAAAAAGAAAAAAAAAAGAAAAAATTTTTTTAAATTATTTTGGATTGATTGCTTCAACAAAATAAACACTTGCACACACTAATACTTTGCTTTCTTTCGGTTTCTTTGTTTGTTTTTATTTTTTTTTTAGCATAGATAAATTTTTTTCTTTTCTTCCATTTCTTTTTTCCTTTTTCATACACTTTTTTTTTTAATTGAATAAAACCGCGTAAACACTACATCGTTTAAATAGCGCGACGACTTTCACTTATGATTTTTTTGTTTTTTTTTAAATTCTATATTATTTATACGAACGCGAATAATTATTTTTTTTTTGCGCACACGAGTTATAAAGTCCTTTTTAATAAAAGACACTTTATGTTTTTAAAACACAACTTCTTTTATTCAGATCAAAACTAAAAATAAACTTTCTTACAACTAACAGAATAAATGTTACTTAAAATATACCAATAGTTTATCAATACAAACATATCAATGTATGAGAATTTCTTCTACTCTTCTTTCTTCTTTCTTCGTTGCAGTACAACGAAGATTACAAAATGTTTATGAAGTTACAAAACACTTAAGTGGGTCTCTGGGTTTGTTGGTGCAGTTAAAAAAAAAGAGTAACATGATATTTGGAGTTGCTTAGCTGCATATTTTGAATTGACAAATATGGTTGGCAATTAATGAATTTGAATTTAAGTGTTAAATGATTTGGGTTGTTGCAATGAGGCAATAAATATTTAGTTTTTATTGTTTCCATATTTTGAAACAATTTCTTGTAATTTAATATTAATTGCCTCGTTTGTAACTCCTCCCCCATTTGATCTGAGATTCTCCTGGATCTCATTAGTTATAAATTTTTGTTTGTTTACAAATTTAACTTTATTTTTCTTAAACATTATTATCATAAATATTGCAGCAAGTATAATTAAAACTAATGTTACATTTATTCCATAAGAGATGTTCTTATGATAATTTAGTTCTTAAATTTTTCTTATATTATTATAATGTTCTGTAATGATATTGTTGAAGTGAATGGGTGCTATTTCCGTCTTATTAATTGTATTTTCGTTCGAGTAAAAGTATCTGTCTTGGATTATTTCTATGTGGTTCTCGTAGTTTTCCTCCCCCATTTGTATTTTACAGTTACTAAATGTTACTAAATTATTTTTTGTAAGAGTAATGTTTCTATTATCGCAATTTTGTATTATTTCGAGGTTGTATGCATTCGTTACTAGTATTGTTTGTTCGTCCAATAGTTGTGTGTCTGTTTTGTTATTAAATTTATATTCGCAATTATTTGTAAAAATACAATTTTTACTTTTCTTTAAATGTTTAAGCGTTACATTTTCTTCGAAAGTAAATGTTTGATTATTGTAATTTATAACGAATTCTTGGTTTTGAATTATTTGCATGAACTTCGAATTCGGAATTGGTGTTATTATGTTAAGGTCTGTCCTTATAAATGATTGTGGTATCTGTATAGCAATAATAATACTATTGTCTTTATAGTCCATTATTCCTACCTTGAGAAGTTTCATTTTATAAAAATCTATATTAAATGTTTCTATTTCTGACGAAGTCAATATACTTGGGTGGACTATGTTATTTTTTGCTGCTACTATATTATCTTGAATTTGGTCTATTTTTCTTTCTAGGTGTTTAAGTTTCAACAGCTGGTCGGTGTAAAGCAATTTTCTTAAAATTTCGTTATTTTGCGATTTTATATTTAGAACAGTTGATTTCATTTTTATTCTGTCCTCTTCTATAGCTGTTTGTAAAATATTGAACGTATCATTAAAATGTGAGTTTAATTGTATTTGTTCGTTAATTGTTTCTATTGCGTTGTGCGAGTTTTTATTTGATATTTCTAAGCGTTCCAGAATTTCCTCCCTATCGTCATTGTCCATAGTGCCAAAAAGCCATTTGTGAAAGTAATCCTCTCTTTGTTCTGGTTTTGTTTGGAATAATTGTACGAATTTTTGATTTTATTAAATCTATTTCATTTTGCAAAAGTTGTTTACTATTTTCATTAAAATGGTCAATGTTAAGTTGTATTTTATTTAAAATATCAATAATTGTGTTTGTGTTTATAATGTGTATTACAGTGGTTGTTTGGTTTACTATTTCTACCTGGTTTAGTTTAATTTTAACGTATCCAGATGTTTCATAAATCGGGCTGATTTGCATTCCCATTACTGTTGTTGTCGTTGTTAGCAATATTATTATTGTTGCGAACCCCAAGGTTGGTATCTGCAAATTTAAACGGTCGTTTAATATTACTTTCATGAACATTTCCTAGTAAATAATTTCTGTATTTTGGTTGTTCTTTATGTCTCAGATTTGTGTAGTTTTTTATGAACCCTCGCTCTCTATTTTCTGTGTAGTCTTCTCTTTTTTCGTTACGTTTTGTTATGGCTTTAGTCTTTTGTTTTGTAGTATTTGTTTTTATTGTCTGCTTACTAACTTTTTCATTTTCCACGTCAAACGGTGTACATTTTATAGTTGAATGGTACGAAGCATTATAGTATTCGATTGCTTTTGCCATTTGTTCTTTAATTGGTAGCTTGTTTTCAGGGTTAAGTGCCCTAAGTCTTTCTGTAAGTGTGTTATTTAAGCGTTCAACGTCTGAGTTTCCTGTATGACTGTTTGGTTTTGCGAAATGTATTTCTATTTCTTCTTCTCTACAAAAGTTTTTTACATTTATGCTGTTAAATTCGTTGTCACTTATGATTTTATTCATTTTTCCTTTAATTGAGATGTAGAGTCTTATTTTTTCGATCAAGGTTTGACTATTCCTATCTTCTAAATAGAGACTAACAGCGTGTTTTGAAAATTTATCAATAAAGTTGATAAATGAATGTTTGCTGTTGACATATGTATCTATGTGAATTATTTGGTTAACATCAGTTGGTGTTTCTGTCCTCGCAAATTTCTTTTTTATTGGGTTTCTGTCATATTTTGCTCCAGTACAAATATTGCAGTTATTAATTACTTTTGTTATGAAGATCTTTAAGTTTGGGAAAAATATTTTTCTTTTTATTCCTTCGTAAGTTGCTTCTATGCCTGAATGACCAGATTCTTTTGTATGATATAAAGAAATTTGTTTTAGTGTTTCGTGTTCGTCCCTCATATCTTTAGCAAGGTGACTACATTTAACAAATTTTATTCTATGGTATTGAGAATACATTTCAATTATTTTTAATTGTACCTGATGGTAAAATCTATCATTTAAATATGAGTAGATTCCCGTTTTTCCATCTTTAATATGTCTTCTTAGTATGTCGGAAATATCGTGTGGTATTTCTTCCTGTTGAATATATATGCGTTTCTTGGCATCTATAATTTCAAATTCTTGAGTTTTATGTTCTACGAGAATTATTTGTGTCTTAAATCTGTTCACAACGGTATCTAAAATGGGTATATGATTTAATGCTTCTTCCTCTTGAGAGTGAACTGTTTGAACTTCCAAAGAATCATTATCATCATTTTCTAGGTAATTTATCTCATGGCTTCCTGTATCAATTCTACTAAGAAAATCTGCTATTTTATTATCTTTTCCTTTAATATAATCGATTTTAGCATCATATTCTCCAAGTTGTATTAGCCAACGTTGGAGTCTTGGATTTATATCCTTTCATGAGTGTTTGGCTTGTAACCACTTCAGTGGTTGGTGATCAGTATGAAGAATAAACTCTTTACCAAACAAATACGGCCTAAAGTACTGCACTCCCCAAACTACAGCAAGAAGTTCTTTTTCTACCGTTGCATAATTCTTTTCGTGGTCATTAAGTGTTCTAGACGCATAGGAGATAGGGTGACCGTCCTGTATCAAAACAGCGCCTAAAGCAAAATTACTTGCATCAGTGACGAGTTTAAACTGTTTATTGAAATTTGGGTATTTTAGGATGGGGTAATCAGTAATGATTGTTTTTAATTTTTCAAATGCTGAAATATAGTTTGGATCATTTTTATTTACTTTTAAATCCTTTTTAAGATATTTTATTATCGGGTATGCTACTTTAGCGTAATCTTTGATGAATTTCCTGTAGTAGCCTGTAATTCCTAAAAACGATTTTATTTGTTTTTGGGTTTGTGGTAATTTCAGGTCTTTTATTGCGCTTACTTTATCCGGATTTGGTTTTATACCTTCCGATGTTAAAATGTGTCCTAAATATTGTGTTTCTTTACACATAAAATTACATTTGTCTATTTGGATTTTTAAACCGGCCTTACGTAGTGTGTTAAGGGGGTCTTCTCATTGAGCAACTTTTTTTTCTACTTTTTTTTGCATTTATTTATTTACAGCCTTTTTTGTGAAGCAAGGTCTTCGTCAAAATGAGCTATTTTTTTCGACTCATTTTCGAACGAAGCGGCATAAAGTAACCACCGAATTCCGTTGAAAATGTTTATTGTTAGGTAAGGTGTTTGCACACATATTCATACAAACATACGAATACACATTTCTGCTTATTTTAGGGGTTGAAGCATTTTTTGAGTCCAGGTGTTCAACTGAAAGCATCATTTAGTTCAGTTTGTATCGAGTTGAGCAACAGACGCGTGCGCTTCAGTGAACGGAAAAGTACATTTTTCATAAATTTATTGTGATTTTTGTAAAATGGATCGGAAAAGTAATAAAAAAAAAAAAAACGCCCAAGTGAGCGTCAGAATCGTGCTAAAAAACGCGGGTTTAGTGGAAATCAGCATCTTAGACCAGAGGATTCTGAATATACCAGTACATCGGCCAAGAAATTCAAGAATAACGAAGACGACGAAGTATCAATCAAAAACAATTTGAAGTATTGCATTCTCGAGTTCTGTTCTGTGTTTACCACGTTGTCAGCGTTGGTAATTTGTGCCTCATGCAAGCAAAAAATTGAGTTCTCAGAAGCCTCACCAAATGGAGTTGGATTTAAAATCGCTTTGAACTGCGCCTGCCCACGCACAACATATATTCCTTCGTCACCTATGATCGGAAAATCATATGAAATTAATCGACGCTTGGTTGTTGCCATGCGGCTTTTAGGGATTGGGCCAAAAGGTATAACCATGTTTTGTGGCCTCATGGACCTCGGACAAAGTTTGTTCAACAATCTGTACTATACTATCCTACAAAATTTGTACGTTGCTGGAAAAGCCATGTACGAACATGTCATTTCAAAAGCTATTGGAGAAGAAAAAGAGGCTATGATCGAAGCGAATCCAGAGTGCGATCCCACTTTATTTACTGTGTCGGGGGATGGGACTTGGAAGAAGCGTGGCTTTGCTTCCCTTTATGGTGTCACAACTTTGATTGCCAAGCATACCAAAAAAATTGTTGACACTGTCGTAAAATCTCGTCTGTGTAACAGCTGCAAATATTGGGAAGCCAAGAAGGAAGAAGAGCCAGAGGCTTACCAAATTTGGCTTGATACTCATGACGAAGAATGCACCATAAACCATGAAGGAAGCTCTGGGAAAATGGAGGTGGACGCTGTAATAGAGATGTTCTCCAGGTCGTTTGAAACACACGGCATAAAATATGTAAAGTATATCGGCGATGGTGATTCGCAGACCTTCAAAGGTGTATTAGATGTCGACCCCTATGACGGTGACCCTATAGTGGAAAAGAAAGAATGCATTGGGCATGTGCAGAAGCGAATGGGCACGCGACTTCGAAAAATAAAAAAAGAAAATAAGGGCATTGGAAGCAAAGGTGCGGGCAAGCTCACCGACAAATTAATATCCGAGTTGACCACATATTATGGCCTTGCGATCTGCCGTCATCCTGACTCCGTGGAGGATATGAAAAAGGAAATTTGGGCCACTTTTTACCATAAGTGCTCCACCGATGATAAACCGCAACACCAAAATTGCCCCACCGGTGCGTCAAGCTGGTGCGCATGGCAGAAAGCAGCTGCTGAAGGTACGTTAGATAGCTTTCACCACACGTATGCACCTCTCGACAAGAAGGTGATGGAGGTAATAAAACCAGCTTACGAAGCGCTGTCGGCAGATAATTTGCTTGAAAGATGCCTTGGATCTGAAACTCAGAATTCCAATGAGTCCTACAATTCTGTTCTTTGGTCACTTTCGCCCAAACACATCAACTCATGCGCACGCACCATCGAAGTGGCCAATTTCATTGCAACGTGCCTCTTCAACGACGGTTTTATACCCATACTTAAAATTATGGGTTTGATGGGTATTGCGATTGGCAAAAACGCATACGAATACGCACTATCTCGCAGTGAAGACAGATCGAACCGATCAGAGACTCGAGCTGCGGCATCATCAAAAGCTGGCAGAACGGCTCGCAGAGCAGAGAGGGCAGCAGAAAGCAGTTTCTACGAAAAAGAGGAAGGTGGCCTATATGGAGCTGGCATCGCCGACTAATATTTATAAGTAAAAATTGTCAGCTCTTTAAAACTGCATTTAAACATTTTTGATTTTTTTTTTCCCCCCAAAAAAAATACTTCAAACTTTAAACGCGTTTATCTCGAACCCACGTTTTTCGAACTGGCGGCCATGATATCTCCAGTTCAACTGAACCGATTTTCATTTTTTTTTTTTACACTAAACTACAAAAAAAAACCCGAAATTGAAATTTTCTTTTTGAATGGCCGCCATTTTGTCAAAAAAAATCACAAAATTAAGCTTGAGGTTCACCCGAGAATTACATCTATACTGATTATAACCCCGTTTTTTTTTTTCATTTCAGACGCTCCGGAGACCCGGAATCGTGGCCGCCGTGACGACACCTTTTTTTTCACCACCAACTTTGAAGTCTCATTTCTTTTTGAACAGCCCACGTATCGAGGCAAAAAAAAATTTTTTATTTGCTTTGAACCTTTTGTAATACAATAAATAAAAAAAGTTTTTAATTATTCTTTGCGTTTTCAAATAAGAATTTTTTTAAAAAGGGTCCAAAAAACGGGTTTTGAATGAGAAGACCGCCTTAAATACTTGTCTGATATTCTCTAAGTGTTCTTCTAAGCTTGTGCTGAAGATGAGGATATCGTCTAAATATACTACGCAGATTTTGTTAATGTGGTTTCTCAGGACTGAATTCATCAATCTTTGAAATGTTGCAGGTGCATTTTTTAATCCAAAAGGCATCCTGGTAAATTCAAAGTGTCCGAAAGGAGTAGAGAAAGCTGTTTTTTTTCTATCTTCGGGTTTCACTAAAATTTGGTGAAACCCTTTGGCCAAGTCTAATGTAGTAAAATACTGTGCCCTGCCCAATATACAGTGTTGCGCAAAACAAAAGCAACAAAATGTACTCCAGACTATAAATACATAATTTTCATAAAAACAAAATATTTAAAACAAAGCTTACTATTTATTTTCACAGAGGTATTATTAAGCTATAAAACCAATACATTACAACAACAACAACAATTGCGTTTAAAACAAATATGAAAAAATGTACAGCAGAGTCGGAATTCACTTGCGCAAAACAATAGCAACAAAATCAATATTTTGTGTATCCGCTCTTGTTTTTAATAACATCTTCGCACCTTTTTGGCATCGAGGCAACTAATGAATAAAAACAATGCTCCGGAAGGTTTTCCCACTCAGTTTTCAACTTGTTGAATAGCTCCTCTTTGTTGGAAAACCGATGCCCTGCCACTCTCCTTTTAAGGATGCCAAAAAGGTTTTCAATAGGATTGTGTGAATAGGTGATTGTGCCGGCCAATCAAGAGTTTGAATCCTATTGTTTGTTAGCCACTCCTTTGCCACTTTCGATGTGTGTTTCGGGTCGTTATCATGTTGAAACACCCATCGAAGTGGCATATTCCACTCTGCATGGGGTAGCATTTGGTGTTCTAGTATGGCTCGATAACCCTCACCGTTCATTATTCCATCTATTTTATGAAATGGACCAGGTCCTTGAGCCGAAAAGCATGTCCACACCATTATATTTCCACCACCATGCTTTGCAGTGACGAGGATGTTCTTGGTTTTAAGACGTTGTCCTCTGTGTCGCCTGACGGTCTGCATTCCATCCGATTGAATTAGATTAAATTTAGATTCATCGCTAAACAGTACTGTCCTCCACTTATTTACTGACCACTTGCGATGTCTTTGAGCAAATTTTAACCTTTTCCGAAGAAATAATATTAATATAATACAGCATTACACTAAAAATAAAAACTCACCTATTTTTTACATGCCTTCTTGTAAGCAATGGTTTTTTGGCTGGTCTGTAACTTTTTAAATTGTTTTCTACAGCCCGTCTTCGTACTGTACTGTGATGAATATTCAGTTTTAAAGATGTTACAATTTTTTTTGACGAAATAAACGGATCTTTTTTTATCATCTTAACAATTTCACGGTCGGTCCGAGTTGAAGTTTTTCGAGGTCTACCACCTGAATGTTTACTTTTTACTTCTCCTGTCTGCCGATACTTCTTTATCAACCGGCAAATGCACGATCTATTAATTTTAAATTTTTTTGCTATCTCTGCTTGCTTCATACCACTTAAAAAGTCATTAATTATTTCACTTTTTAATTTTTCTCCAAACTTTTCCCTCGCCATTTTCTTAACGTCGTTAATATGCAAAGATCGTTGACAAACTGAATCAAATACTGCACAAATTGAAAGTATTTTACAGCAGCTGCTCAAAAACATTGTAAAAGTACCGCTAGATCGCATTCTTCTTAAATCTATTCTCTTCTTTCTCTTCTTTTTCTACTTTGTTGCTATCGTTTTGCGCAAGTGAATTCCGACTCTGCTGTACATTTTTTCATATTTGTTTTAAACGCAATTGTTGTTGTTGTTGTAATGTATTGGTTTTATAGCTTAATAATACCTTTGTGAAAATAAATAGTAAGCTTTGTTTTAAATATTTTGTTTTTATGAAAATTATGTATTTATAGTCTGGAGTACATTTTGTTGCTTTTGTTTTGCGCAACACTGTATCTAAAATTGTGTGATTTCATTTAATTTCCTGTAATCGATTACGATTCTCCACTTTTTTGTACCCGAATTGTCCAGTTTTTTGGGGACAATCCAAAGAGGGCTATTGAAAGGTTAGTTGCTTTCAACTATTATGCCTTGTTTTAGCATTTCCGAGATTTGTTTTTCAATTTCGACTTCGTGAACTCGTGGATATCTATATATTTTTGAGTAAATAGGCTGACAGTTTTTAGCTATTATTTCATGTTGGATTTCATGGGTAAAAGACAAATTATCGTTTTCAAAGTAAAATAAATCTTCAAATTGTTGTAAAAGATTCTGTAACTTTAATCTTTCTTCTGAATTAATATGATCAAAATTTATATTTTCCATTAAGCGGTTACTAATGGGTTCTAACGTTTGTATACTTTCGATATCGAATGGGTACGGACTATCTAAAAAAATATTTTATTCCCTTTTATCTCTAGAAACCTGTTTTCCAGATCAATTCTTGCTTGTAAAGTTGTTAATACATTTTGCCCTATAATAGCATAATAATTTCGATTATGAAGATTAACCACTTTCCAAGATATGGTTCCTGCTTTTTGAAATTCTCTTGGTATTGGAGTAATTTTTTCGTTGGTAATTTTGTTTAAACCATTAATTGTCGAAAATATTTTTGGTTCTTTTAGTTTTTGTAGTGGAAAATTAATTAATACGTTAGGTTGTATAATGCTTGTAGTTGAGCCTGTATCAACTAAGCATTTTATATTCTCGTTACCAATGTGAATTTTTATTATTGGCAGTTTACATTCCGAGGCTCGTTTTGAAAATTTATGTCGTCCTCCTGAATGTTTTCAATTTCAATTCTTTGGTTCTATAGATTTTGTCTGGGTTGTTGAAAATTATAGTTTTGTCTGTATTGTCCCGAATTGTTATTTTGAATATATCGACCAGAATTATTATTTTGTGGATATCGTCCAGAAATATTATTTTGTGGATATCGTCAAGAATTATTATTTTGTAGATATCGTCCAGAACTATCATTTTGAATATAGCGTCCAGAACTATTTCTATTTTGATTTTGTTTTTTGTGCCTATAGTCTATTGTCCTTGGGTCATCCAGTATTCTTAGTAAAGTGAATTTATTTATTATATCGTTAAGTGAATTGCAATTGTCGATGTTTGCCCTAAATTGTCCGTCAATTTTGTTTAACAAAATATCCGCTAAGTCTCTGTCAACGTGATTTGCACTATAAATATTTGGTTTCACAATGTCGTATTCGAAATTTCGTTTATTTCGTATTTTGCACTGCTAAATATTTCAAATAATTCACTTAAATTTGATACCTTAATATTCCTACAATAATTGAATACCTCTGAATAAGTTTTTCTTGGTTGAAATTGTTGTCTCAGCTTTTCCTTGACTTCATCCCATGTTGCGTTGTCTCCTAGTGTCCTGATGCAATTCCCAGCTTCTCCTAAAAGTTTTTCGTTGATGATGATCTGCAATCCAAAATTGTACAAATCCTGGTTTTGACCACATAGTTGCATCACTTTTTCCACTGATTTGATGAAAGAAGTAAGAACATGTCCTTTTCCAAATGGTTTGACTGCTTTGAATTGATCGAGAATTGTTGCTAGAGTTAGTTGTAGCATTGACAATGTCGATTGTTGATGTGTTTGTAGGTGTTGTGCAAATTGTTGCTCTTGTTGCTGCTGCTGTTGTATAATATTTTGTTGTTGGAGAATCTGCTCCTGTTTTTTTTTTATGACCTCTTCTAGGTTGTTCATAGTGGTAAGAAGTTGTTCCGAATTCATTTTCGACACTTTTTAATTTCTTCGTTTTAGTTAAAATAAATTATTAAAATTATATAACTTGAGTTATATTTAATTGCGTACAGTCAAAAAGTGAATTTTAATTTATTAGATTTATTTATCTTGTTTCACTTAACTTCCGTTTAATAACGTTATAAAGTTCTTTAAAAAAAAATATATTTAGATAATTTTTCTTTAATAAAGTTCTTCTTAATAATTCTTCGGAATTATTTGTAGCCAGTTCTAAAGTTCTTTTTAATAATTCTTCGGAATTATTTGTAGCCGACTGCGCCAGTTATAAAGTCCTTTTTAATAAAAGACACTTTATGTTTTTTAAACACAACTTCTTTTATTCAGATCAAAACTAAAACTAAACTTTTTTACAACTAACAGAATAAATGTTACTTAAAATATACCAATAGTTTATCAATACAAACATATCAATGTATGAGAATTTCTTCTTTTCTTCTTTCTTCGTTGCAGTACAACGAAGATTACAAAATGTTTATGAAGTTACAAAACACTTAAGTGGGTCTCTGGGTTTGTTGGTGCAGTTAAAAAAAAAGAGTAACATGATATTTGGAGTTGCTTAGCTGCATATTTTGAATTGACAAATATGTTTGGCAATTAATGAATTTGAATTTAAGTGTTAAATGATTTGGGTTGTTGCAATGAGGCAATAAATATTTAGTTTTTATTGTTTCCATATTTTGAAACAATTTCTTGTAATTTAATATTAATTGCCTCGTTTGTAACTCACGCGACCGGCAACTTTTTAATGAAATCATAAAACGTCATTTAGTTCTTTATTTTCTTTTGGTTACTTTTTCATTCATTCGCATGTTCTAAGGTTGGCAATACCACAGGGTGTTCCACACTTACTTACTTACTTACTTAGATGGCCGTGACAACCCGTGTCCGGATTTCGACCGACCTCATCAGCTCTCGCCAGGCGCCTCTGCTTTGCGCGCGCCTTCTCCAATCGGATACACCAAGCGCGGTTAGGGCTTCCTCAGCCTGGTCCATCCATCGGAGGCATGGTCTCCCTCGTCGTCGTTGACCAGCGACCCTCGCCTCGAGCACCTTTTTCGCTGGAGCTTCGTCGTCCATACGATGGACATGACCCAGCCAGCGTAGTCGCTGCACAGTTATACGCCGAACTACGTCAATGTCTCCGTAGAGCTCATACAGCTCGTGGTTCATTCGGATGCGATAGTCATCGCCGACTCGAACAGGACCGAAGATTTTGCGAAGAACTTTTCTCTCGAACACCCCCAGAGCGGCTGCGTCAGTTTGCGAAACTACCCATGCCTCAGCGCCATAAAGCAGCACAGGTAGAACGAGCGTCTTGTAGAGTGTTAGTTTTGTCGATCGAGAGAGGGCTCTGGAACTTAGTTGCTTACTGAGCCCGTAGTAGCACCTATTAGCAATTATTGTTCTTCGCTTTATCTCCAGGCTGATTTCGTTGTTAGTGTTAATGGCGGTGCCAAGGTAAACGAACTCCTTGACTACTTCAAAGTTATAGCTGCCGGATGAAACGTGGGAGTCTAAACGCCGCGCTCCCTTGTTTGTAGACAGCATATACTTTGTTTTACCGTCATTTATCGTCAAACCCACTTTGGCTGATTCCTTTTCCATAGCGGCGAAAGCAGCGGTAACATCTCTCTTGGTTCTTCCAACAATATCAATATCATCAGCGTACGCAAGGAGCTGGACACCTTTATAGAAAATGGTGCCATTACGATGCACACCGGCCTTTCGTACGATCCCCTCCATGATGATGTTGAAGAGATCGCAAGACAGTGGATCACCTTGCCTGAAACCTCTTTCGGTATTGAAGGTTTCGGAGAGGTCATTTCCTACCTTGACGGAGCTGCGTGTGTTGCTCAACGTCATTCTGCAAAGTCTAATCAACTTTGCAGGTATACCGAACTCAGACATTGTTGCGTATAGGCAATCCCTTCTCGGGCTATCGAACGCAGCTTTAAAATCGAAAAAGAGATGGTGTGTGTCAACTTGATTTTCGTGGGTTTTCTCCAGGATTTGTCGTTCTACACTAATAAAAAATAAAAAAGACAAATACAACAGATTTTAAGAACATTGTTTTAGAAGATTTTGATACATCGAACCTTTGGGAGGAAAAAGAAAGTTTGCCAAAAATGTCAAACTTTGATATAAATGTAGTAGGTAAAAACCTACAGGTTTTTAAAGGAAACTATAGTAATTTGGAGGATTTTATTGTACAAGCAGAACTGTTGCATGAATTAGTAAAAGATGAAGATAAAGAAATTTTTGTAAAATATATTTATAATTTTAAATTAACTACCCAAGTACGCAGTATACTTGGACGTTCAAACCGGCCTACAACATTATTAGACTTAAAAAACTTATTAGAAAAATCGTACCCAAATGCGAAAAATTTACAACAAATATTAAACGAATTCAGTTCACTCAAGCAGAATAGTATGTCTATAACAGTGTTTAGAGAAAAAATAGTAGAACTTTCAGAACAACTAAGTATTTTTGAAATAAAAGCTTTAAATAATCCAAGTAAAGACGCAAAAGATGCGATATATAAAGCAAATGAAAGCATGGCGCTAAATATTTTTTCAAAAGGCGTAGATCCAGAATACCAAACAATATTACTGGCAAATCCACCAAAGACTTTCAATGAAGCTGTCGAGAGATGTATCGAGAAGCAGTCGAAGAAAATTTAGTAACCAACAGAAATAGTATTTTCCAGATTAAGAATAATTATAATTATAGAAACCAAAGAGAACAGGGCGTAAGATACAACAATAATAACCAATAACTTTAGAAATAACAACATTCAAAATAATGGTCACAGAGATTACCAAAATAATAATTCAAATAGATCTTACAGGTACAACAACAATAGCTTTGACAACTATTCAAGAATAAATAGTAATAATTCAAATCAAGGCTTTAATAGAAACAGCAACTTTCCAAGTAACAATAATCATTCAAATCAAGGCTTTTATAGAAACAGCAACTTTCCATATAACAATAATTTTCAAAATAATCACAACTTTAGATACAATAATAACATAAACCGCAATTTTAGAGCAAATAATAGTAATTCTAACTTTAATACGCAGGGAAACGGCAATGGCCGGGTGACAGGAACTGTTACCCGCAGAGACCAAAATTAATTTTGAAACTATCAAAAAATTTATCAAATTATATAATACTGAAATGTAAAAATTCAAATAAGCAACTGAAATTTCTTATAGATACTGGGGCAGATACTTCTGTTTGCAAAGTCGAAAATACTAACAATTTAAACACAAGACATATTTCAAATATAACAGGTATAACGAATGAAACTATAAAGTGCATTGGCACATCAAATTTAAAATTTTGTATTGAAAATGAGGAGTTTGAACATTATTTTCAGATAGTCGAGAATGATTTTCCGATATCAACGGATGGAATAATAGGGCGAGACATGCTGAGGAGATATATATCAAAAATAGATTACGAAACATGTACAGTTACATTTATAATTAATGAAGAAGAAATAATATTACCAATAATTTTGAAAGATTTTTTTAATGTTACGATACCTGCTAGAACGGAAGCGATTGTTCCAATAAATATAAATGTTAAAGAGGATAACATAATCCTTAATGAAGAGATAACTAAGGGAGTATTCTTAGGAAATAGTATTATACCCGTGGAAGGAGTAGCACACGTCAAGTTGTTGAACACAACAAATAAAGACATAGAAATAAAAAACTTGAAAGTCAAAACTGAACCATTAAATAATTATAATATTTTTCAATGCAAGTCAGATAAAAAATTTAACAATGATAGGATCAACAAACTTATAAACAATTTGGATATTGGATGCAATGGACCAGAGGTCAGAAAGTCAATAATAGACATCATCACAGAATATCAAGATATTTTTCACCTAGCTGGAGAACATCTAAGTGTAAACAATTTTTATACACAACAAATACAAACTACAGATTCGACACCTGTTTACATAAACAATTACCGACTACCACATACACAAATGACAGAAATAAACGAACAGGTAGACAAACTTTTACAAGATAACATCATTGAACATTCAGTTAGTCCTTATAATTCACCGCTTCTCGTAGTACCAAAAAAATCATCAGATGACAAAAAGAAATGGAGACTGGTCGTCGATTTTAGAAAGCTGAATGAGAAAATCGTGAGTGATAAATTTCCTCTGACCAAAACAGAAGACGTCCTTGACAGACTGGGAAGAGTACTTTTTTTTAAGTACTTTTCGACATTGGACATGACATGAGCTCGTCCCACCAAATAGAACTAGACGAGGAAACCGACATTTCCAATTTACACGCTTACCATTTGGACTCAAGATATCGTCCAACAGTTTTCAACGCATTTTGGCGATAGCATTGACAGGACTAGATGCAGAAGCTTTCTTGTACGTGGACGATATAATTGTGTTTGGGTGCAGCTTGCAGCACCATAACGAAAATTTGGCAAAAGCATTCAATAGAATGAGAAAGTTTAATCTTAAATTAAATCCAGATAAATGCTCATTTTTGAAACCAGAAGTTGTCTATCTTGGCCATTTAATTACAAATGAAGGTATAAGAACTGACCCATCTAAGAATAAAGTCATTAAAAACTACCCAGTTCCCACAAACTCGGATCAAGTAAGGAGATTTGTTGCCTTTGCCAATTATTATAGGCGCTATATACCAAAATTCGCTAATATAGCTAAAAATTTAAAATTGCTGAATCCCCAATACTTCAATAGTTCGATAAGCCATTCGTGCTAACTACTGACGCCTCAAATTATGCTTTTGGCGCAGTATTGTCGCCCTGACTTCGATAAGCCATTCGTGCTAACTACTGACGCCTCAAATTATGCTTTTGGCGCAGTATTGTCGCAAGGTGAGATCGGATCAGATTTACCCATTTCATACGCGAGCAAATCATTAGGAAAGCACGATCTAAACAAACCAGTTTTAGAAAAAGAACTATTGGCCATACATTGGGCGATAAATTTTTTTAGGCCTTATCTTTATGGCCGCAGATTTTCAGTTGTCACAGACCACAGACCATTGGTGTCTCTTTTTTCGCATAAAAACCCATCGTCGAAAATGACTCGTATCAGGTTAGACCTATGCGACTATGATTTTGAGATTAGGTACAAAACAGGCAAAACTAATACCAATGCAGACGCATTGTCAAGGATTATTATAAATAGCGACTCTCTGAGAGCTATGATTCCAATCAGCTTAGAAAATGAAGGCACAAAAATACTAGCCCTAACAAGAAGTATGGATATGAAAAACATACAGAAAACCAAAAAAGTAAAGATTTAGAATGTTTTCCAGGCAGGAAGACTGGTCACCTTTTTGTGTGGGAATGCACATCACTAACGGACGTAAACAAAATAAGAAAACTTAAGTTTTTAACAGAGAAAGATTTTAAGAGTACACAAATAGATATAGAAGACAATCAGGTTATTGTACGATGCAGTGATAATCCGATGTTCACACAGATGACTTTGGAGAAACTGATTTCGAAGATACAAAAACTGGAGATTGAAGAGTTAGCATTGAATATTAATGATAATTTATTTAAAACCATGGCCATGGCAGATTTTAAAACAATTTATAATAGTTTGAAAAATAGTAAAGATAAATTGAAAATACTTATTTATAGAGACCCGGAAAGAATAATAGGGATAGAAAACCAAGAAAAAATTATTGAAGAGTATCGTAATTCGACCCACGGAGGTCATATGGGAATTAGAAAAACGATTTTAAAAATAAAGCAGAAGTACATATGGAAGAATATGTGTAGAATGGTTAAAAAATACATAAATAATTGCGAAACATGTAAAATTAACAAACAAACTAGACATACAAAAGAACAACTAACTTTGGCAAACACACCAGGAACAAGTTTTGAAGTAGATTCAATAGATACGGTAGGTCCTCTACGTTTAACAAATAATTACCGCTACATACTAACCATGCAGTGCGAACTGACAAAATATGTTATGTACTGAAAATATGTACTGTTACGCCAAAACAGTAGCCAAAACATTGATAGAAAACCTAATTTTGATTTATGGTCATTTTAAAATATTAAAGTCGGATAGGGGTACAGAGTTTACTAATGAGTTGATGTCCGAAATATGTAGCCAGTTAAACATAAAACAAGTGTTTAGCACACCATATCATCACAAAACTCTAGGCTCTATAGAAACGAACCACAAAGTGTTAAATGAATTTTTACTAAATTTTTGCAGGGATGATGAATGGGACCATTGGATCCCATACTTCACTTTTGCATACAATACGACACCTCATATTGATACAAACTACAGTCCTTTTGAACTCATTTTTGGCAAATTGGCAAACCTACCAAACGAACGATTATAATCATTTAAAACTTACAATACTGAAAATTACGCGCAAGAACTAAAAACTAGATTAGCATACTCTCTAAAAAAGGTACATGAATTAATAAATATAGCTAAAGAAAAGCAAAAGATAGATAATGAAATTTCATATCCATTAAATATAAATATTGGTGACAAAATAATTGTTAAGAGAATGAATAGAAAAAAATATCAATCACCATATCATGGTCCGTACACAGTTGTAAATAAAAATGGAGTAAATACAATAATAAATGTAAATGGAAAATTAAAAGAATACCACAATAATTTGTTAAAAAAATGGATTTAATTGAAATAAAATATTGGCCTAAATTGTAAACTATTTGCATTGTATAAATTAATCTAAAACATTTGAATTGTATAATTTAGAAATAAAATTATTCTCTTAAAATCAAATAATTTTATCTTTAGGAAGGGGGTGTAGTGGCACTCCACAGTATACATTTATACATTCATTATTAGTTGTTATTCACACAACTATTAATTTATTAAATACATTTAAATATTAATATACAATTAGTACTATAAACTAAAATTATCTATATTAGGCACGTGAACATTTATTTATTGTTATTTAAAAACGAACATTGAACTTAGTCATGTTATTGCACTCACGCAATTATTTATTTAAAACGCACATTGAACTCATTTACATTATTGCATTTTTGTTGTTGCATTCACGCACTTATTTATTATTATTTGTAATTTGTAATGTAATGTAATTTATGAACATATATTTTTTTATTTATATTTATTTTTGCTTTTAGAATTTTTCATATAAGTATTAAATAATTGTTATTTAAATAATAAGTATGAAAAATCCTGTTAGCTTACTATAAAATAAGAACATTTTTTGAAATAAAGTCACTAAGTTTAGAGCTTCCAAACTTGCTCCTTTTTTTTTTTCTTCAACTTTTGCTGCCAATCATTTTTGGACCACGGCACCGCAAAAGTCTCTTTTTTTTAAGCTGACCAACAGCGTTTCTAAGCGCTGGCACATCATATCATATTTTTCGCGCACTAAATAAAAATTTAATAAAATCTAATTTTTCTGCGAAAATTAAATTTCGTTTACTCCCGAAAAACCACCACACCACAAAAAATTAAAATAACCATAATACAAATAAATAACACTAAATATAAACTAACAAATAACATAATTGCAAATACTTACAATAAACATAATTGGAAATAATAAAACATAACAACTTACAAAATTAAAACAAAACAAAACAACCATTCAAATGAAAACATAAAAGATAATATTACACTACAAAGCAAAACCTACTAAAACCAAAACTACAAATGTAAAATATCCAAATATTACTCTATGAAAAAAGATTCAGATTTAAACAAATTAATCCATTACACTATAAATAAAAGTCTGGACGGAAACAAATATATCATAATAATACAAATAATATAACATAATATAATATAATACAATACAATACAATATAATATAACATAATATAATATAATACAATACAATACAATATAATATAATATAATATAATATAATATAATATAATATAATATAATATAATATAATATAATATAATATAATATAATATAATATAATATAATATAATATAATATAATATAATATAATATAATATAATATAATATAATATAATAAATATAATATAATATAATATAATATAATATAATATAATATAATATAATATAATATAATATAATATAATATAATATAATATAATATAATATAATATAATATATATAATATAATATAATATAATATAATATAATATAATATAATATAATATAATATAATATAATATAATATAATATAATATAATATAATATAATATAATATAATATAATATAATATAATATAATATAATATAATATAATATAATATAATATAATATAATATAATATAATATAATATAATATAATATAATATAATATAATATAATATAATATAATATAATATAATATAATATAATATAATATAATATGTAATAAAATAATATAATATAATATAATATAATATAATATAATATAATATAATATAATATAATATATAAAATAATATAATATAATATAAGATAATATAATATAATATAATATAATATAATATAATATAATATAATATAATATAATATAATATAATATAATATAATATAATATAATATAATATAATATATTGTAATATAATATAATATAATATAATATAATATAATATAATACAATATAATATAATATAATATAATAGAATATAATATAATATAATACAATATAATATAATATAATATAATATAATATAATATAATAGAATATAATATAATATAATATAATATAATATAATATAATATAATATAATATAATATAATAGAATATAATATAATATAATATAATATAATATAATATAATATAATATAATATAATATAATATAATATAATATAATATAATATAATATAATATAATATAATATAATATAATATAATATAATATAATATAATATAATATAATATAATATAATATAATATAATATAATATAATATAATATAATATAATATAATATAATATAATATAATATAATATAATATAATATAATATAATATAATATATCATATAATATAATATAATATAATATAATAAAATCCAATAAATTAATAAACACGAAAGTTGTTATTTGAAAATAAATTAAAAATACAATAAAACGTTTTATTTAAATAAGAATAAAAACTTAAAAATAAAAACTCACTTAAAACTAAATAATGACACAACTGAACACTAGAAAAAAAAAATAAATATGTAATTATTTATTTAAGAATAAATAAAATCTTTTGTTTTTTTTACAATTAAAATAACATAATAAAAATTAAAATAAAATATAATAACATGCAATACAAAGTACATACAATTTTATTTAAATAAAAATTAATTAATATAAATAAATATAAAAATAATGTTTTTTTTAATACATAAATAAAAAAAATATAAAGTATTTTTTTTTAAATAAAGAAATAAACAAATAATATATATATATATATATATATAAAATTTATTTAAAAATAAAAACAACATACATATCGCTACCTTAATATAGAAAGGCACTAACTCAATAGGAGAAGGAAAAAACTTTATAAAAAATAAAGTTCTGTAGTTTAGAGTTTGTTGTAAACAAATTTTTTTATTAAAAACTATAAGTGATGTTACAATTTTTTTACTGCAGAAACTGCAGAACTCTGTTTTTAAACAAGTTTTTTTCCCCCCCAATAATGTTAAAAAAATAGAGTGAAATAAATAAAATTTTAGTAAAAAAAAGACTAAAATTTGAAGCAAAACGTTTTATTAAATTGAAAAATTAAAGTTTGTATTTAAATTCAAAAACAACAATTTCTATTAAAGTAGAGAGAAAAACAAAAACAATGAAAACGTTAACAATACGACAATTTGAAGGTCATATAATTCAGTTGATCTCGTCTACTTGTCGGTATCGGTGTTGTTTTTATTAGTGTGTTGTAATAGTAATTATTATAGTGGAAAATTTAAAATTTTGTTAAATCGTTTGTGTTAAAAACTATTAAGAATTGTATTGATGTGTTTTTAAAAAAATTTCGTTTGTTTAAAGTGTTCTTTTAGTGAATACATAACTTATGTTAATAATATAGAAGAGTTTTTGATGACAATCTAGTGTTTGTATACCTAATTTTTTCTATTCCTCTTTGTGCGGTGTTTGTTTATCTGTTGTGCAGTGAGAGTCTCTAGTGTTGTTATTGTGTTTAACTCTTTGTGTACGCTACATTTTACTGTGCCAACCCTGAAAGCACATTTTACATTTAAAAACGCTCACAAAGTAATTTAAATTTTTTCCAATGGATTATGTTTCCATTGATAATATTGCTGCTTGTTTTCTGAACAAGCAATGCAAAAGCCAGAATATTCTGTACCCTATGTTCAGCTGTTCTGGCCCATGTGAGCGAATGTTCCATGCTTCTTGTGCTGGTATTTCTAAATCGTGCCTTGACGATTTAATGTCAGTCCGATCTGGTCTTCGCTGGTATTGTGCTTCGTGCAGTGCCATTTCCCCGGATGAACTCTATTCTAAAATAAAGCTTTTTGGGGAAAGCCTTAACTTATGAAATAATAATTTCATAGAAATTGTTACATTTTTTAGCAAAGTCAGTGCCGCACCCACTACCAGCGTTTCTGATGAAATGTTACTGGATAACATTTCGGTTTCTTCGTCCATGACTGCTTCTTCCGGAATGTTGTCAGTTTCATCAGAAAAAGACCTTAAAAGCTCTAAAAGACAGAGGAAAAACAAAAACAAAAATAAGCGTCGGAAGGCGTCCTCCAGACCTTCCAAGGCAGAGCAGCCCTCAGCAATGCCATCAGAAAATAATAATGGTATGATTTCTTATACACCATCTTCTATTCCTCCATTGACTAGTAGTCCAAATACGATTTCAACTACGCCTAACAGTCATTTGACTTTAAGAGCAGTTTCGAGGACCAGAAATGTTTTCATTTCTTCAGCCCGACACATCAATAGAAAATATATTGACGTTTGTCAGGCAATCCAAGTTAGTGAACTCAAATGCATTCTGTTCATGCAAAAAAATTGGTAACAAGCCTTCCCATGCTTCTTTTATTTTAACAGTTGCAGCCAAAGATTTTACAACTGTTCTTAACTCTAATTTGTGGGTCGATAATATTCTTGTTACTGAGTTCAAGCCAAAAAATAGGTCTAAAAGGGTGACTCAAGCCGCCCGCCAGACTTAAAAAAACTAAATAGGCTGTCCCTTTACTATCAAAATTTAAGAGGAATACGTTCTAAGACGCAGAGCTTATTTCTATAAGCTCAAAATTGCTCTGAGGATATTATCGCGTTAACAAAAACGTGGCTGAACGGAAGCATTACTGATTTGGAATTGTTTGACAATAGTTTTCAAGTTTTTAGAAAAGACAGATACACTGACAATATTTGTTCAGTCGGTGGTTGTGTCCTTTTGGCTGTAAGGAACTGCTTTGTCAGTTCTATTGTTGACATTCCCTGCTCTTCTAATATTGAACTAATTTGCGTTAAAGTTATACATTGTAACTCTAATGTGTATGCTATTAATGCGAATGTTCCTCCTAAGAGTGGTGTAGAGGTCTATGCAAGCCCTGCGGAGTGCATAGATTACATAATTGATTTACTTGACGTTAATGACGACATTTTATTATTGGGCGATTTTAATCTACCTGATTTAAAATGGCATTCTTCTGACGATGATACGTACTATTGTGCATCTAATTCAAAGACCCGCCAAGAACATATATTTGTTGATAATATATGTTCAGACTTACAACAAGTGAGTTGTATAATATAAAATTTTTGAAAGACTTCTTGACCTGGTCTTAACTATAGACAGTAACAATGTTGTTGTTAAGAGGGCATTTCATGCTCTAACTACTGTTTATGAATATCATCCACCACCATTAAGTATTTGGTACAAATCCGACAGAGCAAATATAGTAAATTCTAACTCAGCAGATAGGCTTTATGAATTTAATTTTAAAAAAGCTGACTTTTTGAAGTTGAATCAATTGCTTCATGGTAAACTTAATGCAATTTTAGAATATATAAATGGAAATTGCCTTGATGACTCCATACATTTTTTTTATATGGAACTCTTTGCTGTATTTTCTCAATCCGTACCTTATAGTCTCAAATTTGCGAGGAATTCTGCGTACCCTTGGTACACAAAGGATTTAAAGAGTCTTCGCAACAACAGGAATAGGGCATGGAAGAAATACGTCTGTAGCTTAGGCTCAAACGACCTAGAAACTTACAAACGTTTGTTTCTGGAATTTGAAAATCGCTCAGCTACATTATATCACGAATATTTAGATAATGTTAAGCTGAGAATATTGACAGATCCAAAGAAATTTTGGGGATTTATAAACACAAAGAAGAAATCTGATGGATTTCCTCTTTCATTTAGAACTCCTGAGGGATTTACGGACAATCCCGTCAAAATTTGTGGCCTATTCGCCAATCTTTTTAAAGAATCATTCTGTTCAGGTTCTTTTAATCCTGATGGAGAGTACTTTGAATATATGAATTCCGAACCCAGATTATCTTTGGAACATATATCCTTCACTCCAGAGGATATTTTAATGTATATTAGATCGATCGATGAGGAGTTTGGTGCTGGACCTGACGGTGTTCCTGCCGCAGTGTTAACACAATGCGGTTCCTTTTTGAGTCTACCACTTTCTTTACTATTCAATAAATCTATTAACGAAAGTTATTTTCCTCTTTTTTGGAAAAAATCATTTATAAGTCCTATTTTTAAAAAGGGTTGCAGGAACGATGTCAGTAACTATAGGCCTATCGCTAAGCTCTCATCGATTCCAAAACTTTTTGAGCGGATGGTGTATGATCGGGTGAAAATTCACTGTGGGGAAGTCATAACAACTCGTCAGCATGGTTTTGTGAATGGCAGATCCACTGTGTCTAATCTTCTCGATTTTACAACATTCTGCTTAAATTCTCCCCCACATCTCATCGAACTGCTAGCGGTAGCAAACCAGCACGTGCAGTCGTGTCCAACCTCGTGTCCGCGGGTCACCTCACCAGGAGCGGTGACGTCGGCTGAGGGAAGCAGGCGCCCAGGCTATTAATCTGTGCAGGGTTCACAGGGGCGCATTCACCGTGCGCCCTCAAAATATCGAGCCAGGGCTGCTGCTTCACTGGCCGGCATCACCGCTCGGCGTTACCAGACGCAAACAATTTAAAATTATTTTTGTCTTTTAAATTCCCGGTCGTGTCCAAATTTTCGCTCCGTTACGAATTGGCACCCAACGTGGGGACTTTTTGTTTAATGGACGAAAACTTTTGGATGGCGAATTTGAATTTGAAAAGCAACGTTTTTTTTATATTTCCGCTTCCGGTCGTGATTCTTTTCCGCTCCGCTACAAAGGAGCAACAGGAAAGAAGAAGAGCTCAAAGATCACTCTTTATTCTTAGAGTCAAATTCAGTATTTTAATGGTGAACATTATTGCCATTTCGCACCAATCTAGTAAATTAAATAAATATAAATAAGATAATGGCAAAAGTAACGCAGCTATTTTTATGTCGCCACTGACAACACACAAAAGGACGGACGGGCTGACAGACCTGGTCAAATTGAATGAGAAGACGTAAATTTTTTTGTAAAATTCAATTTTTATTTTTTCAGGATGAAGAACTTTATCGGAGCTTACATTTTAATACTCAGGAGTTCGCTTCAAAGATGTTTTGCTTCCCTGCAGGAATGCAAAATAAACACCGCTGATTTAAGTCTTTCAGCTCTAAATAAAACTTCCCTTAAAGTTTTCTGTCCAAAACTTAATTTCTTTTTTTCATCAAACATCAAAGATGTTTATTTTCTTCGCTATTTTTATAAAAACACATTTCGATGACATTAATTGTATGATTTTGGAATATTCAGCACAGCATGATTCAAAAATAGGTTCCGCAATGCAACCAGCAATCGATTATGTGTCCCACACAGCTGATATGTTTCAAAATCAAATACTATCCCAAACTTCACTCGTATTACCTACACTCACTGACCACATTTTGATAGATGAACAAGCAGAACCAAAACCAGCACTCCAACCCAGTGCCAATATATTAGTCATACATAAACCACTGCCAATTAATGAAACTGGTGTTATGTGTTCACCAAAGCCACTTCTTAAACACCAAACACAAGAATCATTGACAATAAAAGAACACTCATCGCCAACCTCCTTGAATGAGTTGAGACTTTGTTTAAAAAGATCAGAGTATTTTCAAATTACTAAAAAAGAAAGTGGCGAATTGATGATGACTATATGTTTTTCTTCAGATCGTGGATGGAAAAAGTCTGCACGTGTATATTAGTTTCCAAAAGGTAGAAAAAAAACTAGTCAACTTCTTATACAGCATATACCTACAATGTAGACACTTTTAAAATGTAGAACTTTTGATGTACATATACCAAAATTAAAAAAATATGTCGATACCGTGGAGCTTCCTGTGGAAAGAAAAGATTTCAAGAACCACACAGATTTCCTAACCGGACAAGTACGTGGCAAAAAACGCGAAATCATAATAAACTAGTACGGATGTAGCTTCGGCAGGGTACCGAAGTTACCCCCCCGCTGCCATATAGTAGTATATTCGAAGTCTTTAGCCACGACATACACGATAACATTTATATATTAACGAAAGTTTTCCCATTTTGATGACGTCACTTTGTATGGGAGGCAGGCATGGATTTGATCCGATTTTGCCAAATATCATAGAGATGGTTCATATTAGATATAAAAGCTTATGTGCAAAATTCCAAGACATTAATTTAATTTTTGTGGATTTTTAAGAGATTTTACGTTTAAAATAAAGTCACTTTGTATGGGAAGTGGGCGTGGTTTTCATCCGATTTTGCCATATATCATAGAGATGGTTTATATTAAGCATCAAAGCTTATGTGCAAAATTTTAAAACATTTCTTTAATTTTTGCAGATTTTTAAGACATTTTACAGTCAATATAAAGTCACTTTGTGTGGGAGATAGGCGTGGTTTTCATCCGATTTGGTCCATTTTCGAACTTGATCTTCCTTTTTTAAAAATAAACTTATATTTTGAATTTCATCGCAATAGCTTTAGCTTTAAAATTGCGGCTGTAATCGTGTCGACAAAAGGACATACAGAAATCAACTCAGGAGATGATGCTGATCAAAAATATATATATTTATCTTTACCTACCACGCCTCCTTCTTGGGTCACTGAGTCACAACTATTAAAACCAATGCAAGACTTGAAGCAATGCATATTTGTAGGCACTACCTCTGGTGCCATACAAAAAACTTAATAAATTCACATAATAAATTCACCAGCCGGTACCCAGCGACCAGCTTAAATAGTTAACCGTAGCGCCAGTGTGTTGTTGTTGTCTCAACGTGAGAAATAAACTGACACCGCTTTGCCTTCTGCATTGAGCGCAAAATGCATTCACAGCATTTTTAATTTATGGTATTTTATTTACTGTAGCTTGAATTTAGAAAATATTTAGCGTAACAAGAGTTCCGCCTTTGGAAATTAAAATACAACTGCACAACTGCTTACCTTATTTTTCCTTGTATTGTTTTTTATATATATATACATAGGGTCGTTAAACTATCCTGGAAGGTCGATATATGTACGTTCTTTAACTAATAATTTTAAAATTTTCCTTTGTTTTTTTTTTGTTTTTTATCTTTTTAAATAATGATCGACATATCTTCTCTCACAATATTTCAAATAAATAACATATAAACAAATCATTAAGGTACGCGACCGAATGTTGAACAGCTATCTTCAGGAACTTGTCTTATAACCGGCGGAGATGATGATTATTTTGTGTAACACAAGCATCTGGACCTTTTGTCATGTTGATCATTGGTTGAAGCGTGGTGTAAAATTTGCACCCGGCGGTGATGGTGATTATGAATTGTTACCATCATTAGAGCATTTTTGTCGTCTAGCTTATGATGCGCCAAAAGATGTGACGTTTGGGTACAGTGTTGAATATTTGAACTGCTTTCGAGTTGGTTGGATTTTTTTTTTTTTTGGTTTTAACTGTAACTTGGTAGTAGTTCTTGGCGTGCAGCCTGTTGATGACAGGAATGTATAACTTACTTAAACCGAATATTGTTTTGGGCGTAAGTTCACTCATTGTTCTGCGTTGCATTATATATATTGCAATCATTTTTTTTTTTTTTTTTTTTTTTCAAAATATACAAGAGAAGCAAACCGTTTTTTTTTTTAAAGATTCCTTATGTAAAGAGTTCACATCAAAGAGTATATTTCTTAGCTTCAATAGTTTCTTACGGATTGCTTACTTTCGCTAAACAACAGTCTTACTATTTAACAGGCATTTAAAGAAGAAGTCAGCAGCTTTTATTTGTTCATCATGTTTTTTAACAGGAGAATTTCCCAGTTTTATCATAACAGCGATAAACCTCTTTTAGATTTCTAGCCCTATATTGATCTGCAATATAATCCAGATCTCACAAATTTTATCCGGTTACTGAAGCTTTCAAATTTTATTAAGATGATTTGAAACTTTCTGATGGACGTCTTACTCCTGGTTAATGTATTAAGCAATACTTTTATTACTTCAACTATGTTCAAACTGCTACTTCAAAATGTTGCCTCCAGTAAATCAGCATCTCTTTATCAGGATTGGATATCCCACGATGTTCAAGTCTGTCGCTCGCTACCTTGCCTTTCGAGATATATTTTCTTTGATATTCGAAATAATTTTAATAAATTCATTCATAAATTTCTATATAAATCCTTATATCAAATTCTTTAAATGCTATACCTTTTTGTAATTTCCAATATACTCTAATTTAAAATTTAATCGACCTTCAGACATGTTTATTTCTCTTACGTACCGTTTCGTATCTTAAATTTTATAAGAGGATTTATTTATTTTTATTAATTTCATTTTCATCATAATGAATAGGAAAAGAACAAACATTGTTTATTGACCTCTTCGACAATTCAATGCTGGTTCTTTCATCTATAATACTGCGTTATCTAATACGTCAAACACACTTGTATATTATTTTTTTTTTTTTTAATGAAACGACTTAGATATGACATCGTTTCGAACTTCAGAATTACTTTAGAATTTACGACGAAGTTGTATATTATATTAGATTTTTAATATTACTATTACCGACATATACATACTTTTCTTTACTCTGATATTCATTAAGTATCAGGCAATATTTATTCGTTTTCCTTTTCTTAATTTTTATTTAAGTTTTCCGGAACTTAATTCATAAATTACTACCATGACTAAGTAAATTGTCTTTAAAAATTCGATTTTTTTTATTTTTTTTTTTATTTTTTTTTCATTTCAATTTCCCTTCCAATTAACTTTAATTTCATTGATTTATTTTCTTTTCAAACTTTTTCTGAACGTATATTTGTTCCGACCTTAATTAATTATTTTAATTTGTTTAACACTTTGTGTTCTCTCTTATATTTCCTTTTTCCTCTGAATGAACTATTTCATTTACTTTATTTCTATTCTTGTTTTTAATTTTATTTAAGAAAAAAATTTTTTGTTTTTATTTAGGCACAATTTAAAATTGGTTTTTGAAATTAATTATTTCTTCATTTGGTTTCTTTTCATTCTTTTTAAAAGAAAATTTTTTTTTCTCTTCTTGTAATTTATTACATTATTTTGCATATGCCCTAGTTTAGAAATATTATTTATCTGACATTTGTTACCTTTCACTTCATAATTTTCTAATACCCCGATTTCTTCTTTGTCTGGTAGAATTATTAATTCAATTTTTCCTAAATTCTCTTTATTTTCCCTTTCGTGTTTCTCGTCCTTTGTCTTGAACCCTGTTTCACTTATGCTTATACCGTTACCTTGCTGCGGTATATTTATTTCCTGAATCGTCCGTTCATTTAAGTTTATCTCCTCATTAATTTTTTGTTTATTTCTTTTTATTTCACCATTATTCTTTCTTTTACTTATTGTTTCTTCATAATTCTCTTCCTTCAAATTCAATTCATTATTTATCTTCCTTTTACTTATTATTTCTTCACAATTATTCTCTTCCTTCCTATCTATTTCCTTATTATTCTTTCTTTTACTTATTCTATTTTCATAATTCTCTTCCTTCAAATTTACTTCATTATTTTTCTTTCTTTTATTTATTAATCCTTCACAATTACTCTCTTCGCTCAAATTTATTTTATTTCTATTTTTTTTTTTTTACTTATACTTTCATCACTATTATTCTCTTCGCTTAAGTTAATTTTATTATTATTCTTTATTCCAATCTCAATTTTTGTTAGCGCACTCTGGCTACAAAAGCTTGTGTCTGCCCCGGAATCTACAAGTAGAATGAGTCGATCGTTTATAGCATTCTTGCGATGAATATCTACAAAAACATCATTCACATTGGAGACGCCGAATCATTCACCCCTCCTACTCTCCTGCACTGTCAGATTTTGGTGTCAACAGCTTGGCTGAGATGTACAGACATTTACGATTTCTTTAGGGGTTAACTCTTCCTCCACTTCAACTGGCTGAGGTGTACAGATATTTACAATCTCTTCGGACGTCAAATTCTCTGTTATTACACTCTCTATTGGCTTAGATGTACACATATTCACAATCTCTTCAGACGTCGAACTCTCTGTTACTATCTTTATCGGCCTTATTTTGCGTTGATTTCGGGGTTCCCAGCTTAATGGCCTTTGCTGAGCCCTTGGAAGTTTCCCTGTCTGTAAACCTGATTCTTCTTCGTGTAGCATTCCCCTTCCGTATGTCCTGTCTTGTTGCACCAGCTGCATTGTTTTACTGGTCTTGGCATTCTACTGAAATTATTCCCCCTGTTATCTTTAAATGGGTTTCCGGTCTGGCCTCCTCTATTACTCTCAAAACTCTTCTCTTGGGTTTGTTTGCTTCTAGGTCTGAATTCCTGGGCACACTTCCACCCTTTTTCATGACCGTATTCCTGGCATTTCTCACAGTATGGAGTGTTTTTTCTCGTCAAACACTCATCCCTGGTATGCCCCAACTTTCCACAGAAGGAACATCTAATCCGGGCCCTAGCCTCCTTGTCAGGCGAACCTGGATTCCGGTTATTCCTACTTGGATAGAATCTATCCCCTCGACCGTGGTTCCCCTGCGTTTCCTCTACTACCGCATATACCGGATTCCGTGTCGTTTCCCCGGACCCACACTGACCTGCGCTTCTCAGCATATAGTCTATCTCGGCCGCCTTAGTCACTAGCTCGGCTAAATTCCTGCCTTCCATAGTCAATACTACTGGTCTCAAGCTTGGGTCATTCAATCCAACCCTAAAAGCCGTCACCACCGCTTTATTTAATTGACCCAACAAACCTGCCTCTGCTCCTATACAATCCTTTCTCTTTAATTCTATGGAACTCAGTCTTCTTGCATATGCTTGCAATTTTTCCCCTGGTTCCTGTACACATTTTGACAATTCCATCAAAATTGTATTGTAGGTAGTCTCCATTAGGTAGTTGGACTTGATCAATAGAAAGAATTCCTCAATGTCTACAAACTCTCTTCCCCTACATAACTCAAAGGCTTCCCCATGCAACCTCAACTTTAAACATTCTATTACGCGGGGTAATTCACTGGAACTGAATGATTTTGTCGCGAGATCGCATCCTTGAATGAACCTATAAACCTCCGTCGGTGAGTCGGTTCCCGAGAACAATGGGACTAGATTGTTAACCGTCTTCGCTATTGCGGTTAAATTCATGGTGCTATCCTTTATTTCTATATTTTCGTAGATAGGCACGCCTTCGTACGTCCCTATTTCTGCTGCCTCTTTATGATGCAACGAACTTTCTGTTGCTAACTTTAATTCCTCCTGCAAATGCCTATTCTGTACTTGTAATTCCCTAATCCTAGCATTCGCATGTTCAACTGTTTCAAAATCTACTCTAGCCTGTTGGACAATTAGTTTCTCTACCAACTCTGTCCATATGTCTCCCCTTTGTAACAACTCGCGCAACCTTTCGTTTTCCAAATCTAGCTCCTCTGCTCTACCTTGGTCTCCTATTCTCAGTTGCTGCACCTAGCTTAATTTCGTCCTAAGAGCCTCAAAGTCTCTCTTATACTCCTCAAACCTATTTGCTTGAGCAATACTTTTGTGTTCGTGATATTTGTCCACGAAGTCAAACACTACGTCCGCCTCCTCTACTTTTGTTAAATTTTTTCCCACCGTATGCGATTGTAGCAGCGCGAAATTGTCCTTGTTTGATATCACTACTCTTGATCTGACCCACAATTTTTCTAGAAATCTGTCCAATTCTCCTAGAAGATCTAAATACCTTCTTTCCTCGTCATTAGTGTAGTCCATCTAAGATGACGCAAGTTAAAAGCTACTATGCTCTTCTCACATGCCGTGCTGAAGCGTTCCCGAATCAACCAATTGAAATTATTGTTTACTCTGTTCCTTATTTCTATTTTGCTTTGATTCGTTTTGTTTCTTATTGACAAAAGTATTTTGGTTATATTTTTTTTTTACGTTTATTTATTCTACTGATTGCATGCAAAATTGCAGTGATATATATTTCGATTTTAAAAAGAGCTAATCTTGTTTTCACTATATTCTAAAAGAATTCCTAAACGAAGAATTTTTTTTTTTCTCATAAAAAAAAATTCCGCGTTTTCCTCTTGCAAACCATTAAGAGTGTTATTTGTCTCCTTTTCAATAAAACCAGTTCATTTTATATGTTTTGTTTTCTTTTATTAATCTTTTATATACACAATTCTTTGATATTTTATATATACTTCAACCGCTCTGCTTCAATTTTCGAATGTTGTATGCTTTATCGTCCTAGCTTCATCATTTCGACTGCGCTCATCCTTCGTGATTAGTCCTTGGTTGGTCCCTTTGGGTCCTGGTTCATTTCCGTCATTAGACTTGGCTCTACTGATCTTATTTTTTTTTTTTTATATATTCTCTTTTTCTTTTCATAAAGATCGTGACAACAATAAAAGTTACAAACTCAGACAAAACTGAATTCTTAGATACAAGCAAGGTTTTAAACGAGACTTAACCTTTATAAACACAAAACTTTATTCCTGCCATCCTCTTTCCCGAGAGGTGGTGGGTGATGGATCGGATTTACCGATTCAAATTCAAGCTCTCTTTTCAAAATTGTTTCCATTTTTTTTTTTCTTTTTTTTTCAAAAATCTACTCCATTTAAATTATTTTTCAGTTGCCCTTAAAAACTTTTTTTTTTCTAAATATTCTCAATTTATTTTTCATTTATCCTTAAAAAAAAAAAATTTTTTCAAAATATCCTTGATGTTCCCCTGAACAGAAAGGATCCTACCGGCTGCGCCAAAAATGTTGGTATCCTTCCTATGAGGATACCCGTAGGTTCTTCTCTAAACAATCCTACCGGCTGCGCCAAAAATGTTGGTATCCTCCCTATGAGGATACCCGTAGGTTCTTCTCTTAATAATCCTACCGACTGTCCCTATTTAAAAAAATGCACGCGAGTTACATTTATGCCTCTAGGGCATAGATGTACATCCCGTGTTGCCTTTTTGGGTAGATGTGCAGCAAGGCGTTGCCGTCAGTCGAAGCATTAAAATGCCCCTTTTATTTGTGTACTATTAGAAAGGCTCACCAGCCCCTTTGTGTACTATTTTAAAGGCTCACCAGCCCCTTTTTATACTTACGTTAATGTGCATTATCCCAAGGAAAGAAAATACTGTTGCTGCGTCTTCAGACTCTTTATTTCTTCTCTATCTACAACTTAAAAGCACCGATATTTATAACGAATATCTGGCTGCCTCAATCTTTACATTCTTACTTAATTACTTAGTTGACAGTTTTTTGTTACATTCTTAAATTTGACTTACTTACTAATTGGCTAATTGTAACACTTATTTAATCTACAAGGTATTTCCCCATAACTTGACCGAGTTTCAAGTTATACGGAAACGTTCTTGTTTAACATATGTAAAAATGCTGAAGTTGCATTTTATTAGTCATATTTTAATTTCCAAAGGCGGAACTCTTGTTACGCTAAATATTTTCCAAATTCAAGCTACAGTAAATAAAATACCATAAATTAAAAATGTTGTGAATGCATTTTGCGCTCAATGCAGAAGGCAAAGCGGTGTCAGTTTATTTCTCACGTTGAGACAACAACAACACACTGGCGCTACGGTTAACTATTTAAGCTGGTCGCTGGGTACCGGCTGGTAGCACGCGACGAGCTTAAACTGTTTTACGTCTTATCGCTGACGCTGCATTTTCATGCACTTGAACTTGGCATTGACTTTGAATTTACTAAGTGAATTTATTATGTGAATTTATTAAGTTTGTTGTATGGCACCAGAGGTAGTGCCTACAAATATGCATTGATTCAAGTCTTGCATTGGTTTTAATAGTTGTGACTCAGTGACTCACAACAGTTACAAACGGAATGACAAAGTTAATATACCCCTTACGCAGTACGCGTTGGGGTATACAAATCTGTTGAATATTTATCCACAGCAATATGCAATAAAGATTAACTTGTAAAAGAAAAAAAATTTATTACTAAAGCCTAAGCTAATGTAACAAATTTTGAAAATTGGCGATGACTTATTTTTAATTACAGAAGTTGAAGAACCTTTATCATTGCATAACTTGAACGACATACTACATAAATACTGCTCAACAACCGATTCCCCTTTGACGACAGAATCCATTTCAGTCTCTATCAATCAAAGGACATCATTAATGGACATTAATTGTATGTTTGTGAGGAATGTGCTTCATAAACAATAATATTTTTTTGTGTTCGTTGTAATTACATTATTTAATTAAAAACTCAACGGAAATTGATGCGGGGACTGATGGGCTGTGCTTCAGGGTATGTTTTTTATTTTTTATTATTTTTATATTTTTTATTTCTATTTTTGATATGGATTTTTTTTTTACTTTGTTTTTTCTTCTCCCTTCTTTCTTCATCTTTCTCCTTATTATTATTATTAGTATTATTTTTTCTTTCTTCCTTTTACTTTCATCCTTTCTCTCTTCTCTTTTCTGTCTTCATTCTTCGTCTTTTTCTTTTTATTGGTTGTAAGTTTCTGTATGCGTGTGAATGTATGATTGTGGCAAATGATTGCGAGGATGCAAATATTCGCGATTGAGTGAATGGTTGTAGGATTGTGATTGTTTATGAATGAATGTTTTCTTAATTCTTTTGAGTAGATTTAGCTTTTTTCGAATGCGTAGCATTCAGACTTAAGAGGTTGTGGTAGGACATTTAAAGTAGAAATCCTTCTGATGAGCTTACTTGACGGTAAGCGAAAAAGCGTTTTAAAGGTAGCCCTCGGGCCTACACGGCAAGGTTTAGGCCTTAGGTCGGTTATACTTTTTATCATAGGGAAGTATTTTATCTTTTTTCAGGTTTTTCAGCATTTTCCAGTTTTTCATTATTGTATTGTTATTATTTAAATTTATATTATGAATTTATTTTCAATTAGTGAAGTTATTGTATCCTCCCAGGATACACTTAAAAAAATATATTAGGTGGCCGCATTGGCTAGCCCTATGCTAGCCAATGCCCCACGGGCCAACCTTTAAGGAAACAATTCGATTATGTTGAACTTGTTTATTCCGCTACCAAAATATAACTAACTTAATATAATTATGAAATTAATGCTATTGCCTAAAACCCTAGCTTAGCTTCTACCCTAAAGCTGCTGACTAGGCAGATCCCACGATGTGCTTGATTCGCTGCTAAGTGGCGACGGCGCGTGGACTACGTCAGCATATCAGAGTTTGTCTACCTGCATGTAATGCGATCGTATGCAGGTGAACGTGGGAATGGATCGTGATAACTCCTCCCCCTTTAAATGTTTGCGTCCCGCAGATCCAAGGATGTTTGACATCGACGAACTGGTTTTGGTGGTGGAGACGTTTGTGTACCGAACTGTTTCACTGGAGGTATGTTGACCCTTCGTAATACCTTGTACCAAAGTACGATTCCAAAGGACGCCACCGCAACAATTATGACCATGCTTGTGAAGAACGAAATGTCCAGTATCCCTTGCAGGTTGCTCAACCGTTTTATATTTGTCAAGCTGAGACTATGGACGTACTCCAGATCAACCTTTGGTCCTTGATTGGTGATGTTAGGTAGAACAGACGGTAGAACTTGTAGGTGAGAACCGCTTCTACTTGTAAACGTTTGATTTTTAATTAATATACTTTCATTTTCCAACTGGAGTACATATGTTCCATTTAAAAAGGTGGTCGTATTTGCTATCACTATTTCGCCCATGAAGTTCGTAAGAAAAATGGTATCTTCGCTTATTATTTCAACTATTTCCTCATTATTTGCGCGGAGTTTGCATTTGGCATTGCTCCGTTTTAATAGCCTGGCCACACAGGTATCTTCCGCGAACTTCTCCAGTGAGCTCGTTTCACAGATGGTAGAGTTGTTGATAAGAAGACATTCTTTTCTCACACCGAAGGTTTCCTCTTGGCTAACAAGCATCTTGTCAAATTGGAAATCTAGCTGCCTACCTGCTATTATGGCTGCCCTTATCCTTAGTAAATGGTACTTGTGTTCACTTAATTTTGGCATGGCGAGAACATATAAAAGAAGTGTTCCATTTGTATTTGTATAGGTTTTCCATATTGTTGCTTCAATTGCGTTTTGGTAGGGTAGTTTCTCTATTTCGCTCAACAGGTTATTTATTTCCTCCTTATCAAGTATGTTGCTGTTAACTATTCCCACCTTTGCCATCTGGCATGCACGTACAATCTCACCAATTTCAGCGCGTAGTATTTGTATTTTTTCCAAGATAAAAGTTCCCAGGTGTTCCTCATCAACAGCTTTTGATATGATATTAACCTTGCCAATTATTTGGTTAACTTTTCTAACGGCTTCTTGAGATGTACTAAAGATTTCTTCGTTTATTTTGTATTGGTGGTTATTGTTTTTGATAATTTCATCTTGGCTCTGTAATATCATATTTTAGTCGGTTGCGTCTGGTGATCCAGCAATCCACTTCCAGGCGGAACCTATCCAGTCTATTGATCGTGCTGTTCTTTGTTTAGGGGCTCCTAGCTCGTCTAACCGGTCACTTATCCATTTGGCGTGGTAGTCTAATAGTAGTCTATTCTCGTGGCTGTGAATGCTCGCATTTGCAGACTTCAGTATCTCTTCTAGCAGGGAGTTGAATTTCACTAAATCCACGATGTGTACAAGCTTGAAGTAACCGCTGATGATCCATCCGTTACTGTCGAACACTGATACGATGGGTGCTTCATAGTTGAATATGCGAATGCCTTGTACAGCAGCTATGATAAATAATAGCCCTATTCTGTAAAATAGTAAAAAATGTATGTATATAGTTTTATATATGTCACATTGGACCCTTCCTTTTTTTTTTTTTTTTTGGAAACAACTAAAATAAAATTTTGAGATATAATTAGAAGTTTATGTTATATTAAGTACTAAAATATGCTAGAAAAAAATAAAAATTAAAGCTATGGTTAGATTTTGTGTGTTACAATTTATTAGATTTTATTTTTACACATAAGATTCGCAAATTGAACCATTTATTTTTATATGAATTTTTGTAATTCTTTGCTTCATTCGCTATTTCTTGCGAGCTCAATTATTTTTGACAGGAGTCGAACCTTGGCACCCTGCTAGCAGGCTACCCACCAATTTGTCATTTAAGCTGTATTTTAATAGATTTTCTACATCTTTTTTCTGAAGTTGTGAAAATTTGGCTTAGGTATTTCTGGAATCAGTTTTTTGATTCTTTTCCCATTATTTAGAGCAATATATGTGTTTTAATGTGATCTTTACTTAATCATGATTGTTCTTATTATATAAACTTGAGATTAAATAGTGCGATTATATTCTAAATGTGTAAGGTAAGCGTGCTTTTTGAGTTCTATTGCCATTTGTCGCCATCCAGTCATTATCGTTTTAATTATTGTGTATGAAGAAAACCCTAAAAAAACTTTTTCCTTATTTTTCATACCTAAGTGGGAAGATTCTTTACATGCGTCTTATGAAACTTTTTTCCCGTATCTGTTACGATCGTGACCTTATTGTCCCTTGCAACGACTTCCTTTTTGAAAAGAGCGTTTTGTTTCCCTTTTATTTGCTTGTCAGCAATATAAATTCGGTCACCTTGGCAAAATTCTCTAGGTATGGATCTCTTTTTGTTAAGCCGTAAATTTCTCATTTCCTGGTTTTTTTCGATCTGTGCTCTTATTTCTTAATGCACTCTATCGCGAAAATTCACAAAATTTTGGTAATTTACCCTCTGTGTCCTATCAAAGAAGATATCATTGGGTTTTTGATTCGTCACTGTGTGGAATGTGTTATTGTATCGATCCACAGCAATGTAAACTAATTCTTTGGTTGTTACATTGCGCATTTCTTGCTTTAGACATCGATAAATTTCCAGCAAGGTCGAATGAAGGCGCTCAACCTGACCGTTAACCTCACTGCGCTGAGAAGACGTTTGATATATTTCTACCCCTAGGGACCTAATGTAATTGGAAACTATTGGACTCAAAAAGCTTCTTTCATTATCTGTGACTATAATCTTTGGAACTGTAAAGTAATGGAGAACCTTTGTTAGTTTGGTATGTAGATAGCGGATTTATTTCTTATATGAAATAGCTTTGCGAATTTGGTAAATTTGTCAATGCAACTTAAAAACCTTTCTTTTTGTATTTCGAATATATCGATGTGTAATATTTCACATGGGAAGGTGGGAATTGGGGTTTGTTGTAATTGCGGTTTAGCGGGATGTCGGTCATATTTGCTCACTTTGCAAACTTTGCAGCTTGAAGTATATCTTGTTATGAGTGCATTCATGAGTGGGAAATAATACTTCTCAAGGATTTGCGCTCCATTCTCTCGGGGGTTTCTATGAGCACGTTTGTGTTCCTCCTCAATTATTTGACAGACTTTTTCCCCATTACTCACATCTTCTACAATTCTTTGGGTGATTCTAATTTTGTATTTGGAAAAAATGTTTATGTATACCTCTTGAAGTAGCTGTAAAAAGGCTTCAGGTATTTTTATGCCATTGATTACAGAGGGGTTAAGAAATTTTCTGAGATTGGAAGTTAGATTTTCTCTATTGATTTCCATATTGATGTAATGGCGTTTATAGCCAGGGTGAGGTGCCTCCCAGGAATGTAAATCCTTCCCTTGTCTAACTATTATCTGAATCCTAAAGACATTAAAAGGAGCTTCGACATGGGGAATGAGATCTGAATTATCGATTTCTGCACTGTGCATTGTGGCTCCAGATGACCGGTTTCCTTAGCTTGCGGTTTCTGTAGCTGAATCGTCTCCTTCTGAACTTGCGTTGGAATCAAGACCTCCACCTTCGCTTGCTCTATTTGTAACGGAATCGCTTGAGCCTGTCAAGTGATTGAGTTCAGTTTTTAGCCTTGAGAGAGCATCAGCTACTAGGTTGGATTTACCAGGTTTGTAAATCAACTCGTAGTTGTACTCCTCGATCCTAGCTTTCCATCTTTTAAGTTTTGCATTGTAATTTCGATTGCCCAATGCAAAAGTTAGTGGCTGATGGTCAGTGAAGATTTTTATTTTTTTTGTACCATACACATAGTTCCGGAGATTATCTAAGGCCCAAACTATCGCCAACATTTCTTTTTCATTTGTGGCGTAGTTCTCTTCAGTCTTATTCAAGGATCGTGAAATATATGCAATGGGTCTGTCTTTTCCTATCTCACCCTGGGATAAGACTGCGCCGATCGCAAAATCGGAGGCATCTGTTGTCAAGTTGAAAGGTTTTTCGAAGTCTGGGAATGCTAATATTTCGTAAGACGCTAATAAGGTTTTCAAGTCTTGAAAGGCCTGAAGAGCTTGGTCATCTAAAAGAATCGGAACCTTTCTGGACTGATTTGCCTTAACTTGTTCGTTACCACCTCTTGTCAAATTTGTCAAAGGTTTAGCCACTTTGGCATAGTCTCTTATAAATCTTCGATAATATGAAGTCAGCCCAAGAAAACTTTTCAAATCCTTCAGATTTTTTGGTGGCAGAATTCTTTCAATAGCCATTACCTTTTATGCATCAGGTTTAATTCCATCACGTGTAACAACATAGCCAAGGAATTCCACATTCGTTTTCATGAAATGCGTTTTTTCGAGATTGACTCTAAGGTTTGCTTCGAGTAATCGCGAAAAAACAGTCTCAACGATTCTGAGGTGGTCTTCCTCGTCATTGCCAAACACGATAATGTCGTCAATGTATACATAACAGATCTTTACAATATATTCCTTCAGAACATCGTCAATCATTCTTTGGAATATTGCCGGTGCATTCTTCAACCCAAAGGGCAACCTCGTGAACTCGTATTTACCGTTCATGGTTGAGAATGCTGTCTTCGGTATGTCTGATGGTTTCATGGGAATTTGGTGAAATCCTGATGTAAGGTCAAGTGTGGTATAATAACTAGCTTTCCAAGACTTGCGAGAGTGGAGTTAATATCCGGTATTGGATACACATCAGATATTGTCACGCTATTTAGACGTTTAAAATCTACCACCATTCTATATTGCTTCTCTCCCGAAGGTTCGGGTTTCTTTGGGACTACCCATATCGGGGAGTTGTAAGGACTCCGTGAAGGACGGATGATACCTTCTGCCAAAAGTTCCTGAATTTGTTTTTCTACCTCCTCTCTCATAGAAGCTGGATACGGATAACTTTTGGTGTATATTGGTTCGTTTGTACTTGTTCTTATCTCTGCCCGTACATTCGCTTCAACACTGTCGCCAACCTTTACAGGTCCAAACAGACACCCTAATTTTTTAACTAACCTACTTAATTTTGCCTTAATAGCACCTGATGCCTCATCGTCTGGTGAAATAAAACTAATTTGTCTTGATACCCTATTTTTAAGCACTATTTTAATATTTGGATGAATAGTAAGTATATTTAAATTTCTATCGATTACTGCCTTAACCATTTTCAGTGTATCGTCACCGATAATGCCATCAAATGCAACTAAGACCGGCAGAACATAAAATGTTAGAACCGTATTATTACCCATTTTTTCAAAAAATTTCCCACATATTTTTTTATAAATTTTTACGCTACCCCCGGCCGATTGAACACTGAATGGTTTTGACAGAGAAACAGTATTCTTACATACGGCAGGATTTATAAAGTTCTTGTTGGCACCAGTGTCAACAAGAAATTTAAGACGTGTTCCGTCCCTCGTAACATACTCTAGGTATGGTACGCTGGATAGGCTCCCGTCATAAAATTCAGCTGCTCATCAATATATTCATTTGCAACTTCAGCCTCCTCTGGGTGTTGGCCATCGGTAACCTCGGTATTATAGAGTCGTTGTTGCTTATTCGGCTGATAGGTTGCTGATCCAGTTTTTCTTTTAAATTGGTTACTACTACCTTGTGGTCGGTTCATGTAGTTCACACGTCTGGTTTGGAATGATCCATCTACCTCCATTCTTTCGTGAGGTTTGGGCGCAATTGCTCTTTGATGTTGAAATTGGGCAACCTGCTGGTAATCATTCCTTGGATAACCCCGACCCCCGACTCTTAAATTTTTATTGATAGGTGCAGTGATTGTATTTGGTGTCTTTGTATGCAAAACATTATTTCTAAAATTTAAATTCTGCATTTCCAGGCAGGCTGAGTAAGCTTCAGGCAAAGTCTTTGGCCTTTGTATTATTAACATCCTGGAAATTTCACCGTTCAAACCACGCACAAACACATCAAGAGCACGATTTCTGTAGGTTTCCACCAGAGCGGTCATTGTCTCCGTCGAGTAGGTTTCTGCTTTTATTTTGTTGATAATAAGCGAAAACTGGTGGTTCACCATTGCATAGAACTCATCCAACTTAGAGCCACCCTGTGACAGTTGGTTGAGCTGATGCTCTAGTGTTCTTATATCTCTCTTATCTGCATAATGCAGAGAGAGTACCCTTTTCATTTCCACCCAATCATCGCCGAAAACGTTGTAGGATACAAGTGCCGTATCCGCACCACCACGCACCTTCTGGCGTATGTGTTGAAGGATTGCCCTGTATATGGGCTTACTACGAACAATTTCGAAATCTTTTAGAATTGTTTCCACATTGTGGATTCATGAAATATATTGGACAGGGTTGCCGTCAAACACTTGCAGCTCCTTGACGCTGTCGGGGAGCTTACAAATGTCCTTTAGGTCCTGTTCAGTTCTAGGACCCTGCAATGGTTCAAATTCCTGAGCTATCGGTTGTCGTTCCCCTGTTTGCTCTACTCGGTGAATACGTTCTTCGATCTTCCTAATCTTGGCTAATGTAAGCAAGTCATTGGCTGCGTCAGCTGGCCGACTTTGCTCAATTCTACCAAGGCGTCCGTCAAGCGTCCTAATTTGTTCTAAAATTTGGTCAACCGCACCAGTCAGGTTCGTCACGGAGGTCGTTAAATCTTCCATAGTCGTGTGGCAAAAAAATACAATTGTTGGCAATAGATTCAAGCAAACACTTACCTTTGCGATATTTGTGTGAGAGTTTCTCTGTGATTTTCTCCTTTACAATTGGTTTCTTTTTCTCTTATCACTAAATTTTTAAATTTTGCTTATTTTTTTAAATTTTGCTTATTTAAACGCTTTTCACACTTTAATTTTCTTTTGCTATTGTGACTTATTTTGTTATATGCACAATTTTTATCTTTAAATTACAATTTCATTCCTCTTTTTTTATCACAAAAATTATTTTACAATATAGAATTTTGGGCTGTATTGTTAGAGGCTTTTTGCACTTTTATTAACTTTTATCTCGTTTTTGATCGAGTTTTTTTTTTATCTTTCTTTTTTTATTTTACGCTTGTTTTGTGGAAGAGTATTTGTCGCTATATTTTGTGGAAGAAAAGAAAAATATAAAAATGTTGGTTAGCTTTATTTTTAGAAAGTCCTGGAAGGATCGTGTTTATCCCGTTTAGTCGTCGGCGTTAATAATTGCCGACAACCTACTATTGGCACGATTAGCTTCACCAGCACGTCCCTTATCTGATGTGATCTCCGAAATGGAATAAGCGTGTTGGAAATGAATGATTGGATAACCGTGTTCCCATGGTAACGGCATCGTGCACCCCCATAGGGCGTACAAACAATTCAAAAACACAATCACTTGATTACAGAACGTACTATTGTTATGACTGACCCCCAGCAACAAGAGAAGAAAAACAAATGTTTTATACTCTTTGAATAAAACTGTTGCCCTATGCTAGCCAACGCCCCACGAGCCAACCTTTAAGGAAACAATTAGATTATGTTGAACTTGTTTATTCCGCTACCAAAATATAACTAACTTAATATTATTATGAAATTAATGCTATTGCCTAAAACCCTAGCTTAGCTTCTACCCTAAAGCTGCTGACTAGGCAGATCCCACGATGTGCTTGATTCGCTGCTAAGTGGCGACGGCGCGTGGACTACGTCAGCATATCAGAGTTTGTCTACCTGCATGTAATGCGATCGTATGCAGGTGAACGTGGGAACGGATCGTGATAACTGTGATGGTTTTCGGTAAGAATCATAAGAGCATTTTGATTGAAAATACTTAGGATTTCTAATCTTATTGTGTTTTCTTGATTTGAAACGGAAGACACCACCGTTTGAATTCATTAAAATGTTAATATAGATATTGTCTCTTGTATATGAGCACATTTAGATTGTGTGATTAGAACTGCGATTGTAATAGGAATGGGCAGTTCTAAGTTATTTGAACGTTTTATGTTTTGGGTTCAATCAGTGTGTAGGTAAGCTTTATAGAACTTATAAATATTCGTGTTTATAACTACCCTGTAGGAAAATCAACTAATTTAAAAGTAGTTGATAAAGTAGTTTTTTGTCAACCACAACTAGTTGAAATTCTGACTTTTTTCCATAGAACGAACTAACATATTTTGTATGGTGATGTCCGCTAAATAAGTCAATTGACTTTCATCTGCATCTATTTTCAACTACTTGTTAAATTAGTTATATTTAAATTATTTTTTTAATTACTTTAAAATAACCAATTGAAAACTATTGCTGATGGCCTAAAGTTAATAATATTTGATGAAATAACATGGCTAATTATATATAAACTTGTAATCTAATAAAAATTTTCAATTAAAACATGTCAAAATCAGAGTAGTTGCCGCCTTAATATAATTCAAAGTAGTTTATCAATCACTTGTTTTTAAGTGGCGGCCGTGGCGTAGTGGGTAGAGTGTGTGACTCTTACGCCAGAGAACCCAGGTTCGAATCCTCCTTCCGACACAGAAAGTTTTTCAATTACATTAATTTTTCTGTTCGGCCGTCACCTCTCTGCAGACAATGGCAAACCTCAGAGAGTAAAAACTGCCATGAAAAGCTTCTTGAGAACATAAGCCGTTCGGAGTCGGCGTAAAACATGTAGGTCCAGTTTTCGATCATTTGTGTGCAAACATTTCACATCACACACGACACAATTGATCATTAGAAGCTCGGTCAAAGTCCTTTCAAGGGCTGAAATGGCCATTTCGTTTTTTTTTTTTTTTTGTTTTTAAGTAGTATTTCAATTACTTCATATATAATGCAATAAAAACTATTTAGAATTGAAGTGGATGCCGCCTTAATATAATTCAAAGTAGTTCATATACTGGTTTATTTTAAATTAATTTTTTAACTAGTTGTTTTTAAAAACAAGTTAGTTTGTTCCTATAGGGTTCCTTTAGGGTAATAGGATTTTATGTACATATATATATATGTGTGTTGTGGAAAAGTGCATGTTGTTAAATATATGAATTTGTCAATATATAATGCATGTATGCATGTTATTTTGTACTATTTTATTATAAATTTTTATTGATAGTTTGACTGAGCTATAGATAGAATTTAGGATTTTTATGGTAGATTATGGGGGTGAGGTTTGTGTTGACACTGTAGGAATTCACCGTGAACAGTACATCTGATAAAAAACTGACTTTTAACGGACATTTACAACAGTAACTTGGTGTGGGTATGTTTGTGAGGTTTATTGTTTCTTTCCATAAGTTAGTGTGGCAAATTTCAGTATATATGCATTCATATTTCTGCACAACACTGACTGAGACTGTACTTTACTGAGGCCATCTGGCAGGTATTTATGTAATGTCTCTTAAGTAGGTTAGATAAGTATAAGATTTTCATTGTGGGGTTGAAGGACTATCAGCTGGTATGCCCTGACTTGCAATTATCTTGTGTATAATTTTGGGGGTTTTTGTACGACTAGATTTAATGTAAGATTGAACGTCATACTATAGGATAGTTTCTGACTCACAATAGTCTTTTACGCGTTAGGGAATTGTTTGTGGGGATCTTTGTGGATTTGAATTTACATAAAATGAAGTCCTTTGATTGATAGAGTCTGAAATGGATTCTGTCGTCAAAGGGGAATCGGTTGTTGAGGAGCATTTATGTAGTATGTCGTTCAAGTTATGCAATGATATCTACAGCTTAATTAAGGTTCTTAATCTTTTGTAATATAAAATAAGTCATCGCCAATTTTCAAAATTTGTTAGATTAGCTTAGGCTTTAATAAAAAAAAAATGTACGATCAGATCTTTGATTTGTATATCGGATATTAAGCACAAGAACGTTCGTCCCTTACGGTATAAAGGATTTCCCGATGAATTAAACTTTGTAAGAACTACGGTAGTTACAGATTTGTACCGTTAACACATTTTCAGCTTTCGATCGATTTTTCCAAAAATGTATGATCAGATCTTTGAGTTGTGTATCGGATATTAAGCACAAGGACCTTCGTGCTTAACGGTATAAAGGATTTCCCGATGAATTAAAGTTTGTAAGAACTACTGTAGTTACAATTTTGTACCGTTAACACATATTTTCAGCTTTCGATCGATTTTCTCAAATATGTACGATCAGATCTTTGAGTTGTGTATCGGATATTAAGCACAAGGACCTTCGTCCTTAACAGTATAAAAGATTTCCCGATGAATTAAAGTTTGTAAGAACTACGGTAGTTACAGTTTTGTACCGTCACATATTTTCAGCTTTCGATCGATTTTCTCAAAAAATTTACGATCAGACCTTTGAGTTGTGTATCAGATATTAAGCACAAGGACCATTGTCCTTAACGGTATAAAGAATTTCCCGATGAATTAAAGTTTGTAAGAACTACGGTAGTTACAGTTTTGTACCGTTAACACATATTTTCAGCTTTCGATAGATTTTCTCAAAAATGTACGATCAGATCTTTGAGTTGTGTATCGGATATTAAACACAAGGGCCGTTCGGAGGTCTAACGATAGGGTAACAATTGGCGAAAAAAAAGAAAAATTAAATAATGGGTTATTTCGGGTAAAACAAAGTGCAAAGTGGAATATTCACATTTAGCGATACAAAGTTTCTTGATAGTGTATTTTATGTAAAATAGAATTGTGTTTTTTAACTGTTCGCATATACCTTGTGTTGATTGTTGGGTTTTCTGTTGTGTGTTTTGCTGCGATCTCTCCCTCTTCCGTATGGGTGGGTGGGATTCTGTAGTTTTGTCTTGATTTTTGTGTTGTTGATGCAGGTTGAACTCCGTGTTGTTTTCAGTGACTTGATGTCTTCTTCAGAGTTTGGGTGTGTAGGTGAAAACTGATATTGGCTTCTTCTGCTATTCTGACACGAATGACACGACGCTGGCGCAACGTTGATGTTGCCGAACAAAAACGTAAAGCGGTCGTGCCAATTGTAGCGAGTATGGCGAGCAGAAGTGTTTAATATACACTGGGCTTACGTTTTGTGTAAACAAGGGCCTTACTGCTTTAAGGTATAAATATTTTTCGTACTACTGTTATATCATCCGAAAAATATTTTACATTAATTGGAAGGTCTCCATCATTCCGACCGTTTAGGGTGCACATATAACTTATATTACAGCACTCAACTTTTTGGTACAATATACATTTTTGTTGTGTGCTTCCGATCAATTAATTCAAAGGTCACTAGGAAATTGATTAAGAAAGATCTGACTTTTTCACAATTAATTATGAAATTTGCAAATATTTACTGTTTATACTTTTGAAATGGAGACTCAAAGATTCTACTGAAAAATTCGTTTTTTAAGCATTTCTATTTTAATGTGTATAACTAATTGTAAGATAACAGTTCGTAATCAGTATTCGAAAGCTTTTTAAAGTTCTATGTTCTTAACAGATTTATGTAATAGAATTTGAAAGTTATAAGGATTTTTCTGTTATTAACAGTATTCGCTGCTGTTAATAACAAAATTCTGTTAAAAACATTTTCTTCCCAATTCGCCGGCAGCTAATTTCACACAAGTAGTAATATACACTATTATAGCTTTAAAAAGCGGCAACCCTGTTTATTTTAGATTGCCGCTTTCCTTATGGCATCCCTAAACATATAGGCTCTTAGCTATTCATCATTGCAAGTGTGAAAGTGATTTAAAAAATTCATTAAAAACAATACAATAACAACAAGGAACAAGTAATAGACAACATACAAGTATTAAGCAATTTTGTTACAATTTAATTCTTTGAACTAGCGATCTCCAACTTAGAAGCTTGCTATTTATCTTAATCAACACGTAAAACACAAAAGTAAAACAAGGAAAACGCACGCCAATACTGAAGTGCACGCAAATCATTCAATGACTCTAGAGTCATTGAGGGTGCGTAGAATCATATGCTAAGAAATCGGCAGTCATTCTAATGAGCGATGAGTGAAAGCAGCGGCATTCGTCGCTCATCGCTGTTATGAGAATGCTTCGCGTGAAAGTGGTTGTTGTTGTGTGCAACCGCACGCACTCGCACTCGGTTTTTGACAAGTGATTTAGAATCGTAAAAAATCATTCGCTGCAGGTCTCTGAAGGATAGCTCGCAGTTTCCAGAGATTAATTAATTCAAATCTAAAGTTTATATTGAAACATTGCACCAAGTTATTGTATCTTAATATCGGTATATTTTTATTTATTTTTTCGGCACTCTTCACAAAAAAACCGGGGTGCAGTCTTCAGGACTGTCGACGGAAGCGTTAGCTTCTTAGCATTAGACGTTAAATCAAATATAGTATTGATTAAAGGAATAAACATGCACACACTTTAAAGCCGGGTTGCCCAAAGGCTTCTTATGGAAGATCAAACACCAATGCATGAAAAGTTTATTATTATAAACTGGAAAAAAACTTATTACATTTCTTGAAAACCAAGAAATCCATTAAGAAAACCACCAAGCAAATTCGTGGCATCGGGGAGGATTTCTTTAACAACTTAACACTTTAATTAAAAATACTTTTTATTAAAATTTCGAAATAAAAGTACCCCTATGCTGTGCTGTAGCACAAATACGACATGTTAAAACTTATTTCATAAAAAAAGACCCAGTACTTTAGGAGTTTGGCTTCAAACTTTTTTTAAACGAATCATACGCTAGGCACCAACAAAATCTGAGTTCAAAATCACTGGCGTCAATGGCTGCATTCCGCCAAGGCGAGCGCTATTGTAGCGATGGATCATTTTAAGCTGGATTTATCTGAATGCGCTGCTACGTCGAACGTCAGATATGTTGACAACTGACGTTTGACGCAGCTTGTTCGCTTGTTTTGCTTTGTTGAATTTAAAACCTAATTTCTTTCTGCTAAGAGGTTTACTTAATGCAAAACGTAGTGCTAGAGATGCTAATGAATGATGATCTTGATATGGCTATTAAGGAGCACATTTCGGACCTCATTCAACGATTGCAAGGAGCAAAGGATAGTTTAAAACATTAAAAATAGCACAAGCCACGAAAATTTGCATTTATTTTAAGGGTTTCATTTGAGTGTTTGCAAATTCATGCAAATTGAAGCGCAAACAGCTGTTAAATGACATAACTTGCAACTGTTGAGTAGAAGTAGCGTAATTTATTTCGCTAGGTAAAATGCACATCGCTCGAGCGTGGACAGCTGCCAGCGCTGTCAAAAGTGTAGCCATTCACCCGAATTTTCTTGAGCGCTAGTGTTGGCGGAATGCAGCCAATGTGTGCCAACAAAGCAACGAAAGTGTTGTTGCTTTGTACTTTGGTACAGGCAAAGAAAAAAAATGAGAAAAGAAGACACAAAATTGTTTGTGTGTTTTGTATTGCTTAGTGCTGAGTTCTGTGTGTATGCATGATACAATTATAAGGTAGGCTCACATTTAAATGGCTGCTCAAACAACAAATTTTGCAACAACAAGGCTGTAAGAACGCTTAACGTCAAATGACAAAGGCAACAACAACAATAAGAAAACTAAAATTTGACCAGTCGATTTTGACATAAAGCTTACTTTTTACTCCAACTTGAGCCTACCTAATAATTCTGCCATGTGTGTATGTATTATAGCATGTTCTCACGGCACTCTGAACAACGTAATTCGACTCTCATTCGTAATTCGAGGCTGAATTACGTTCCGAATAAAGTAATTCGTCATACAAAATTTGACAAGGGAATTACCTCATTTGAAGGTAATTCAGTTTGAACTAACATCCGAATTACTTAGAAATCGGTTTCATTTCTAATTTTTATGGAAAATTAATCGAAAACCACAAGCAAAACACAAGAAGAAATAAAAAAAAGACAAAACAAATAGTCAAATTCTCAAAGTCAGCAGACAATGTGAGTATCATTGCTTAAAAAAATAAATAATATAATAAACAAATATTTATTTTGCACATTTATTTCCCTTTTTCGTTTGTAATGTAACAATCATATGTATTTTCGATTCGTAGCCAGTATTGCTAGTCGCTTGTTCTTATTTTATTTTTTTTTAGAACAACACAACTATAGTTCTAAGTTTCTTGTCATTTTTTATCTCTTAAGAATTGTTCAATGTATACATGATTAGAAAAAGAAAGTCTCAATAAAATTGAATTGAATTGAATTTCGTTTCTCTACAACAAATCAAATAAAATGAAAATAAAATACACAAAGAACAGCTGTCAAACCGAAATACGAATGCTTCGTGAGAAGAATGCTTCGTGAGGGTAATTCACATTCGTAATCATAAGCCGAATTACTTAATTCAGACTGCCGTGAGAACATGCTATTACAATTCACAGCCTATGCCTAAGAGTTTTACGAAAACAAATGAGCATCCAGAGTATAGGCCGTGGGCAACGTTGCTTAGAGTACGCCAGTGGTCGAAATTCGACCTTTTCGCCATACCACCCAGAGCGACGCCAGGTATTCCAGCTAGCATTTTTCTTTAAAAACTATTCGATGCACTCCTTCTCCCTACTCTGATTCATTTAAAAAAAAATCATCAAAATCGGTTGAGAAACACCCTAAATGACATACCAACACCAGCGACGCACAGTGATGCGATTGGTACATGTTAGACGGAAACTATCATTTTGTTAATTTTTTTGGTAGTTTTCGATGTTTAAGGTATAAGAAAGTACAAAAAAAGTATTTCAGAAATTTTGGACAAGTGGGCGTGGCAGCTGCCATACAATTTAAACACATTTTGCACTATATCTTACGAATGGAATAAGCTACGATAGCAAAATTAAGCATAAATGTCTAGTATGTGATTTCCAAAAAGGTTCAGGTTCATTTCAGCGCGATTGGATGAGTGAGCGTGGCAGCTACAATACAACTTGAACACATTTTGCGCAATATCATAGAAATCAGATAAGCTACGATAAAAAAATCAAACGTAGTCATTTAATAAGTAATTTTAAAAAATCATAAACAATTTCGGTGCGATTCGGAAAGTGGGCGTGGCAGCTGCCATACAACTTTAACACATTTTGGGCCATATCTTTGGAATGAAATACGCTACGATAGCAAAATTAAGCATTGAGGTCTAGTATGTGATTTCGAAAAAGGTTAAAAAATTTCAGCGCGATTGGACAAGTGGGCGTGGCAGCTGCCATACAACTTAAACACATTTTGCGCAGTATCTTAAAAATGGAATAAGCTACGATAACAAAATTAAGCATAGACGTCTAAAATGTGATTTTTTAGGCGTGGTAGCTGCCATGCAACTTAGACACATTTTGCGCTATATTAACTCTTGTCGCTTGCAACGATAATAAGGAGGCATGACAGGTAAAGAAAAGTATATTTATTTTTGATCAGCATCACCACCTGAGTTGATTTTCGCGTGTCCGTCTGTCTGTCCGTCTGTGATCGCGATTACAGCCGTAATTTTGAAGCTATCGCCATGAAATTCAATATATAAGCTTTCTACTAAAAATAAACATCAAGTTCTGAAATGAGCCACTTCGGATGAAAACCACGCCTAACTACCATACAGAGAGACTTTATTTTAACCGTAAAATCTCTTAAAAATCTACCTTCAAGATATACCTTGAAATTTTGCCCGTGATCTTTAATATAAATTTTGGCTATTTAAATAAAAAGTTGGAAAACCCAGATTTAAACCACGCCTACCTCCCGTACAAGTTGGCTTTATTTAAAACGTAAAATCTGTTAAAAATCTGCAAAAATTAAAGAAATTTCTTAAAATTTTGCACATACGCTTTGATATTTAGTATAAAACATCTGTATGATATTTAACAAAATCAGATGAAAACTATAACCACTTCCCATACAAGTGACTTTATTTTAAACGTAAAATCTTTTAAAAATCCACAAAAATTCAAGAAATTTTTGAAATTTTGCACATTAGCTTTGATATATAATATTATATTTGGCGCCATCAAAATAGGAAAACTTTCGTATACATAAAACTGGATGTTATCGTGTCTGTCGTGGCTAAAGACTTCGAATATACTTCAATACGGCCGCGGGGGTATTTTATCTTCGATACCATCCAAAGCTCCATTCCTTACTAATTTTATTAATTTTTAATTCATTGTCATTTGAATTTAAGCAGAGTGTACTGCTTTCTTAATATTTAAATTTTTATACCACCACGTTGACTCTCCCGGTTTTTACAATTTTTTCACAAAATGAAAAAATGTATAAAAAATGAGAGTAAGAAAATTGCATTTTAAAAAAAAAACAAGAACAAACAGCAAAGAAAATGGTGTAAAAAGATTGCATGTAGCTCCCACTCTCTGATGTAATCATTGCATAACATATTTCTTTAATAATTTTTAATACATTGTAATTTGAGTTTGAACAGTGTATTATTTTCGCCACGGACGTTTTTTTTTTATCAATAAAGAGCGGTATCACGTTTTTTATTCCAACAAAAACTTTTGAACGCCGTTCAAACGATCACCGTTCAATCGATCACCGTGTGACATTAGCCCTGAAGACAATGCATGTCAAACGAAATAAAAAACAGTTTTTCTTTTGTTTTGACTTGCAGCTCAGCACTGTATTTATATGTATATCTCTTTTCGCCTTGCACGTGGCTCACCTGTTTTTTATGTTGTGCTGTGCTACCTAAGCCGAAAAGAGAAAGGAAGAGAACAACATGGAGTTTATTGTAATTCTCGCAACACAAACACGTGGAAAGAAAACGACCAAGCAATTCGTGGCATCGGGGATGGTTTCTTAAAAAAAAAACACTTTAATTAAAAATACTTATTATTAAAATTTCGAAATAAAAATACCTTTATGCTGTGCTGTAGCACAAATATGACGTTTTAAAACTTATTTCATAAAAATGAACACAGTACTTTTGGAGTTTACCTTTAAACAAAAATGTACTCTTCAATTTTATATAATAGTCTAGAGTATAGACATAGATATATTAGGGTGGTCCTTATTCCCAAGGAAAATATTTTTCTTTTAATTTCACGGGGTAAGACATTACTTGAATATATACCATTATTTGAATAAATACCATAAGAAAGTGTGGCGGCCGTGGCGCAGTGGGTAGTGTGTGGCCGCTACGCCAGAGAACCCTGGTTTGAATCCCACCTGACTCAGAAAGCTTTCTCAATTGAACAAATTTTTCTGTTCGGCCGTCACCTCTCTGCAGACAATGGCAAACCTCAGAGTTTGAACTGCCATGAAAAGCTTCTTGAGAACACAAGCTGTTCGGAGTCGGCATAAAACATGTAGATCCAGTTCCCGATCATTTGTGTTCAAACATTTTACAACACACACAACACACACAACACAATTGTTCATAGGAAGCTCGGTCAAAGGCTTTCTAAGGGCTGGAATGGCCATTTGGTTTTTTTTTTTTTGACCACAAGAAACTAGTAAATTTTTTTTTTAATTTTTAAATGATATTTAAGGGTCGCTACCAAGGCACATTAGTACAAATTGCAGGGAAAAGTGGGCAAAACTAGAAAACGACCAAAAAATACGAATCTGGAGTTTAAAATTTAAAATTCAAAATGGCGGCTCCAATATGGCCATTGTCGTTTGCCTGGCCGATCAAGAGTTTGGAATTAACTCCACAAATGTCATTAATTAAAACACCAATGATTGTGTATGACAAATTAAAGTGGAATAGTTGTTTTATTCTGTAAAATATTATAAAAGATTACAAGTTAATTTCAATGTTAAAATTCTTACCGCAGTTGCGCACTCTTCTACGACTTTCGACAAGCAGATCAAATATAGAGATTCGAACAATTGAGAACAATGATACAAGAAGAATTTTTGTATAAGGCATTTATTTGCAATCTATTTAACAATAATAAGCAAATCTTTTCAAATTATTTAACTTAACATTTAATATTAATATACATGCGCTACATTAAGCACATATTGCTAAGTATGTACATTTATACATATTGAATTAATTTAACTTATAAGTTCATCTTTGGTTTATTTTCTATATGGGAGATCTAAAACATGGTGTCTTTTCAATCTTCTGATTTCGTCACTTTCATCTAGAAGACTAATAGCTAAGGGATTAGTATGATCACTAAGTCGTTGCAGATATCTTATACTTACACTGAGGAGCATAAGTGTATCACAAACCAACAACTATCATTTTAACAACCTATAATTTCTATAAATTTTACTCAAATGCAATCAAATTTTTTTTTTATTATGTTTGTACAAGTCTCTTCTGTATTTCAAACAGGTTTTTATTAAGATCTGATTACAACAACAAATACACGAAGGCATAATGCAAACTAAATCATAATGATACAGTTTTGCACTCACTACTCAATTGTTTTTATTACCGTTATATTTTTGTTATTGAACAAAGTGCAATGCAATTTTTTAATTATTACGATAATTTACGTGATAATAAGTGGTTCAGTAGTCATGAACAACCAAAATAAAGAGGAAATATTAATTTGTTTGCGCAATGGCGAAAGCATTAGGCAAGTGGCGAAGAAATTCCATTTGGACAAAACTTTTGTCCAAAGATTAAAAAAAAAAAGTGGTGTAAGTGTTCCCACAAACAAAGGTGGTCGTCCGAAAAAAATTTGCGATCGAGATGTACGCCATCTAGCAAATTTGGTTACCAGCACCGATGCCGTTACTCCTGCTGCAGCTTTAAATATACTGCAAATTGACGCCAGTAAGTGGACAGCTCGTCGAGCTTTGAAAAAAATAGGTGTTAAGGCAGCAGAAAAGAAAAAGAAACCTATGCTGACCAAACGACATGTGCGGTTACGGAAGGATTTTGTTGCAGCACACGAGCACTGGACTGTCGCTGATTGGGATTCGGTATGTTATTAAACATATGTGTGTATTACTGTTTATACTAACAAATATTAAATAATTTAAAGGTTATTTGGTCTGATGAGACTAAAATTAATCGATTTCAATCCGATGGGCGTGCATGGTATTGGACTAAGGACCCTGATACAATCCAACCAAATCAGGTACGCCAAACCGTCAAACACGGTGGTGGCTGTATCATGGTTTGGGGTTGTATATCCAAAGATGGAGTGGGACCCTTGGTGCGCATCGATGGAATTATACGCAAGGAACAATATTTGTCCATCCTGCAACAGAATCTTCCTGATGTAGTGGAAAAAATGGGTCTTGCTGCTGAAAAAGTAATTTTTCAGCAAGACAATGACCCCAAACACAACGCACATCTAGTGAAAGACTGGCTCAAAAAGCAAAAATTTGGTGTGATGACGTGGCCTCCACAATCTCCGGATATGAATCCGATCGAGAATTTGTGGAGTCACGTCAAATCGCAGCTTGCAAAATATGCCAGTCCTCCAAAAGGCGTGAACGAGTTGTGGGAGCGGACGAAGGAAGTGTGGGAGGCGATTCCTCCAGAATTTGTGCAGAGGTACACGCAAAGTCTACCTAATCGCATCCAGGAGCTTAAGAAGGCAAAGGGTTACTGGACCAGTTACTAAATATATATTATTGTTTTAAAAATATAAAAATAGTGAGTGCAAAACTGTATCATTATGATTTAGTTTGCATTATGCCTTCGTGTATTTGTTGTTGTAATCAGATCTTAATAAAAACCTGTTTGAAATACAGAAGAGACTTGTACAAACATAATAAAAAAAAATTTGATTGCATTTGAGTAAATTTTAGAAATTATAGGTTGTTAAAATGATAGTTGTTGGTTTGTGATACACTTATGCTCCTCAGTGTATATTATTTATTTCATCTCTTACACTTTGAAGATTTAAGTCTTTGTGTAGCACTTTATTTGTAATGAACCACGGAGCATTTGCTATCGTTCTTATAGTTTTAGATTGGAACCGTTGAATAATCTCGATGTTTGAGTTACTGGTAGTTCCCCAAAGGTGTATCCCATACGTCCAAACTGGTTTCAATATAGTTTTATACAGAATTATTTTGTTTTCCAAGGATAGTTGTGATATAATAGCTGTATAATAGTTGTGATTTGGTCCAAGTAACCAAAACATTCGTTTCGTCTTAATATTAAGGTGTTCTCGCTTTGCTTTGATGTGGTCTTACCAGGTCAATCTTCTATCTAGGTCCATTCCTAGATATTTAGTCTTACAGCTTGTAGGAATTGGACAGCCATTAAGAAAGACTGTAGGACAATCACCACGCCTTAACGTGAACGTGACGTGAGTAGATTTTTGGCAGTTAACTTTAATGTTCCACATTTCAAGCCACTGTTGCAAGCTATTTAGCTGCTGCTGTACTGCGTAAGACGCATCCGCAGAGGATTCACTTGTAGCTATTATAGCCGTATCGTCTGCATATGTTGCAATAGTGACCGTATTTAAGGTAGGCATATCTGCTGTAAATATTGTATATAATAATGGGCCTAAAACACTGCTTTGTGGCACACCTGCGTTTATTTGACGTATATTCGATTGCTCGTTATTAACTTTAACATAGAAATATCGTTGATGTAAAAATGATTTTAGCACAAGATAATACGGAGTTGGGAGAATTTTTTTAGCTTGAAAAGTAAACCACTGTGCCAAACTTTGTCAAATGCCTGATGTATATCCAAGAATATGGCTGAGCAATAGTGTTTGCGTTCTAAGGCATCGTTTATTTTGTTAATAATACGATGGCATTGTTCTGGCGTGCCATGTTTATGGCGGAACCCAAATTGGTATTCAGGAATTATGCTGTTTTTTTCTAGTATTGGAAGAACTCTACGATAAAATATTCTTTCGAATATTTTCGAGAATACAACTAGTAAACTTATGGGTCTATATGAGGTCACGTTACATTCAGGCTAGTTTGGTTTAAGTATCAGTAGATACAATATGGGGGTTCTGGCGCAGGAGCAGGAGCAAGCCGATGACGTCACGCCCGCACCCCAACACCACCAAGTGGTGGCTTTTTTAACTAATCTGCAAGTTGGGGGATGTCTTTGCTTTAAGCTTTTTATCTTTAGCAAGTTTGGGGTATGTCTTTGTTTTAATCTTTTAAAAATTGGCAAGTTTGGGGTAAGTCTTTGCTTTTTTAAGCGGTGATCATAATTTTATACACTACATTATCGGTAGTGGTAGTCAAGCGAGTTCTTATCAGTGTTTGCATGTTTTCTTAACCCTCAAATACCTAATAGCAATGACTCAAATCCGGCTGGTTGACTTTAGCTGAAATGATATGACTTGCTATATGAAAATATATATATTTATATGGGTTGAAGCAATTTAGATACGGCGAAGGTTGAAGGGTTAAATAAATTTTTTTAAATTTAATAAAGTCGGTAAGTATTAGGTGGGAGTCTTTGTTTTAAGCTTTTAAAAATTGGCAAGTTTGATGTAAGTCTTTGCTTTAAACTTTTTAAAATTGACAAGTTTGGGGTATTTCTTTGCTTTAAGCGTTGGTCATAATTTTATACACTACATTATCGGTAGTGGTAGTCAAGCGAGTTCTTATCAGTGTTTGCATGTTTTGTTTTTCTTAACCCTCGCATTAGTTATAGCAATGACTCAAAAAATAAATATATATTTATAAGACTTCTAACGTAGACTGCGTGGTGGCATACTTATCAGAGTTCGCATGAGTAAACGAAATACATAGCAACCAGGAAGAATCAAGAAGTTTCTAGAAGCTTCGAGATGTAGAAAAAACTTCGAGAACATTTTAGAAGCTAACAACATCACCAAAAAAAAAATTTTTTTTTTAAATCAAAGGTGTTAAGTCTCAAGCTTCATAGTAAGCGCACTCAAAAAACCGCAAGTTCAAGATAAGGCAGCAATGTAGAAGTTCAACATGTTTTTATGACTTCTAAAATAAATAAACAATTTTTGAGGTCAAGTGCAAGTGCAAGGGCAAAAAAAAAAAAAAAATAAAAGATAAGAATTTAAAGTTGATATGTCAAAAACTAAGCTAAGCTTACCTAAGCTAATATAAGCTAAGGCTGCGTTCATAGTGAACGCCCATAATCGGCTGCTTTTTTATAATGGTTCTTGTTGGTGTTGTTCTTACTGTTGCTATTGCTGTTCTTACTGATGTTGTTGTTCTTACTGTTGCTATTGTTGTTCTTACTGATGTTGTTGTTGTTGTTGTTGTTGTTGTTGTTGTTGTTGTTGTTGTTGTTGTTGTTGTTGTTCTTACTGTTGTTGTTGTTGTTCTTACTCTTGTTGTTGTTGTGGTTGTTGTTGTTGATGAGGCTGTTTTACTAATAAAAATAGCCAATCTAAAGTTATTAACTAAATAGCTAACTACTTTTTTAAAATATTATTTATATTAATTGTTCTTTATTTTATTTATTAGGATTTTAACAATAGGAATTTCAAACATAGATGACCACAATTTAGGGTATTAAAATTTTGAAATTTATCATAATTATAGCTAATGTTTTGGCCTAAATATTTTATTATTTCTTTTGGAGGATGCAAATTTCCAAAGCTATCGAAGTATTCAATTTGATTCTTGTTTTTCCAGTATGCTACCCAATGTGTTCCAGGTCCATTTGAAGTATCTAGATTGATTATTCCACATTCTTTTTTAAGCGGTTTCTTTGGAAGAGTGTCACACATAAACACTCCTCTGAAATTTGGAATGTTTTTGGCATATTTTATCAAATCTACATCAGAAAGAGCTCTTTTGGGTAGTTTCATTAAAAATTTTGTTGATAAGGTTTTAAATAAAGGCCAAATCCTTTTTTATACGGTTTTAGGAACATGCCTTTGCCCATTGCAATAGACTCCATTTTATTGTTATGTCGTTTTGCTTCATTCAATTGCTCTTTTCCAGCTTTAACTGCATTGATTGCTTTTGTAACGCCAGATACTCCACCAGCTAGACCACCAAGTGCACCCAGGGCAGCGAATATAGGTGCGAGCGGAAGAAAACCTCCAGATTTAGGTAGAGGTATTACTCGAGGTGTCTTAATCAGAGATTTTTTTCCCTTAAAAATATTGTTTACAACTTTTCTTGAAATTTTAACAGCACTTTTTAAGGCATGTCTAAATAAGCGATGTCCATTTACTTGAGGAGATCTCTTAGTTTTACTGTTAACATTGCCCATACCAAATTTTGTTTTCAACTTCATTGCGTTAGTGACAAGCCAAGCGTTTGATTTTTCAGCAATACTACTATCACTTGCGTTAACCCTTTGCCAAGCCTTTTCAGCCAAGATTCTATCAGCAGTATGTCTTTTTTCCAAATCATTGTTGTTTGCGTATACTATATCGTGTTGTCTGCAAGCGGTATCCAAAAGATTAATTCCTTGATCACCTCTAGCTAATCGCTTCTTTAATTTTGTACCAGGCCCACAAAATTGATATCCAGGTAAATGAAATTCAATCGGAAGTTTGTCTATTAAATTATTCAGAATACCTTTTCCAATGAAGGATGGACGAAGACTGATTGTCTTTTTATAAATAATTGTCATTAGTATTTATACTTTTCCGAGCAGAGGTTCAAAGTAAAGTGATGCAAAATTAATAAAAACGAACTAATTATATATGATATCATTTAGTAGTTTACATAATGCGGTTCTTAAAGCAACATAAAACACTTGACGTAAAGAATATTGATAGCAAGTTAAATGCATCAAATAGATTGCGACATAGTTCATTACTACCGAACTCTATTCGGAGTCTTACTGTGGGCCCGTCTAATTGTGGAAAAACCAATGTGATGATAAGTCTTATTGAAAGTCCCAACGGTTTGAAATTTAAAAATATTTACTTATACTCAAAGTCAGCACAACAACCAAAATATCAATACTTGGAACGTCTAATTAAACCTACTAAAGAAATACATTTTTCAATATTTTCTAATAATGATGACGTCATAGATCCAGATAAAGTACAACCAAACTCAATATTTATATTCGACGATGTAGCTTGTGAGAAGCAAAATCATATACGGTCTTACTTCTGTATGGGTCGTCATAAAGACGTTGATAGCTTTTACTTATGTCAAACTTATACACGGATACCAAAACACTTGATTCGTGATAATGCTAATATGATAATAATGTTTAAACAAGATGAAATGAATACAAGACACATTTACAATGATCATGTTGGTTCTGATATGTCTTTTAAGATTTTCCATGAGTTATGTTCAGAGTGTTGGAGAGAAAAATATGGGTTTTTAGTCATTAATAAAGATGATCCTATAAATAATGGTCGTTATAGAAAAGGATTTGATGTTTTTATTAGCTTATAAAAGATACAGTATAGATATTTAAATAACAGTACAACAACAACTGCTAAACTGTTCACACTAAACTGCTAAACTGGAGCTATATACTGTTTAAACGACCAACTTTCAATATGAATAAGAAAACAAACCTTGTTAATAATCTTATTAAAACTAGAAATATTTTGAAAAAGAAATATAAAATTCTTCAGCTCAGAGAAGTTGCAAGTGATAAGCTTTTGGAAGAAACTTTTAAACCAATATCAAAACCATTACAGGAAATAATTCAATCAACTAATAAGAGAAAGTTAGTTAAAAATGAAAAGTATTCAGATAATTCTTTTAAGGATAATAAAATTGCTACCAGCACACCATTTAAAAAGAGCAAGCATGATTGTAATACATTTTCTCCAAGCTTTGATAGCAAGGAAATCGAGAAAAGTTCATCAGCATTTAAATCATTTGATGTTGGTAATGACGATGATGATGATGATACTCATTATGATGATAATGCTTATAATGATATGGAAAATGACGATGTCACTATTGCAATAAATCCGAATCAAAGTATTCAATATGATTTATCAAAAGTTATTTTAAGCAAATTCGATAAAACCTACGGTCCCCACAAGGATAAAAATCAGATATGGAGACTGGGCAATGAACCAATTACTTTTGATTCAACTAATATAACTATAGGTAATTCAAAATGGGCTTTCACGTCAGGTTTAAATGAACTATTAGTTTACAAGGAACCAATCAGTTTTAATGAAACAGATTTAAATACTTATAAGCAAATATTAGAGATGACTAATGCTCATAAACGGAATAACAATAACAATGAGCAAATTAAAGGAAATCGATCAAAAAAATATACAACGATTATTAGAAAATTATTTAAAGAAAAAGTTCATAGAGGTAAAGGTTTGATGATGAAGTTGAATACCCAAAAGTCAAATTATATATATTGGGATGACCCAAACGAACTAGTAGATAGATTACGTCTTTTGTTAACGTCATCAATAGCTGGACACTCAAATCATAATAATGAAATATACTCAATTATTGAAGAATTGAGAGAAGCAAAAATTATTATATAAATAGCCTGCAAAATATATAATCATCAATATTTATAAAATGTCTATCGACAAGTTTGGACATTATATGGGTAGCTTTGAAAGATATCAAAACCCACACACCAAGATTCATTTAGATAGCGATCGCCATTTCAACTTTAACTCACGTAGGATAAAAAATATTGCTAACCCTGTATTAGAAAACGATGCTGTTAATAAAGTTTATTTAAAAAGTTATTTTGATAAACAAAAGAAACAATTGGACACATTATATGAGAAAGGAATTAATGAGATGAGAGAACATTTTACAAAATGAATACAACAGAACGTATCGCATACAACAAAACTTTTAGACTTAGAAGCAGTACTAACGGATTTAACTCAAGATCAAAGTAATCTCAACAAATCATTAGAGGAGATAAAATCAACGCTTACATACAAAATTGATGTAGCTGAAGAACAACTTTTAAGAAAAATAGCAGATCATTATGAGTTTTTAGATGAGAAACTAAATCGTGTTGAAAGGAATTCACCAGCAGAAGCTCTTAAACGAGTGTGGTCTAAGGTGGCAGCTAGAGATGGAGAGGTGGAAGCTCTTAAACGAATAACAGCCGCTGAAGACACTAGAAATGGACAAACAAGCAGTCGTGCAGGAGCTTAATAAGCAAGCACGCAGAAATTTCATAAGACGACGAGTGATAACTAAGGGAGTAGACGATCTTTGGCAAGCAGATCTTGTTGAAATGGGTGCTTATTCAAAATATAATAAAGGGCATCGGTTTATTTTAACGGTAATAGATACATTTTCAAAGTTTGCTTGGATTCGTTCCGTAAAATCTAAAGGCAGCGAAGACATTACTAATGCAATGAAATCCATTCTTTTACAAAAGAGAATTCCAAAAAACTTGCAAACAGATAATGGTAAAGAGTTTTATAATAAAACATTCCAAAACCTGATGAAAAAACATAATATTAATCACTATTCTACATATAGTATCATGAAAGCATCTATTGTAGAACGATTTAATAGAACTATAAAAGGAATGATGTGGAAAAAATTTAGTTTGCAAGGAAATTATCAGTGGATAGATATATGTAAGGACTTAATTAACCAATATAATAGTCAAAAGCATAGAACTATTGGAATGATGCCAAAGTCCGTTAACGCAGGAAATGAAAAATCTATACTTAAACGTGCTTATAATCATCCTAAAGTTTTCAAAAATGGTAAACTTAAAGTTGGAGACCACGTTCGAATTAGCAAATATAAGCATATTGTTGCAAAAGGATATACCCCAAACTGGACAACTGAACTTTTTAAAATTCGCGCTATTCAGAATACAAACCCTGTAACTTATTTATTAAACGACTATCAAGACAATTCAATTATCGGAGGGTTCTATGAACATGAAGTACTGAAAACACATTTTCCGAATACTTACTTGATTGAGAAGGTTCTTAAAACAAAGGGACAGCAAGTTTACGTTAAATGGCTTGGATTTTCTAATCATCATAATTCTTGGATTAATAAAGATGAACTACAACAACAATACAATTAAATACTTATCTTTACTTGATATATATCTGAAAACCTATACTTAATAAAGAAAAAATTTTGTTTTTTTAATAATAATAATGAAAATTTTATTAACTTTTTATTGAAATTTTGTTCTAAAGAATGTTTTTTAAAATTGATGTTTTAAAAGATGTTTTTCTACTACACATGAATCATCAGCTTCATCATCTTCTCCAAAACTTTCATATAAGTTGTTGTTGTTGTTGTTATTGTTATAGAATATATTTCCATTTTCCTTCTTCTTCTTTTTAACCATTAAGGAAAATACACCATGCAGGTCTTTGGTTTTCATTAGAACGTGTAATGTTTCATTTAAATAATCCATCTGATTCTTAGTAATAATTAGAAATCTTCTCGGTAAATAAATGTGGAATTCCTTATTAACAAGACATCTAATACTTTCACCATATTTTGAATCTATTCTCTCGATTCTATTAATTTCATATGGGACGTTTACTTCCATATCCTTTATGGGTAAGTATTTAATACTAGGATTTTGGAAAAGATTTTTTAAGCTTGCTTTCATCATTTTTTTTAAACTTTACACCGTAATAGATATGTTTATACTGATTTCATGAAATTTAAAAATGTATTTATTAAGCATATTATATTTTATTATTATTATTATTTGTCGAGTTCTTATCAGTTGCGGTTTTACATCCGGTTATTTATTAATTTCTTATCAGTTGCGGTTTTACATCCGGTTATTTATACATTTTTAATCAAAACGCATGTGAAATATTACGAAATGTGATGAAATTATAGGATATATATAAAGAGAGAGAGAGAGAGAGAGAGAGAGATAGAGATATAGAGAGAGAGAGAGAGAGAATATATCTTTTTAATTTTAGAGAGACGTGTGCAAAATAAAAAATATAGGAAACTATAATAAGAAAGAGTTAGTTGTTGTATTACATTCTTCTTCATTAAATATGTATTGGGGACAACTTTTAAAAAGTCATGATAAATACTGTACTTGTCATGCTCAGTGGAAAACTTTCCAAATAATAAATGTCATCGTTTTAGATATTATTTTGCAGGTGTTTCTAACCGCAGAAGGAGGGATTAGAACACAAATATTTTCTCTCAGTAGAGGACAACAAATGCCACCAAACCTTCCAATATTCGAATTCAGTCACAATCAACATATAAAAATTGAAGTTACTGGCGATATGATATCGCTAATTGGAACAGTCTATGAAGGTGGATACGTATGTATATAAAGATATAAATCTATATTCATACAAACCAGGCTGTGTTTTCCGAGAAATAGATGGTTCTTTTGGAGGTATAGACAGAAAATATATAAGTAAAGTAGGAATCCCTGTAAACCGACTAACCCCATCACCATCAACGAATATTAGTCAACAAAAACCGCCCACCTCAAAAAAGAGAAAAACTTTCGATGATGATAGTGAAATTGTCAAAGTAGGGGGTGGTGGTGGTGGTGGTGGCAGCGCAGTTGACAGCTCATTTGAAGTAGAAGATGATGAGGATTATTAAATTAGACTATAAATACGAGTAACAATTCTTATCATGTCATTTAAAAATATACTGTTGACTAAAGAAGACATCTGTTAAGAAAAAAATACCAATGAAAAATAATTTCATCATATTACTTACATATTTTTGTATTGTCCAAGTATTTTCAGCTGCAGTACCTATTGATTTGAGCGAAAATGAATTTAAAAATACGGAGTTTGCTGTAAAATTACCTAATAATGATACTGTAAGCATACAACTGAATTTCAAACTTTTAAAGTTTAGTAAAGATTTACTTGAAAACGCTGAGTCATCAACAGAAGTACAACCTAAGTCAGTTGGAGAGGAAGAGTTGCATTTGCCTAGGGATCAATCGTTTACAGTGGATGAAGCTATTGAAGCATTTAGGCAAGACTTAGTTAAAAAGGAACAAAATATTGCAGGAATTATTGAAAGTTCACAACCATTTTATAGGCATTTTCAACTGCAATACAAAGATAATATAAAATTGAGAATTCGTTGTACATATGACAGCAATTACTTGAAGCGTCTACTAAATATTTCATGTTTTGAATATCGTCAAGTTGAATACGAGAGATTTTTGAGTAATGGTGAAATTGAGGTGGTTACTCAGGATGATTCTACTTTCCGCTCAGATATGACATTAATCAACATTCAAGATTATAAACATGACTTGGAAATGGAAATATCTTAAATTTTATTAAATCAGTTATAAATTTATCGTCGTCATGTTAAGAGGTCTCAACTATAAAAAAATGAATAACGAGTTTCGTGCAAAAATTTTGAAAGATTTCTTAAGCGAAGAAATGCTTTTATGGCCCGAGCACAAGATTATTTTACAAAAATTAAAGGATCGATTCGATGAATATGCATTATATAAGATACATACGTCAAAATTTGGTGATCATTATAACAATTGTGAATGGGCAAGAGATGAAGCAACTTGCGGTCCTGATACTTGTGGGTGCTCCTCTATCGATAGAATGTGGGATGACGCATTGAATATAATAAACTTTTATTATAATATAAAAGCTCAAATTTTAACAAATTTCCTTCAGTTAACCTCGTGATAACATCGGGATAACGTTAAACGCCAATGTCTAACGAGAGAATTTTAGTTCTAGACGTTCAAGGTTTCTACATAAATAATGATTTTAATATAAAAGAATTGAGTATTTCAGTAGACAATGACTCACAAGTTCAAACATTTATAATTAAACCACCTTTTCAATTTACATCTCTGTCAACAAAGGAACAAGTTTTATATAATTGGCTTTATAGAAATCATCATGGATTAAAATGGAAAGATGGCGATTCAACTTTATCAAATATTATAGAATATTATAAAACATATATTAGAGATAAAAATTTTATTTGTTATGTTAAAGGCTTAGAAAAAATTAAATGGTTTAAAAAATTGTTTCAAGACGACAATATTATTTACTATAACTTGGACGATTTAAACTGTCCAAATTTAAAAACTTTATATCAAAATGATCAATCAATAAATGTTTGTAGCTATCATAAGAAACATTTTACATGTGCTGAAAAGAATGTATTGCTATTGAGAAAGTTTATAAATAAAAAATTAAAATTATAAAAACAATGTTATCATTTAATACTTAAAACAAATTAAATAAATATCGATCGTCAGTTCATAACGCATACTCGTCATGTCTATAACAATCTCTTTAAACGGAACCACGTCAACTCTTACTGGAAAATATTTTCCCCCAATTGAATTTGCTACAAAATATGTCTGCGGGCTTGTAGACTTTGTAACGTTTCATTCTATACCCAATGTAGACACCGACAACAATTTATTTCATATCGGTCCTCACACTATTACAATACCTGTTGGTTCATATGAATTTGAAGATATTAGCTTTTTCTTGGAAACGGCCGTAAGAGACATTGATAAATCAATTTTCCTAGCAATTGAATCGAACAACAACACTCTTCAAACTGAAATTGAATCCTCTTTAGATATAGATTTTTCAAAACCGAACAGTATAGGACAGCTACTAGGATTCAGTAAAAGAAAATTGCTAATAAATGAGTTCCCGTATGAGGACTTTATCAAAGTGATTAATATAGAGCCGTTACAAAATATAGAAAAAGCAAAATATATACATGTAGACCAGTCAGTTAATAGAAAAAAATTTGATTCTGATTTACCTTTAAATATTACAAATATAAACACAGTCCGTATTGAATGCAACTTAACCATAGGATCATATATTAACAGCACACCAGTTCATACTATTCACGAATTTCCTCTCAATGTTGCACCTGGCTATAAAATAAATGAGAAACCTCAAAATGTCATTTATTTACCTGTCAACTGTCAACAAGTAAACAACATTACTATAAGAATCTTAAATCAAGACGGTGAGCTTATAAATTTTCGAGGAGAAAAAATTTCAGTAAGACTTCACTTTAAACCCGAATAAAAAAAAAATGATTATTTATAATAATAATAAAAGCATAATTCAGAAAGGATTTCTAGTTAGTCCTTCATCAACGCTCGACCGAGTCTATACAAAAAAGAAATTGTTGACTGCAGCTAATAAAGAATATTTAACATCCTTGGGACTTAATCTACAATCATGAACGAGATATTAAATGTCCTTCAAAAGCCAATATATGATGAGAGCATTATAAAGAGGGAATATCATAGTTACTCTCCATATTTGAGGTCCTTCAACAATAACGATGAAATTCGTATACCAATTCAAAATCAAGACCTTTTTGTCCTACCAAGTGAGAGTATGATTTACATTCATGGTTCTATAGTAAAAAAGGAAGGAGGAAATGATGTGGTAACAACAGGAGTAAAATTTAAAAATAACTTTGTTACATATCTGTTTGATGAAATTCGATATGAAATTAATGGGTTTGAAGTTGATCGTACACGCAATCTTGGAATTTCATCTACCATGAAAAATTTTGCATCATTAAGTGCGGTTGAAAGTGATGCATTACAAAACGCTGGTTGGGCTCCTGATGAAAATTTCACATTGGAAAAATCACATTTTAGTTGTTGTGTGCCGTTGAAAATGTTGCTGGGTTTTGCTGAAGATTATAATAAAATAATATTAAATTCGAAACATGAGCTTATCCTTCAACGTTCATCCTCTAATGAGAGATCATTTCATCCATCAATTCATGCAACAGATCAATTAAAATTTACTATATTAGATATAGTATGGAAAATGCCTCACATACAATTATCGGACTTTGCAAAATTGGAAATGTACAAAATAATTAACAACAAAAATCCTATATTAATGCCATTTCGAAGTTGGGACTGTCATGTAAATCCAATGCTACCAAAGAGTACAAAGGTTTTATGGAATGTAAAACTGGCTCCGCAAAATGAAAGACCACGATTTCTCATCATCGGTCTACAAAGAGAAAAAAGTAAAGAGGAAGGAAATATATTCCATCATTGTAATATCTCCAATTTAAAAGTTTATCTAAACTCTGAATCATATCCCTATGATGATTTAAATAGTCGCTTTGAAATGGGGCAGTATGCTGTACTATATGATATGTATGCAAAATTTCAACAAAGTTATTATATGCGGGAACCTCAACCATTGTTAGATGTCAGTACATTCAAGGCCATTGCTCCGCTAATTGTTGTTGATGTAACACACCAAAATGAGGCAGTTAAAGTTGGACCTATTGATATACGAATTGAATTTGATACCGAATCACTCAAACCAATTCCAGATAAAACATCAGCCTACTGTTTGGTAATTCACGATCGTTTAATTGAATACTCACCTCTAACCAGCGAAATTAGGAGAATAATTTAAATATTTTATCAATTAATTTTTCTAAACACAAATAAAGAATTTATAAACGATTTGGTTTTTTATATATATATATATATAGTTATTTATTTATTTAATAGTTTTGATTAAAAAATTTACAAATTAATTCTCTGGCAGAGCACGGCCGTTGAAAAACAAAATTATGATTAATTTGTGTGTTTACACACAATAAAATAAAAAATCTTAGTTTTCAAACAAAATATTTCATGACGTCATAGTTTAAGAGCAGCAGGTTGCTGCAACTAAGACGGACAGTGAATAATAGAATAACAACAACTAAAACTACAACATGCCTGTGAGTGGTAAAAAGCTTTGATATATCTTCGAAGAAAGAGCTTACACCGAATAAGTGTGAATCTGGAAATTCGAAGAACTTTAGCTGCTTTTCGTATCATTTGTGTGTACAATGTAATTCAGAGTAATTTTCTCTAACATTGACGAAAACAAATAGACATGAACGGCTAAGTTTATCATCGCTATCATATAAAGGCTACTGATGAGTTGGTGTAGCGGCCAACGAAACAGCTGTCTAGTCTGCTGTATGATTGCCACTCTATATAATGGGTATTGTTGTTGTTGTTGGTTGTTTTCTTCAGAAAACAACATAGACCTTGAGCTCGAAAATATAACTCTTAATTAATAATTGAAAAATTATTAGAGTTATAATAATAACACAAAAACCTAAAAAATATATTTTCTTAATTAATTCTATAGTGACCCCATGCAAGGGTGTCAACACCATTTTCTTTAATAAATCGCTTATCATCTAAATAACTTAACACTATTTTATGAATTTCTTGAGTATATATTATATGTATCTTAGATCTAAAAGTAAACATTTTATCATAATAAATTTTCTTATCAAATAAACATTTTTTATAATCATTAATACTAAGATTCATTAATGCTGATTTTTTTACACCTTTTGCTTTTTTAATATCATTGTCACCCTTGACACTTATAGAATACATTTTAGATCTTAGTCCAATGAATTCCCTCATTATCTTCCCATTATTTTCATCTTTCATTAAACCTAATACCTTTTTATTTTTTTGTTCTATACCATATGGATTGTTAGGCTTATAGTCAGATGTATCAAATTTCAAATTAATATCGGGTATTATATCTTTATAAAAATCTTCGGTATTAATTGAATATATGAATGAATCCGTATCCATATAGCACAAACTCAAGTTTTCATTATATTTTGGAATCATATAATTATAATGAAAATCATACATTTTTTCCTTAGACTTTTCGAGAACTGCAAACCCTACAGAAATAGGTTTATTAAATTCGATATGTACTCTATCCAGTTGGATAGCTACCATATTTTCGGTAAACCTTGTAGAGCTATGAAAATTCGGTTTTGCTATAAGACTCCTAGCTCCCAATCTTTTTCCAACACTTTCCCACTGGCATACAATTTTTACATCTTTCCTTTTATCTACATTTTCCATGGTTTTACCATAGACAGCATTGTTTAGTAATTTAAAAAAGTTCTTTTCAAAGTCATTTTTAGCGTTTGTTCTATGAAAAGTATTTAGATCTATGTATTTCTTGAGCCAGGGAGATTGTTTAAATTTTAAAATTCTATGTACTTGTTTAAGCTTTAAGCCATTTCTTAAACATTGTTGTAAGTTAGTATAATGTATGATATAATTTGATTTATTATATAAATCAATAATAAGCTTTTGACGTTTACCCGTAGGACTTTTTTTGTTTTCAGCGCAAAACGGTAAATCATTATGTAAATTATGTTGTTCAAAAGGAACCTCCAAGTCTACTTCTAAAATAAAACCTTCGTCAGAATCATCCTTACATTCATTTAAATTAAACGAATCCATATTTTCAACCCATTCAAACTTTCCTTCGGGTAAATACTGAGACATAGCCCATCCATATAAATTATTAGCATCTAAATACATGAGATAATTTGAAGGCTTCCCACTATCGAAATCAGTCATATATTTGTTGTTTGCTTTAACATGGCGTTTTGAACATTGAACTATGCCTCCTCTTATCCCGTTTTGAATGAATTTAATCATATCAATGTCAGTTAATAGATCCAACTCAATTTTAGTATATTTTAGCATTGCACTCCAAGATAGCCCGGGTGCTGTATAATACTGACAAGGATCTAAATTGTAAATAGATTTACATACTTTTCTGAAATTTTCAAATACATCAGTTAACAATAAAACATCTGTCTTGAGATATAGTTCCAAGTAGTCCTTGAAATTAGAACAATTAAAAGATGTCCACACTTTTTGAGCATGTTCATAATCAACAACACTACATTCTTCATTCGTTAATTTATTAAAAAACTTATCTCTTGAAGGTAGACATTCCTCTTGAAGTCGATTAATGGAATTAAAATAATCGTATGGAAAAACTCCCTTTCTCTTCATAAGATTAAATTCGTTTTCATCGGTAAACTCAGACCTTAGAACATAAAAATCTGAAATCGATAAGTTTTTAGCTAAACTCTCTAAACTTGAAGCCATAAATCTAAATGAATCTAAAAACCTAAGTTCAACGCTATCACCGTTATCAAAATGAATATGTTTAGAAACTGATACATATATTTCTTTGTTAATTGGTACCACGTTTATTCTTTCGGGAATCGTTGAAAGTTCTTTAATGAATAAATGGCAATCATATGAAGAAAGATTGTGGAAAAATATTGGAATGAATTTTGAAATTTTAAAGTTTAGATTACAATCATTATGGGCTGGGCCTCGATATTTTCCCGTTAAATGACAATGATCTGCTACTCTATCAACTCCCAACGGTTTTTCGCATATATGACAATCACTACTATTATTTTGAATATTTAATTCTACTGGGGTGAGGAAATTCATTGGAATAACTTTATTAAGATAATTACTATAAATATCTCTAGCATCGGCAACTAAAGAAGCAATAAATTTTTGAGGGGCATCTTCACCTGTATATAATCTAAACTTATCTAAAGAATTATTAAAACTACACTTAATATAATAACTAAATGCACACGGCTTATGTGTTTGTATAGTTTTTACAGATCCCGAGTTCTGAATATTTTCCGGTGTTAGGAAACACTCGAAATCTGCATATATTACAAACGGTATATCTAACTTATGTTTAAAATTTTGGAAATAAATTTTACTTTTTTCTGCATCCGGCACTTTGGTAACAATTCTGCTACATTCCTTGCGATGACGTTGCAACTTGTAGTTGGATTCAAAAAACTGCAAGCAGACATTGGACATCCTGTTAGTTGACTGCGTAAAAGTCTGTAAATATAAATAAAACAAATAAATTTTAAGATTCTTTAAATATTATAAATGTATATAGCAAGTAAGCAAGTAAGCAAGTAATAAAAAAAGAAAATGTATAAATATGATATTTACCTTGAAATATTTTTAATCCAGATGTAATGAAATTTTTCTCCTTCCTGTAGCAAAAGTAGGTTAAGATGAGTGGTTTTCTCCTCCTTTGTATAGTAATAGGGTCCTACGATACTTTTAAGGTCCTCGTCGAATCCAAAGACATTAATGCTTATTTCGGGATTATTTTCCTCGAAAATTTTTACATCTTTCACTTTCATTGGAAAAACAAGACTTTCAAAATTGAGAGCGATGCTATTGGCTAGCGTTATTTCAACTGCAGCTATATCTATGATGTTGTAACTAGAACATCTGTTAGAGTCTCTATTAACAGGATTCATTGCTGAGATTACTGCCCATTTAAAGCAGTATTCGTCATTGTTTTGCACATTTATACAAGCTTTTTTATCTTCTAGTATTTTTGGTAATTTAATGTATTGTGAACCTTTAATTGGTTTGTATTGATTCACGTTTATTTCCAAATGAGAGATTCTTATAAGTGTCCAACCACTATCACGTTCTTGAAACTCTGACATCTTTGTAATTAAATTATTGCATTTTGTGACATAAATCTCATACAAATTTGTAGCCTGTTGCACCATGATCATTTTAGTTTGATGTGATTTAAGGTCTATTGTTGCCTCATCTTCACTCATTTTGATGTATTCACAAAACAATTCCATATTAAATTTATAGTTGGTGTGTTTTTCCAACATTTCTTCAAGTGTTTTTAAAACTATATCTCTGATGTTTGCTAAAAACTCTTCTGGAATCAATAAATCCTCCTTATGATTCTTAATCATAAATGATTCTATCCGCTCATTAAATATTGAGGTGATTCTTGTTAGGTTCTCGTTAACTATTTCACCACTATTTCTCTTATGTTCGTTTGTCCTGATGTGATAAGCCCAATTCTTAGTTACTATCTCTTTCTTGCACTTGCTGCAATAGAGATACGGAATTGTTTTCTCCACAATAGCCCGAAGACTTGGAACCACATTTGATGATGATGATGATGATGGTGGAGATGATGTTGATGCCGTTGCTTTTGAGGTTGATACCGCATGATGGGTTCTTTGATGATTTTTTAAATTATCCTTTCGCGAAAAAAACTTTTTGCAGGTATCACATTTAAAATGTTGCGATGGCTGATTTTGATGTTTTATCCGAATGTGCCGATTTAGGTTAGATTTTTTTGTGAAAGTGGAATCACATTCGCTGCATTTAAATTGATCCATTTTTATTGTTTCAAAACACTTTAATTGTCTTTTACACTGATTGTTTATTTATTTTGATATTGAATGTTAATTGATCGTTTAAACAATTCACTTGTATCTCTTTTTAATAATTATCTTTAAGCGTACTGATTGTTTATTTATTTTGATATTGAACGTTAATTTATTGTTTTAAACAATTCATTTGTATCTCGTTTAAGAATTAACTTTAAGCGCACTTGTAGTCGATAGAAAAAACCTTTAACAACTGAAGATTAAATTAATTTTGGTTGACATATCAACTTTAAATTCTTATCTTTTATTTTTTTTTTTGCCCTTGCACTTGCACTTGACCTCAAAAATTGTTTATTTATTTTAGAAGTCATAAAAACATGTTGAACTTCTACATTGCTGCCTTATCTTGAACTTGCGGTTTTTTGAGTGCGCTTACTATGAAGCTTGAGACTTAACACCTTTGATTTAAAAAAAAAATTTTTTTTTGGTGATGTTGTTGTTAGCTTCTAAAATGTTCTCGAAGTTTTTTCTACATCTCGAAGCTTCTAGAAACTTCTTGATTCTTCCTGGTTGCTATGTATTTCGTTTACTCATGCGAACTCTGATAAGTATGCCACCACGCAGTCTACGTTAGAAGACTTATAAATATATATTTATTTTTTGAGTCATTGCTATAACTAATGCGAGGGTTAAGAAAAACAAAACATGCAAACACTGATAAGAACTCGCTTGACTACCACTACCGATAATGTAGTGTATAAAATTATGACCAACGCTTAAAGCAAAGAAATACCCCAAACTTGTCAATTTTAAAAAGTTTAAAGCAAAGACTTACATCAAACTTGCCAATTTTTAAAAGCTTAAAACAAAGACTCCCACCTAATACTTACCGACTTTATTAAATTTAAAAAAATTTATTTAACCCTTCAACCTTCGCCGTATCTAAATTGCTTCAACCCATATTAATATATATATTTTCATATAGCAAGTCATATCATTTCAGCTAAAGTCAACCAGCCGGATTTGAGTCATTGCTATTAGGTATTTGAGGGTTAAGAAAAACATGCAAACACTGATAAGAACTCGCTTGACTACCACTACCGATAAAGCAGAGACATACCCCAAACTTGCTAAAGATAAAAAGCTTAAAGCAAAGACATCCCCCAACTTGCAGATTAGTTAAAAAAGCCACCACTTGGTGGTGTTGGGGTGCGGGCGTGACGTCATCGGCTTGCTCCTGCTCCTGCGCCAGAACCACCATATTGTATCTACTAGTATCATTACTATTTCCGCGCATTTTCATTGGGATGGGAAGTGACTGAGTCGAAGAATAGAATTGAAGATGAGAGTCAAGAATATAATACCTTTTTTTGGTAAAAATTTCGCTACTTTCGCATCAATTTTGTCATATCCAGGAGATTTGTTATTGTTAAGCATTGTTATTTCAGCGTGAACTTCGTTTGGTGTTATGTGCTTGATGGGCAAATCCATTTGACAAGCAGAATCCAAATACTGTTGGATTTGAATGTCACTTCCATTAAGAGTGTGTGGTTGAAATGTCTGTTCTAAGTGAGCAGCAAATGCAGTGGCTTTACTTAAGTCTGACCTACACCATTGATCACTGGAATCTTTTAAAGAAACATTTCTCCGCACAGGCCTTTTAAGGTATTTTGTGGCTTTCCATAAGCATTGTTCATTATTTGTTCATTAAGCATCTCTGAACAACGTAATTCGACTCTCATTCGTAATTCGAGGCTGAATTATGTTCCGAATAAAGTAATTCGTCATACAAAATTTGACAAGGGAATTACCTCATTTGAAGGTAATTCAGTTTGAACTAACATCCGAATTACTTAGAAATCGGTTTCATTTCTAATTTTTATCGAAAATTAATCGAAAACCACAAGCAAAACACAAGAAGAAATAAAAAAAAGACAAAACAAATAGTCAAATTCTCAAAGTCAGCAGACAAAGTGAGTATCATTTGTCTGCACATATTTTGCACATTTATTTCCCTTTTTCGTTTGTAATGTAACAATCATATGTATTTTCGATTCGTAGCCAGTATTGCTAGTCGCTTTTTCTTATTTTATTTTTTTTAGAACAACACAACTATAGTTCTAAGTTTCTTGTCATTTTTTATCTCTTAAGAATTGTTCAATGTATACATGATTAGAAAAAGAAAGTCTCAATAAAATTGAATTGAATTGAATTTCGTTTCTCTACAACAAATCAAATAAAATGAAAATAAAATACACAAAGAACAGCTGTCAAACCGAAATACGAATGCTTCGTGAGGGTAATTCACATTCGTAATCATAAGCCGAATTACTTAATTCAGACTGCCGTGAGAACATGCTATTACAATTCACAGCCTATGCCTAAGAGTTTTACGAAAACAAATGAGCATCCAGAGTATAGGCCGTGGGCAACGTTGCTTAGAGTACGCCAGTGGTCGAAATTCGACCTTTTCGCCATACCACCCAGAGCGACGCCAGGTATTCCAGCTAGCATTTTTCTTTAAAAACTATTCGATGCACTCCTTCTCCCTACTCTGATTCATTTAAAAAAAAATCATCAAAATCGGTTGAGAAACACCCTAAATGACATACCAACACCAGCGACGCACAGTGATGCGATTGGTACATGTTATTGTGTATATGCGATGTATATATGTATATACAGATATGCGATTGTTAGTAGATCGTACATGTTACATAAGAAAGTACAAAAAAAGTATTTCAGAAATTTTGGACAAGTGGGCGTGGCAGCTGCCATACAATTTAAACACATTTTGCACTATATCTTACGAATGGAATAAGCTACGATAGCAAAATTAAGCATAAATGTCTAGTATGTGATTTCCAAAAAGGTTCAGGTTCATTTCAGCGCGATTGGATGAGTGAGCGTGGCAGCTACAATACAACTTGAACACATTTTGCGCAATATCATAGAAATCAGATAAGCTACGATAAAAAAATCAAACGTAGCCATTTAAGGGGGTCCTCTGGTAATCTATGCCAAATTTTAGCCTTTTTTCAAAATATTGTGGAAAGAGAACGAGTAAAGATATTTTAGTTCCGTGTTTTGATTTGGGTAGCTTAATTTATTGAAAAAAATACAAAATTTTGAAAAAGTGAATTTATGAACCGTTCAGAAAGTTCTCGGCCTGGTAACGAGGTTCTCCGGAAAATGGTGGGTCCAAATTGCGCACGATTCCAAGTGTAAACATCGTCTGAAAAAAAAAAAAATATTCAGTTACTTAGAATGAATGTCCCTATAGCCCCTACCTCGGAAACAAAAATCAAAATTTTTTTAGGGGGGGAGCCGCCACTTTGAAAATGAAAAATCGAATTTCGACCTTTTTTTTTGTAGTCTAGTGTAGAAAAAAAATAGTAAACATTATTTTTTCGGCAAGTTTGAGGTAGGGGCTATAGCGGCGTAAATTCTGCGTCGTTTCATGCCTCATATATCAAAATCGGTCAAAAACTGTTTGAGTTATCGTGCGCAAAGTTTTGAAAAACATGGTTTCGAGAAAAACGCGTTTAAAGTTTTGACTTCAATTTTGAGGCACACAAATGACATTAACACATATTTTTTTAATACAATACTTACGAATATTAATCGGCAATTCCAGCCCCATAAAGTGTGCCTTCCTCCATCTCATAAAACGAGTTTTCCATGGCTTTTTGGGCTCTGCGAGCTGTGCGAACCTCTTTCGATGATGCGTACGTTTTTAGCTCTGAGCGTTGAAGTCGTTTTCCGTCGCGAGATTCAGCATACATCTCGGCTTGTGGGCCGATGACAATACCCATTGTTGACATTATTTTTAAAATACTTGTGAAGCCTTCGTTGAAAATGCAGGTTGCCAGAAAATTTGCGATTTCGACTGTGGTAGCACCACAGTGGATATGTTTCGGCGCAAAGGTCCACAAAAGCGAGTTGAACGATTCGTTACAATTTTGCGTTTCACCTCCAGTGCATCGGTTGAGTAGATCGTCGGATGATAACGCTTCGTATATGGGCTTCATTACTTGCAGAACCTTTCCATCAAGTGGGGCGTACGTGTGGTGAAATGAGGCTAATGAGCCTTCTGCTGCTGACTTTTGATAGGCGCACCAGCTGGACTCACCAGGTGGGCAATACATATGTTGTGGATTACTATCACTTGAACTTTTGTGATAATATGTTGACCATATTTCTTTTCTCATGTTTTCCACAGAGTCCTTATTACGTCGAATAGCAAGTCCATAGTAAGTAGTCAGCTCGCTTATGACTTTGTCTGTCAGTTTGCCAGTGCCTTTTCCACCGATGCCTTTGTTTTCTTTTTTGGCCTTGCGCAGCCGTGTGCCCATGCGTTTTTGCACGTGAGCGATGCACTCCTTTTTTGTGACAACGGGGTCGCCGTTATACGGATCAAGGTCTATAATGGCCTTGAAGGTTTTGCTGTCGCCATCGCCAATATATTTTTCATATTTTATGCCATATTTTTCGATCGATGAGGCAAACATTTCCTTCACGGCATCTACCTCCATCTTGCCCGCACTCCCACTGTGGTTGTTTGTGCATGTTTTCTGGTGCGATTCGTACCATTCTTCGAAGTCTGCAGAGTCATTTTTTTTTCCCCACATTTTGCATGCCTGGCAAAGGCTTGATTTGACAACGGAGTCAACCACTTTTTTGGTATGTTTACCGACGAGCGTAGTGACACCAAAAAGAGACGAGAATCCCCGTTTTTTCCAGGTGCCATCCCCTGAAACGGTCAGCAATGAGGAGTCACAGTCAGGATTTTTTTCTTTCTGCTGTTCCTGCTCTTCTTTAACCGCATTCAACAGGCACTGCTTGTAAACTGCTTTAGCAGACACATGCATGTTTTTCAAGGTGCCATAGTACGCATCAAGGCACAATCCTTGGCATATGTCCATTAATCCGCAGAACATATTAATACCTTCTCTCCCTATTCCAAGCAATCTCATGGCAAATATCAACCGGCGATTTACAACAAAAGATTTACCGACCACCGGCGAAGAATTAATATACTGTGTAGCTTTACATTGGCACTGCAGACTCACTTTGAAGCCGACTCCACGCATACATGTTTTTCCAAATCGAATTTTTTGTTTACATTGGGCGCAGATAACCAGAGCAGCAAGCGTTTGGAAAAATGAAAAAAATTCCAAGAAACAGAACTGGAGGTTGTTTTCGATGATGACTTCATTGTCTTGCGTTTTCTTCAATTTTTTGGCCGATGTGCTGGCAAAGTCGGAGTCCTCTACTTGGGAGTGCTGGTTTCCACGGAAATGCCTCTTTTTTGTTCGATACGCGTACTTACGCGGCGCGTTTGGGTGGCTTTTTTTATCCATAGCAAAAAAAAAAACACAAAACGATTTTTCTTTTATTTTACAACAGCAGTTATCGCGCACGCGTAGCTTTCAGCGTTCGAAAATAAACTGAGTCTCGTTCGTTTGCTTCTTTCGTGTGAACACCTGGGCTCAAAATCATTTCAACCCCTAAATCAAAACATGCATGTATACATACTGCATGTATACATACTGTGTGTGTATATTTTGTAATATCAATACATATTTTGGAAGAATTCCACAGATTTTTCGACTAATGACTGCAGGCAAATAAACAACTTTGCTGATGCGTTATTTTGACGAAAACATACCTAAAGGGTGATTTTTTAAGAGCTTTATAACATTTTTTTTAAAAAAAACGCATAAAATTTGCAAAATCTCATCGGTTCTTTATTTGAAACGTTAGATTGGTCCATGACATTTACTTTTTGAAGATAATTTCATTTAAATGTTGACCGCGGCTGCGTCTTAGGTGGTCCATTCGGAAAGTCCAATTTTGGGCAACTTTTTCGAGCATTTCGGCCGGAATAGCCCGAATTTCTTCGGAAATGTTGTCTTCCAAAGCTGGAATAGTTGCTGGCTTATTTCTGTAGACTTTAGACTTGACGTAGCCCCACAAAAAATAGTCTAAAGGCGTCAAATCGCATGATCTTGGTGGCCAACTTACCGGTCCATTTCTTGAGATTAATTGTTCTCCGAAGTTTTCCCTCAAAATGGCCATAGAATCGCGAGCTGTGTGGCATGTAGCGCCATCTTGTTGAAACCACATGTCAACCAAGTTCAGTTCTTCCATTTTTGGCAACAAAAAGTTTGTTAGCATCGAACGATAGCGATCGCCATTCACCGTAACGTTGCGTCCAACAGCATCTTTGAAAAAATACGGTCCAATGATTCCACCAGCGTACAAACCACACCAAACAGTGCATTTTTCGGGATGCATGGCCAGTTCTTGAACGGCTTCTGGTTGCTCTTCACTCCAAATGCGGCAATTTTGCTTATTTACGTAGCCATTCAACCAGAAATGAGCCTCATCGCTGAACAAAATTTGTCGATAAAAAAGCGGATTTTCTGCCAACTTTTCTAGGGCCCATTCACTGAAAATTCGACGTTGTGGCAGATCGTTCGGCTTCAGTTCTTGCACGAGCTGTATTTTATACGGTTTTACACCAAGATCTTTGCGTAAAACCTTCCATGTGGTCGAATAACACAAACCCAATTGCTGCGAACGGCGACGAATCGACATTTCACGGTCTTCAGCAACACTCTCAGAAACAGACGCAATATTCTCTTCTGTACGCACTGTACGCATTCGTGTGGTTGGTTTAATGTCCAATAAAGTAAACTGAGTGCGAAACTTGGTCACAATCGCATTAATTGTTTGCTCACTTGGTCGATTATGTAGACCATAAATCGGACGTAAAGCGCGAAACACATTTCGAACCGAACACTGATTTTGGTAATAAAATTCAATGATTTGCAAGCGTTGCTCGTTAGTAAGTCTATTCATGATGAAATGTCAAAGCATACTGAGCATCTTTCTCTTTGACACCATGTCTGAAATCCCACGTGATCTGTCAAATACTAATGCATGAAAATCATAACCTCAAAAAAATCACCCTTTACACAAAAATGCCTGTATCTCCTAAACTATTTCGAATTTTGAAAAATCCTTTTGGGAAAATGTTTTTGAGTATCTGAGCAATCGAAATATGAAATATGAAATTTTTTCGGATTACCAGAGGACCCCCTTAATAAGTAATTTTAAAAAATCATAAAAAATTTCGGTGCGATTCAGAAAGTGGGCGTGGCAGCTGCCATACAACTTTAACACATTTTGGGCCATATCATTGGAATGAAATAAGCTACGATAGCAAAATTAAGCATTGAGGTCTAGTATGTGATTTCGAAAAAGGTTAAAAAATTTCAGCGCGATTGGACAAGTGGGCGTGGCAGCTGCCATACAACTTAAACACATTTTGCGCAGTATCTTAAAAATGGAATAAGCTACGATAACAAAATTAAGCATAGACGTCTAAAATGTGATTTTTTAGGCGTGGTAGCTGCCATGCAACTTAGACACATTTTGCGCTATATTAACTCTTGTCGCTTGCAACGATAATAAGGAGGCATGACAGGTAAAGAAAAGTATATTTATTTTTGATCAGCATCACCACCAGAGTTGATTTTCGCGTGTCCGTCTGTCTGTCCGTCTGTGATCGCGATTACAGCCGTAATTTTGAAGCTATCGCCATGAAATTCAATATATAAGCTTTCTACTAAAAATAAACATCAAGTTCTCAAATGAGCCACTTCGGATGAAAACCACGCCTAACTACCATACAGAGTGACTTTATTTTAACCGTAAAATCTCTTAAAAATCTACCTTCAAGATATACCTTGAAATTTTGCCCGTGATCTTTAATATAAATTTTGGCTATTTAAATAAAAAGTTGGAAAACCCAGATTAAAACCACGCCTACCTCCCGTACAAGTTGGCTTTATTTAAAACGTAAAATCTGTTAAAAATCTGCAAAAATTAAAGAAATTTCTTAAAATTTTGCACATACGCTTTGATATTTAGTATAAAACATCTGTATGATATTTAACAAAATCAGATGAAAACTATAACCACTTCCCATACAAGTGACTTTATTTTAAACGTAAAATCTTTTAAAAATCCACAAAAATTCAAGAAATTTTTGAAATTTTGCACATTAGCTTTGATATATAATATTATATTTGGCGCCATCAAAATAGGAAAACTTTCGTATACATAAAACTGGATGTTATCGTGTCTGTCGTGGCTAAAGACTTCGAATATACTTCAATACGGCCGCGGGGGTATTTTATCTTCGATACCATCCAAAGCTCCATTCCTTACTAATTTTATTAATTTTTAATTCATTGTCATTTGAATTTAAGCAGAGTGTACTGCTTTCTTAATATTTAAATTTTTATACCACCACGTTGACTCTCCCGGTTTTTACAATTTTTTCACAAAATGAAAAAATGTATAAAAAATGAGAGTAAGAAAATTGCATTTTAAAAAAAAAACAAGAACAAACAGCAAAGAAAATGGTGTAAAAAGATTGCATGTAGCTCCCACTCTCTGATGTAATCATTGCATAACATATTTCTTTAATAATTTTTAATACATTGTAATTTGAGTTTGAACAGTGTATTATTTTCGCCACGGACGTTTTTTTTTTATCAATAAAGAGCGGTATCACGTTTTTTATTCCAACAAAAACTTTTGAACGCCGTTCAAACGATCACCGTTCAATCGATCACCGTGTGACATTAGCCCTGAAGACAATGCATGTCAAACGAAATAAAAAACAGTTTTTCTTTTGTTTTGACTTGCAGCTCAGCACTGTATTTATATGTATATCTCTTTTCGCCTTGCACGTGGCTCACCTGTTTTTTATGTTGTGCTGTGCTACCTAAGCCGAAAAGAGAAAGGAAGAGAACAACATGGAGTTTATTGTAATTCTCGCAACACAAACACGTGGAAAGAAAACGACCAAGCAATTCGTGGCATCGGGGATGGTTTCTTAAAAAAAAACACTTTAATTAAAAATACTTATTATTAAAATTTCGAAATAAAAATACCTTTATGCTGTGCTGTAGCACAAATATGACGTTTTAAAACTTATTTCATAAAAATGAACACAGTACTTTTGGAGTTTACCTTTAAACAAAAATGTACTCTTCAATTTTATATAATAGTCTAGAGTATAGACATAGATATATTAGGGTGGTCCTTATTCCCAAGGAAAATATTTTTCTTTTAATTTCACGGGGTAAGACATTACTTGAATATATACCATTATTTGAATAA
>OU612043.1:99393569-99547477 GCA_914767935.1 Coremacera marginata
TATTAAAAAAAACGTTTACTGAAATTTTACCAAAATGGACAAAACTGGATACATTGGGTTGGAAGTTACATTTGATTTATTTAAATACTTCTTAATGAAATTGGATACGTTTTGTTGTTTTTTATTGAAGAAATAGGTTTAAGTTATATGCTGTAAAAAACCGTTTTTAGTTTGTATAATAAATAAAAAAGATACAAAAGAAATTGTGAAAAAATTGATTTATGTATCCACTTGTGTCCACTACTGTAAGTGCGTGAATGCAATAACATGACTAAGTTCAATGTTCGTTTTTAAATAACAATAAATAAATGTTTACGTGCCTAATATAGATAATTTTAGTTTATAGTACTAATTGTATATTAATATTTAAATGTATTTAATTAATGAATAGTTGTGTGAATAACAACTAATAATGAATGTATAAATGTATACTGTGGAGTGCACTACAGTCGTGTCCCTCCTTAAGAATTGCAATCAATGGAAATTTAACTTGAGATTTTTGAGAATAACTTTGTTAAATTAAGATTATGCCGAGCTCAAAAAGATCACGTCTTATCTCGTTGATACGAACTGAAAAAACGCATTTTAGCATTTGAAATTTAGGGAACTTGATAGTTTTTTCTAAATTTCTTATTTTGTTCCTGTTTAACATAATTACATTAAAAAATGTAGGTAAATAATTGCTAGTTTGTAGAAATAATGATTTTAAAAAATGAATTAACGAAAAATGTGTCAACTTTCGGACCCTGTATCTCAAAAAAGGCACATTTTAAAAATCTAAGTTTTTTTTTTTATTTTTGGCTTAACTAATTTTCAACATGTACCAAAAACCATTTTATTACAAAAAGCGTGAATAGCCATAGTTTAGAAAATATTAATTTTTAAAAAATTAATTATATTTATTCCGGTAAGGGTCCCCTTATTGAAGCAAATCTACAAATGATCCAGCAACACTTGATATATGATTAGAAAGGTCTTGAGCTGTAAATAAGCAGAAAAATATTAGATTTTTGATAAGTGGTAGCGGTGAGCAGATAAGAGCGTTTAAAATTTAAAAAATGGCAAAAAGACTTAAGACACGAACTCGCTCTAAGGTAAATAAGAATGTGTGACCTCCGAAGCGAATTTGCTAAGTACGCCCATTTTCGTGGCGTTATCACTAGTTAAATATTAAAAAGTAAAAATTACTTTTAATGCTGACTTTGTATTTTACAATCTGTGAATAAATGGCATATATATTTATATGTTTTTATAAAAATTAAAATCTATAAAGTATCATATCAGACCCTGGTTTTACTGTTCAAAATATTAAAAAAAATCTTTATCAAAGGACAGTTCAAATAATTAAAATTGTCATAGTTTTGTTTTTATAATTTAAACTATTTTTATATTATAAATAAATATTATAAATTTTATTATATTAAAGTAATATTATTATAAAAATTTCAATTCATAAAATAAACTTTTGCCAGAGTTTAGGTTAATCCTGACATAATTTAAGTTAATCTTGACATGCATTTTTTTTTACTGCAACACAAAAAGGAATTTAGATTTTTGTCGATTTTCTAAAAATCTCCAAAACTGAAAAAAAATCCTAAGTTCAAATAAATTGACGGCAGATATTGAAAGCTTTACACAACAAACAAAGAACTCCGAATTTGCAGTGGTGAAAAATTAAATTGGTTGGTTTTGGTTTTTTATTCTTTATATGTGTTTCTAACAGTAAAACCAGGGTCTGATATGTTGGCAGCCCTGAAATTCCAACATTTTTGTATTACAAAAATTAAAAATATTTACAAAACATTAATTTTGAAGTAATTTCAAATGATTTATAACTTTTTTACGATTTTTCTATGATTTTTTTTTTTGTGTTCGAAATGCCAGAAACAGGTACTTTACGAATTTTTGAAAAAAGTTAAGATTCACCAGCTAAACTTATTTCTTAGCATTTTGGTTTTCTTAATTTTGTGCACAAAATAGTTCAGACTATGCCATAAGCATCAGTGTGTTGTACACTTCTAATAAAAATTCCATAACGACCAAGTTATTCACAGTAATCACACAATTTTTTGTATTTGCATTAATAGTTGGTCAGTTCAACATTTCAATTTCATTATAATATTTTAATGTTTGGGTTTTTAAGAATTTTTTTTTATTAAACAAGAAAGAAAATGGAATTTATTTCGAAAAGCAAAATATCACAATTCTGGTAATTTTCATCCGTTTTTTAAATTTGATACGTCATTTTGAATAACAATCAATAAAAAACGAAATGCGTACCAGGTGTTTTAAAAAATATACTTCAAGTATTATTTTTATTACTTTTTTGATGAAATACTAAGAAAAACTCATATAAAACGATTCTCCAACTTTCGGACTTTTAAGCGAGTTTTAAAAGTTCATCAATCGGCAGGAAACTTTATATATTTTAGTTTTATACCAAATCGAATATTTTTAGCCTATGCCGTCACAATAAATAAAACTTTTATAATAATTTTAAAATAGCACATTTTTTAAATATAAATATTTTCTAAACTATTGAGGGTATTAAGACTATTAATTAATTACTAGGTTTTATAAGTACACTGTAAATATTCCAAACTTAATTCATGCAAATATAACGGCATTCGATGATGTGTCCCTTTTATATACAATGAACGTAAGTTCACGCTTTTTGTATTAAAATGGTTTTTGGTACATTTTTAAAACTAATTTTTTCAAAAACAAGGCAAAACACACTCTTAAAATTTTATCAGTATGTGGAAAATTAGTTAGGCTAAAACTAAATAAAAAAATTAAGATTTTTAAAATGTGCCTTTTTTGAGATACAGGGTCCGAAAGCTGACACATTTTTCGTAAATTCATATTTTAAAATCATTATTTCTGCAAACCAGCAATCATTTAAATATATTTTTGAATGTAATTATGTTAAACAGAAAAATCTTTTTTGTTGTCTGTAATAATGGGGCATTCACATATATTTTTGTCAATTTTTTTCTAGACGGTGAGGCGACTTTTTTTTGACGAAATCTGATGGAATCAGCCAGCTTATACTGAAATACACATCCACAAAAAAATGTATAGTGCTGAAGCAAAAAACAACGCTTTTATAGCCAATACAACAGCGACCTGTCTACATACAGTGAAATTCTTGAAAACACAAAAGTCTTAACTAAACAATTTCTTTTTGCATCAGCAACACTGAACTGCAATGAGGCTTAGATGATAAAAAAATTAGCTTTTTAATTCTTCTTGATCACTCTAAGGCCTTCGATACAGTCGATCATGGCATCCTTTGTACCAAATTAAGTAACATGTTTAACTTTTCTCATACAGCAGTAAACCTGTTCAGGTCATATCTGTCTAATCGATCCCAAGCTGTATCTGTCAAGAACAAAACATCAGAATTCTTAACGGTCAACAGGGGAGTACCTCAGGGCTCAGTTCTTGGGCCTGTCCTGTTTTCCATCTATGCTAACGACTTACCCACGGTTCTTAAAAATTGCAAAGTCCATATGTACGCTGATGACGTCCAATTGTATTTAAGCTGTAAGCCGGACTGTATTTCTGATTGTATATCTACCATCAACAACGATCTAGCACGCATAAAAACTTGGGCAGGTCAAAATGGCTTGTGTCTTAACCCAAAAAAGTCGAAATGTATAGTTATCTCTAGAAAACCAGTCGATGTGTCGGAATTTTCTGAAATCATTTTGGACAACGCCTCAATTAACTTCGTTGAGTCAACTAAAAACCTTGGAGTAATCTTTAATAGGACATTGACTTGGAATACACACATTGGCACTACAATAGGCAAGGTCTACGGAATGCTAAGGGTACTGAGGGTTTCACAACATTTTACACCACCCAAAATAAGACTTCTTATCGCTAAAGCATACATCCTCCCTACGCTTCTTTATGCTTGCGAAATTTTTGCCAATTGTGACTCAGTTAGTAAGCAAAAACTAAATGTTGTATTTAACAACATAGCTAGATATGTTTTTGGATTAAAACGTACAGATCATGTATCCCATTACGTAATAAAAATCTGCAACATGACCCTTGAGAACATTCTTAAATTCCGAACGTTACTCCTGCTGCATAAAGTGCTATACTCTGGTGAACCAGCTTACTTGCACAATCGTATCACTGCTTCACGTTCCAATCGGTCCTATACGTTAATACAATTGCGTCACTTCTATCTAACATCTGAAAGGCAATTTTATATATACGCAATTCGTCTTTGGAACTCCTTACCTACTTTTATTAGACCAATACAAAACGCCGTGCAATTCAAAAAAATTTTATTTAATCATCTTTCATCGTTGCAATAATCTTTTTAATCAGTTTTTATTTTTTTTTTTTTTTTTTTCTCTTTCGCTAAATTCATCTTCTCTTTCTTCTAAAAAATTAATAAACATAAAAGTTTTAAAAATGTTACAAATTAAATTAAATTTCCTGTTTTGTCATTACCTCGCTGGAAGAGGAATTATTTTTATTTTTTATTTTTATTTTATTTTTCCTTTTTTTTATATTATATTCACTATTTAATATTACTTATATTTAATTGCATTCAAATTTGTATTACTCTTAGTAATGAATTTTTATTGTAAACATCAAATTTATTGTCATATTAAAAAAAAAAAAACAAATCAATGATGCCAGTGCATTAATCATAAGGTTTTCACCTTGTAGCACTGGTATATCAAATAATAAATAATAATAATAATAATAATAATAATAATAAGAATACAAAACTTTATTGATACAACAATAAAGTTCGACAGTAATCAATTTGGTTTCCTAGCTAGCAGCGGTACAGAATCAGCAATTACGGCAACTATGGAAAAGATCTACGACGCTCTGGACGAAAAAAAACTTGTGGCGGCCACTTTCATAGACTTGTCAAAAGCATTCGACCTTGTGGATCACGAAAAACTCCTTAATATTTGGTATGCGATATAGGTATGCGTGGAGTGGCAAACAAATTGATACAATCATATTTAAGCAATCGGCCTCATGCAGTAAAAATAGATGGAGAGTACAGTGACGAACTAATAACCAAAATTGGTGTACCACAGGGTTCGATCCTTGGACCAAAACTTTATCTACTGTACATAAACAACATTAGAAAATGCAGTTTTAATTCGGCGTACAATATCTACGCTGATGATACAAGTTTTCTAACAACAGCTATATCTAAAAAAGATTTGGAGGATAAAGTAAACCAGGATATGAAGACTTATCATGAATGGGCTTGCGCAAATGGGCTCAGCATAAACATTGAGAAAACAAACTACATCGTCTTTCAACGACATAACAATACGGAAATAAACATAAAAGTAAAAATCAACGACACAGAAATAAAAAGAGTTCAGCACACGAAATACCTAGGAATGGTGATAGACGAAAAACTAAACTATGAAGACCACATAAAGGGAATAAAAAACCACATAATTCCAATCATACGAGCAATCAAAAGACTTGGATCTATACCAGAAAAGGCAGCCAAGCTGATATACAACGGCCATATTTTATCTAAAATAACATATAACATATGTAGCTGGAGTCAGTGCAGTAAATTCCAAATAGAACAAATCGGAAGGCTAATGAACAAAACAATCCGAATCCTCTTCAATAAAAACACATTTACATCAACAAAAGACCTGTACAAAACCACTAAACTAATGGACATCAACCAACTTATATACACAGAAAAATGTAAATACATCTATAAAATAAAAAACAATCTACTCAAATCAAACATGATACTCACTACAAGAAACGCGATACATCAACATAATACACGACAGAAAAACAACTTCAACATCCCAAAAGCAAGAACAACACAGCAAGTCAACAGCCTGAAACATAGCGCAATAAAACAATTCAACAACTTACCAGAACAAATAAAAAATGCAGGAAACATCAATATCTTTAAGCAAAAACTTAAAAACTACGTTATGAATTTAAGATGAAAAACTCAATGATTTAATCAATATGAAGTGATATTTCGCAATTTTATAACTAAGAAAATTATTTATTTACTAGTTTTAAATTATTTTTAATATTTTCTTACATCCTCTTATACACGGGTATTAATCCGTCTGAGGATTCCAGTAACTTTAATTTTATATATAATTATAGTTACTATTTTTAAATAAAAAAAAAAAAAAAAAAAAAAAAAAGATGGGGATCCGAAACACACTGCTAAAATCGTCAAAAAATGGATTTCTGAACAAAAATTCCAGATGATGAAGTGGCCAACACAAAGCCCCGATTTAAATCCCATCGAAAATTTCTGGTCTATTGTAAAAAGAAGACTCTCGCAGTACGAACGTGCTCCAACGTCTTTGGGGGAGCTTTGGCTGAGAATTTCTGAAGAATGGGCTAATATTCCACCTCAAACTTTACAAAATCTAGTAGAAAGCATGCCAAAACGAATAAAAGATGTTTTTGGACCAAGTATTAAAAAAAACGTTTACTGAAATTTTACCAAAATGGACAAAACTGGATACATTGGGTTGGAAGTTACATTTGATTTATTTAAATACTTCTTAATGAAATTGGATACGTTTTGTTGTTTTTTATTGAAGAAATAGGTTTAAGTTATATGCTGTAAAAAACCGTTTTTAGTTTGTATAATAAATAAAAAAGATACAAAAGAAATTGTGAAAAATTGATTTATGTATCCACTTGTGTCCACTACTGTAAGTGCGTGAATGCAATAACATGACTAAGTTCAATGTTCGTTTTTAAATAACAATAAATAAATGTTTACGTGCCTAATATAGATAATTTTAGTTTATAGTACTAATTGTATATTAATATTTAAATGTATTTAATTAATGAATAGTTGTGTGAATAACAACTAATAATGAATGTATAAATGTATACTGTGGAGTGCACTACAGTCGTGTCCCTCCTTAAGAATTGCAATCAATGGAAATTTAACTTGAGATTTTTGAGAATAACTTTGTTAAATTAAGATTATGCCGAGCTCAAAAAGATCACGTCTTATCTCGTTGATACGAACTGAAAAAACGCATTTTAGCATTTGAAATTTAGGGAACTTGATAGTTTTTTCTAAATTTCTTATTTTGTTCCTGTTTAACATAATTACATTAAAAAATGTAGGTAAATAATTGCTAGTTTGTAGAAATAATGATTTTAAAAAATGAATTAACGAAAAATGTGTCAACTTTCGGACCCTGTATCTCAAAAAAGGCACATTTTAAAAATCTAAGTTTTTTTTTTTATTTTTGGCTTAACTAATTTTCAACATGTACCAAAAACCATTTTATTACAAAAAGCGTGAATAGCCATAGTTTAGAAAATATTAATTTTTAAAAAATTAATTATATTTATTCCGGTAAGGGTCCCCTTATTGAAGCAAATCTACAAATGATCCAGCAACACTTGATATATGATTAGAAAGGTCTTGAGCTGTAAATAAGCAGAAAAATATTAGATTTTTGATAAGTGGTAGCGGTGAGCAGATAAGACTTTTGCCAGAGTTTAGGTTAATCCTGACATAATTTAAGTTAATCTTGACATGCATTTTTTTTTACTGCAACACAAAAAGGAATTTAGATTTTTGTCGATTTTCTAAAAATCTCCAAAACTGAAAAAAAATCCTAAGTTCAAATAAATTGACGGCAGATATTGAAAGCTTTACACAACAAACAAAGAACTCCGAATTTGCAGTGGTGAAAAATTAAATTGGTTGGTTTTGGTTTTTTATTCTTTATATGTGTTTCTAACAGTAAAACCAGGGTCTGATATGTTGGCAGCCCTGAAATTCCAACATTTTTGTATTACAAAAATTAAAAATATTTACAAAACATTAATTTTGAAGTAATTTCAAATGATTTATAACTTTTTTACGATTTTTCTATGATTTTTTTTTTGTGTTCGAAATGCCAGAAACAGGTACTTTACGAATTTTTGAAAAAAGTTAAGATTCACCAGCTAAACTTTTTTCTTAGCATTTTGGTTTTCTTAATTTTGTGCACAAAATAGTTCAGACTATGCCATAAGCATCAGTGTGTTGTACACTTCTAATAAAAATTCCATAACGACCAAGTTATTCACAGTAATCACACAATTTTTTGTATTTGCATTAATAGTTGGTCAGTTCAACATTTCAATTTCATTATAATATTTTAATGTTTGGGTTTTTAAGAATTTTTTTTTATTAAACAAGAAAGAAAATGGAATTTATTTCGAAAAGCAAAATATCACAATTCTGGTAATTTTCATCCGTTTTTTAAATTTGATACGTCATTTTGAATAACAATCAATAAAAAACGAAATGCGTACCAGGTGTTTAAAAAAATATACTTCAAGTATTATTTTTATTACTTTTTTGATGAAATACTAAGAAAAACTCATATAAAACGATTCTCCAACTTTCGGACTTTTAAGCGAGTTTTAAAAGTTCATCAATCGGCAGGAAACTTTATATATTTTAGTTTTATACCAAATCGAATATTTTTAGCCTATGCCGTCACAATAAATAAAACTTTTATAATAATTTTAAAATAGCACATTTTTTAAATATAAATATTTTCTAAACTATTGAGGGTATTAAGACTATTAATTAATTACTAGGTTTTATAAGTACACTGTAAATATTCCAAACTTAATTCATGCAAATATAACGGCATTCGATGATGTGTCCCTTTTATATACAATGAACGTAAGTTCACGCTTTTTGTATTAAAATGGTTTTTGGTACATTTTTAAAACTAATTTTTTCAAAAACAAGGCAAAACACACTCTTAAAATTTTATCAGTATGTGGAAAATTAGTTAGGCTAAAACTAAATAAAAAAATTAAGATTTTTAAAATGTGCCTTTTTTGAGATACAGGGTCCGAAAGCTGACACATTTTTCGTAAATTCATATTTTAAAATCATTATTTCTGCAAACCAGCAATCATTTAAATATATTTTTGAATGTAATTATGTTAAACAGAAAAATCTTTTTTGTTGTCTGTAATAATGGGGCATTCACATATATTTTTGTCAATTTTTTTCTAGACGGTGAGGCGACTTTTTTTTGACGAAATCTGATGGAATCAGCCAGCTTATACTGAAATACACATCCACAAAAAAATGTATAGTGCTGAAGCAAAAAACAACGCTTTTATAGCCAATACAACAGCGACCTGTCTACATACAGTGAAATTCTTGAAAACACAAAAGTCCTAACTAAACAATTTCTTTTTGCATCAGCAACACTGAACTGCAATGAGGCTTAGATGATAAAAAAATTAGCTTTTTAATTCTTCTTGATCACTCTAAGGCCTTCGATACAGTCGATCATGGCATCCTTTGTACCAAATTAAGTAACATGTTTAACTTTTCTCATACAGCAGTAAACCTGTTCAGGTCATATCTGTCTAATCGATCCCAAGCTGTATCTGTCAAGAACAAAACATCAGAATTCTTAACGGTCAACAGGGGAGTACCTCAGGGCTCAGTTCTTGGGCCTGTCCTGTTTTCCATCTATGCTAACGACTTACCCACGGTTCTTAAAAATTGCAAAGTCCATATGTACGCTGATGACGTCCAATTGTATTTAAGCTGTAAGCCGGACTGTATTTCTGATTGTATATCTACCATCAACAACGATCTAGCACGCATAAAAACTTGGGCAGGTCAAAATGGCTTGTGTCTTAACCCAAAAAAGTCGAAATGTATAGTTATCTCTAGAAAACCAGTCGATGTGTCGGAATTTTCTGAAATCATTTTGGACAACGCCTCAATTAACTTCGTTGAGTCAACTAAAAACCTTGGAGTAATCTTTAATAGGACATTGACTTGGAATACACACATTGGCACTACAATAGGCAAGGTCTACGGAATGCTAAGGGTACTGAGGGTTTCACAACATTTTACACCACCCAAAATAAGACTTCTTATCGCTAAAGCATACATCCTCCCTACGCTTCTTTATGCTTGCGAAATTTTTGCCAATTGTGACTCAGTTAGTAAGCAAAAACTAAATGTTGTATTTAACAACATAGCTAGATATGTTTTTGGATTAAAACGTACAGATCATGTATCCCATTACGTAATAAAAATCTGCAACATGACCCTTGAGAACATTCTTAAATTCCGAACGTTACTCCTGCTGCATAAAGTGCTATACTCTGGTGAACCAGCTTACTTGCACAATCGTATCACTGCTTCACGTTCCAATCGGTCCTATACGTTAATACAATTGCGTCACTTCTATCTAACATCTGAAAGGCAATTTTATATATACGCAATTCGTCTTTGGAACTCCTTACCTACTTTTATTAGACCAATACAAAACGCCGTGCAATTCAAAAAAATTTTATTTAATCATCTTTCATCGTTGCAATAATCTTTTTAATCAGTTTTTATTTTTTTTTTTTTTTTTTTCTCTTTCGCTAAATTCATCTTCTCTTTCTTCTAAAAAATTAATAAACATAAAAGTTTTAAAAATGTTACAAATTAAATTAAATTTCCTGTTTTGTCATTACCTCGCTGGAAGAGGAATTATTTTTATTTTTTATTTTTATTTTATTTTTCCTTTTTTTTATATTATATTCACTATTTAATATTACTTATATTTAATTGCATTCAAATTTGTATTACTCTTAGTAATGAATTTTTATTGTAAACATCAAATTTATTGTCATATTAAAAAAAAAAAAACAAATCAATGATGCCAGTGCATTAATCATAAGGTTTTCACCTTGTAGCACTGGTATATCAAATAATAAATAATAATAATAATAATAATAATAATAATAAGAATACAAAACTTTATTGATACAACAATAAAGTTCGACAGTAATCAATTTGGTTTCCTAGCTAGCAGCGGTACAGAATCAGCAATTACGGCAACTATGGAAAAGATCTACGACGCTCTGGACGAAAAAAAACTTGTGGCGGCCACTTTCATAGACTTGTCAAAAGCATTCGACCTTGTGGATCACGAAAAACTCCTTAATATTTGGTATGCGATATAGGTATGCGTGGAGTGGCAAACAAATTGATACAATCATATTTAAGCAATCGGCCTCATGCAGTAAAAATAGATGGAGAGTACAGTGACGAACTAATAACCAAAATTGGTGTACCACAGGGTTCGATCCTTGGACCAAAACTTTATCTACTGTACATAAACAACATTAGAAAATGCAGTTTTAATTCGGCGTACAATATCTACGCTGATGATACAAGTTTTCTAACAACAGCTATATCTAAAAAAGATTTGGAGGATAAAGTAAACCAGGATATGAAGACTTATCATGAATGGGCTTGCGCAAATGGGCTCAGCATAAACATTGAGAAAACAAACTACATCGTCTTTCAACGACATAACAATACGGAAATAAACATAAAAGTAAAAATCAACGACACAGAAATAAAAAGAGTTCAGCACACGAAATACCTAGGAATGGTGATAGACGAAAAACTAAACTATGAAGACCACATAAAGGGAATAAAAAACCACATAATTCCAATCATACGAGCAATCAAAAGACTTGGATCTATACCAGAAAAGGCAGCCAAGCTGATATACAACGGCCATATTTTATCTAAAATAACATATAACATATGTAGCTGGAGTCAGTGCAGTAAATTCCAAATAGAACAAATCGGAAGGCTAATGAACAAAACAATCCGAATCCTCTTCAATAAAAACACATTTACATCAACAAAAGACCTGTACAAAACCACTAAACTAATGGACATCAACCAACTTATATACACAGAAAAATGTAAATACATCTATAAAATAAAAAACAATCTACTCAAATCAAACATGATACTCACTACAAGAAACGCGATACATCAACATAATACACGACAGAAAAACAACTTCAACATCCCAAAAGCAAGAACAACACAGCAAGTCAACAGCCTGAAACATAGCGCAATAAAACAATTCAACAACTTACCAGAACAAATAAAAAATGCAGGAAACATCAATATCTTTAAGCAAAAACTTAAAAACTACGTTATGAATTTAAGATGAATAACTCAATGATTTAATCAATATGAAGTGATATTTCGCAATTTTATAACTAAGAAAATTATTTATTTACTAGTTTTAAATTATTTTTAATATTTTCTTACATCCTCTTATACACGGGTATTAATCCGTCTGAGGATTCCAGTAACTTTAATTTTATATATAATTATAGTTACTATTTTTAAATAAAAAAAAAAAAAAAAAAAAAAAAAGATGGGGATCCGAAACACACTGCTAAAATCGTAAAAAAATGGATTTCTGAACAAAAATTCCAGATGATGAAGTGGCCAACACAAAGCCCCGATTTAAATCCCATCGAAAATTTCTGGTCTATTGTAAAAAGAAGACTCTCGCAGTACGAACGTGCTCCAACGTCTTTGGGGGAGCTTTGGCTGAGAATTTCTGAAGAATGGGCTAATATTCCACCTCAAACTTTACAAAATCTAGTAGAAAGCATGCCAAAACGAATAAAAGATGTTTTTGGACCAAGTATTAAAAAAAACGTTTACTGAAATTTTACCAAAATGGACAAAACTGGATACATTGGGTTGGAAGTTACATTTGATTTATTTAAATACTTCTTAATGAAATTGGATACGTTTTGTTGTTTTTTATTGAAGAAATAGGTTTAAGTTATATGCTGTAAAAAACCGTTTTTAGTTTGTATAATAAATAAAAAAGATACAAAAGAAATTGTGAAAAAATTGATTTATGTATCCACTTGTGTCCACTACTGTAAGTGCGTGAATGCAATAACATGACTAAGTTCAATGTTCGTTTTTAAATAACAATAAATAAATGTTTACGTGCCTAATATAGATAATTTTAGTTTATAGTACTAATTGTATATTAATATTTAAATGTATTTAATTAATGAATAGTTGTGTGAATAACAACTAATAATGAATGTATAAATGTATACTGTGGAGTGCACTACAGTCGTGTCCCTCCTTAAGAATTGCAATCAATGGAAATTTAACTTGAGATTTTTGAGAATAACTTTGTTAAATTAAGATTATGCCGAGCTCAAAAAGATCACGTCTTATCTCGTTGATACGAACTGAAAAAACGCATTTTAGCATTTGAAATTTAGGGAACTTGATAGTTTTTTCTAAATTTCTTATTTTGTTCCTGTTTAACATAATTACATTAAAAAATGTAGGTAAATAATTGCTAGTTTGTAGAAATAATGATTTTAAAAAATGAATTAACGAAAAATGTGTCAACTTTCGGACCCTGTATCTCAAAAAAGGCACATTTTAAAAATCTAAGTTTTTTTTTTATTTTTGGCTTAACTAATTTTCAACATGTACCAAAAACCATTTTATTACAAAAAGCGTGAATAGCCATAGTTTAGAAAATATTAATTTTTAAAAAATTAATTATATTTATTCCGGTAAGGGTCCCCTTATTGAAGCAAATCTACAAATGATCCAGCAACACTTGATATATGATTAGAAAGGTCTTGAGCTGTAAATAAGCAGAAAAATATTAGATTTTTGATAAGTGGTAGCGGTGAGCAGATAAGAGCGTTTAAAATTTAAAAAATGGCAAAAAGACTTAAGACACGAACTCGCTCTAAGGTAAATAAGAATGTGTGACCTCCGAAGCGAATTTGCTAAGTACGCCCATTTTCGTGGCGTTATCACTAGTTAAATATTAAAAAGTAAAAATTACTTTTAATGCTGACTTTGTATTTTACAATCTGTGAATAAATGGCATATATATTTATATGTTTTTATAAAAATTAAAATCTATAAAGTATCATATCAGACCCTGGTTTTACTGTTCAAAATATTAAAAAAAATCTTTATCAAAGGACAGTTCAAATAATTAAAATTGTCATAGTTTTGTTTTTATAATTTAAACTATTTTTATATTATAAATAAATATTATAAATTTTATTATATTAAAGTAATATTATTATAAAAATTTCAATTCATAAAATAAACTTTTGCCAGAGTTTAGGTTAATCCTGACATAATTTAAGTTAATCTTGACATGCATTTTTTTTTACTGCAACACAAAAAGGAATTTAGATTTTTGTCGATTTTCTAAAAATCTCCAAAACTGAAAAAAAATCCTAAGTTCAAATAAATTGACGGCAGATATTGAAAGCTTTACACAACAAACAAAGAACTCCGAATTTGCAGTGGTGAAAAATTAAATTGGTTGGTTTTGGTTTTTTATTCTTTATATGTGTTTCTAACAGTAAAACCAGGGTCTGATATGTTGGCAGCCCTGAAATTCCAACATTTTTGTATTACAAAAATTAAAAATATTTACAAAACATTAATTTTGAAGTAATTTCAAATGATTTATAACTTTTTTACGATTTTTCTATGATTTTTTTTTTGTGTTCGAAATGCCAGAAACAGGTACTTTACGAATTTTTGAAAAAAGTTAAGATTCACCAGCTAAACTTTTTTCTTAGCATTTTGGTTTTCTTAATTTTGTGCACAAAATAGTTCAGACTATGCCATAAGCATCAGTGTGTTGTACACTTCTAATAAAAATTCCATAACGACCAAGTTATTCACAGTAATCACACAATTTTTTGTATTTGCATTAATAGTTGGTCAGTTCAACATTTCAATTTCATTATAATATTTTAATGTTTGGGTTTTTAAGAATTTTTTTTTATTAAACAAGAAAGAAAATGGAATTTATTTCGAAAAGCAAAATATCACAATTCTGGTAATTTTCATCCGTTTTTTAAATTTGATACGTCATTTTGAATAACAATCAATAAAAAACGAAATGCGTACCAGGTGTTTAAAAAAATATACTTCAAGTATTATTTTTATTACTTTTTTGATGAAATACTAAGAAAAACTCATATAAAACGATTCTCCAACTTTCGGACTTTTAAGCGAGTTTTAAAAGTTCATCAATCGGCAGGAAACTTTATATATTTTAGTTTTATACCAAATCGAATATTTTTAGCCTATGCCGTCACAATAAATAAAACTTTTATAATAATTTTAAAATAGCACATTTTTTAAATATAAATATTTTCTAAACTATTGAGGGTATTAAGACTATTAATTAATTACTAGGTTTTATAAGTACACTGTAAATATTCCAAACTTAATTCATGCAAATATAACGGCATTCGATGATGTGTCCCTTTTATATACAATGAACGTAAGTTCACGCTTTTTGTATTAAAATGGTTTTTGGTACATTTTTAAAACTAATTTTTTCAAAAACAAGGCAAAACACACTCTTAAAATTTTATCAGTATGTGGAAAATTAGTTAGGCTAAAACTAAATAAAAAAATTAAGATTTTTAAAATGTGCCTTTTTTGAGATACAGGGTCCGAAAGCTGACACATTTTTCGTAAATTCATATTTTAAAATCATTATTTCTGCAAACCAGCAATCATTTAAATATATTTTTGAATGTAATTATGTTAAACAGAAAAATCTTTTTTGTTGTCTGTAATAATGGGGCATTCACATATATTTTTGTCAATTTTTTTCTAGACGGTGAGGCGACTTTTTTTTGACGAAATCTGATGGAATCAGCCAGCTTATACTGAAATACACATCCACAAAAAAATGTATAGTGCTGAAGCAAAAAACAACGCTTTTATAGCCAATACAACAGCGACCTGTCTACATACAGTGAAATTCTTGAAAACACAAAAGTCCTAACTAAACAATTTCTTTTTGCATCAGCAACACTGAACTGCAATGAAAATGTGAATCCCCCAATTCACACGGTGATTGCCAATGAAGAAATCTACATGGTATTGTTATTAACTTCTGTTGTGAAAGTAATCAGTTTAAGTAAGATTTTCGTTGCTTGTGGGTTTCTAAAAAAAAAAGTTTTCTAAAAGAAAAAGTTGAATTTAAACGTAATATATGTATAAAAAAACACAGGTGCGTCGTTGGACACACGAGAGAAGCGAAGTTTTTTCGCAGTTACGTAGAGTTGATAGCTTTATAATTTTTTTCTTTTTAATAAATAAACTTATAAATTCAAAAATTAAAAATAACATAGAATAAATTACATATATACACAAAACATATTTACTGCTTATTTTATTTATTGTTGAATGTCAAATTTCCACGCCAATTTCATATACGGGCCTATAATGCCAGTGACTCTCCATTTTAACTCTCCACACATGGTTGTGAACTTGGCTGCACTGAACAAATTTTTTCCTTCAACAGCGTACTACCTAGCGAAAAAAAATGCCGCTGTATGTTCGCTGTGAAAAACTCAATGTATTTCCTATGGCAATTTTGTTTCCGTTTTTACAACAAATTTGCTTCTACTTGCTACAAGATGTCACCAGCATCGGTGTTTTGTTGCTGCACTGCATTGATCGATATGGCAGTGCTAGTGTATTGATTGGAATGAACGAAAAAAAGAGAAGAGAATGGATAGAGAGACGAAAAGCAACTTTGGATTGAATGTAATAATTATTTAAGTATCTTTAATAATAAAGAGTTTAATAATAAAGAGCGGTAACACGTTTACAGTTTTCCTTTGTGCGTTCACATAAAGAAAAAACAAAACACACCGATGCTGGTGACATCTTATTGGCATAAGCCAATACATAATCCGGCATCTATTGATAGATTGTAACGATCTACTGCAGCATAGCTTCTGTTATACTTTACACTAAATCAACAAGCGTGTCTAACACAGCTTGGTGGCCTGGTGGATAGTGTATAGAACTCATGATCAACTGGTTGCGAGTTCGAATCCCCACGGGGCAACGAAATATGCTGTCTACAAACAAGGGAGCGCGGCGTTTGGACTCCCACGTTTCATCCGGCAGCTATAACTTTGAAGTAGTCAAGGAGTTTGTATACCTTGGCACCGCCATTAATACTAACAACGAAATCAGCCTGGAGATAAAGCGAAGAACAATAATTGCTAATAGGTGCTACTACGGGCTCAGTAAGCAACTAAGTTCCAGAGCCCTCTCTCGATCGACAAAACTAACACTCTACAAGACGCTCGTTCTACCTGTGCTGCTTTATGGCGCTGAGGCATGGATAGTTTCGCAAACTGACGCAGCCGCTCTGGGGTGTTCGAGAGAAAAGTTCTTCGAAAAATCTTCGGTCCTGTTCGAGTCGGCGATGACTATCGCATCTGAATGAACCACGAGCTGTATGAGCTCTACGAAGACATTGAAGTAGTTCGGCATATAACTGTGCATCGACTACGCTGGCTGGGTTATGTCCATCGTATGGACGACGAAGCTCCAGCGAAAAAGGTGCTCGAGGCGAGGGTCGCTGGTCAACGACGACGAGGGAGACCATGTCTCCGATGGATGGACCAGGCTGAGGAAGCCCTAACCGCACTTGGTGTATCCGATTGGAGAAGGCGCGCGCAAAGCAGAGGCGCCTGGCGAGAACTGATGAGGTCGGCCGAAACCCGGACACGGGTTGTTACGGCCACCTAAGTAGGTAATTTGATTACTCATGAATCAGATAACTACGTTTGGGACGATACACATGGGAATCCTATAGCATCAACTTTTGCTACGATAATTATTAAGCACCTAAGAATTATTATCACATTATCACCACAAATTCATCATATAATAATTTACTCCGATGGCTGTTTCTATTAGAACCGCAATGTAACTTTATCTAATGCTTTGCTTTCCTTCTGTATTAGTAAATATACTGTAAAGCAAATATATCGATCGAGCATAAATATTTAGTAAAAAGACACACACAAATGGAATGTGACTCCACGCACTCTAATAGAAAGAAAAATAAAAAACAGACACATAATTTTACTATCTCAATTGGAACAACTTATTCGTGAGGCCCGGAAATCTCCCAGCCTTTTCCAAGTTCATCATTTGCAATATGATTACTTCCTAGATTTTGAAAGCATTCCAAGACGGTACTCAACAATTCAGCCAGGTATGCGATACATAAATATATTTTGAATAAGTTAATAAATATTTTCAAAATATAATCTATTCTAGGCAGAAGTGCTGGAGATCCGACAGTCAACATGCTTCGCGCCTTAGCATATGAAGGCGCAAAGGTCAAATATTTTTTAAAAGAGATATAACTTCGGAATATCAACTTACTTACTTACTTAGGTGGCCGTGACAACCCGTGTCCGGATTTCGACCGACCTCATCAGCTCTCGCCAGGCGCCTCTGCTTTGCGCGCGCCTTCTCCAATCGGATACACCAAGTGCGGTTAGGGCTTCCTCAGCCTGGTCCATCCATCGGAGGCATGGTCTCCCTCGTCGTCGTTGACCAGCGACCCTCGCTTCGAGCACCTTTTTCGCTGGAGCTTCGTCGTCCATACGATGGACATGACCCAGCCAGCGTAGTCGCTGCACAGTTATACGCCGAACTACGTCAATGTCTCCGTAGAGCTCATACAGCTCGTGGTTCATTCGGATGCGATAGTCATCGCCGACTCGAACAGGACCGAAGATTTTGCGAAGAACTTTTCTCTCGAACACCCCCAGAGCGGCTGCGTCAGTTTGCGAAACTACCCATGCCTCAGCGCCATAAAGCAGCACAGGTAGAACGAGCGTCTTGTAGAGTGTTAGTTTTGTCGATCGAGAGAGGGCTCTGGAACTTAGTTGCTTACTGAGCCCGTAGTAGCACCTATTAGCAATTATTGTTCTTCGCTTTATCTCCAGGCTGATTTCGTTGTTAGTATTAATGGCGGTGCCAAGGTATACAAACTCCTTGACTACTTCAAAGTTATAGCTGCCGGATGAAACGTGGGAGTCTAAACGCCGCGCTCCCTTGTTTGTAGACAGCATATACTTTGTTTTACCCTCATTTATCGTCAAACCCACTTTGGCTGATTCCTTTTCGATAGCGGCGAAAGCAGCGGTAACATCTCTCTTGGTTCTGCCAACAATATCAATGTCATCAGCGTAAGCAAGGAGCTGGACACCTTTATAGAAAATGGTGCCATTACGATGCACACCGGCCTTTCGTACGATCCCCTCCATGATGATGTTGAAGAGATCGCACGACAGTGGATCGCCTTGCCTGAAACCTCTTTCGGTATTGAAGGTTTCGGAGAGGTCATTTCCTACCTTGACGGAGCTGCGTGTGTTGCTCAACGTCATTCTGCAAAGTCTAATCAACTTTGCAGGTATACCGAACTCAGACATTGTTGCGTATAGGCAATCCCTTCTCGGGCTATCGAACGCAGCTTTAAAGTCGACAAAGAGATGGTGTGTGTCAATTTGATTTTCGTGGGTTTTCTCCAGGATTTGTCGTAGCGTGAAAATCTGGTCTATGGTGGACTTACCAGGTCGAAAGCCACACTGATAAGGTCCAATCAGTGTTTTTGTAATTGGCTTTAATCTTTCACACAGTACGCTTGAGAGAACCTTATATGCGATGGAAATAAGACTGATACCTCTATAACTTGCGCAGATTGTAGGGTCTCCTTTCTTAAGTATAGGGCACAGTACACTGAGGTTCCAATCGTCGGGCATGCTTTCTGCTAGCCATATTTTGCTGATGAGCTGATGCATGCGCCTTATCAATTCATCGCCGCCGGTTTTAAACAATTCAGCTGACAGGCCGTCAGCACCCGCTGCTTTATTGTTTTTGAGTCGGTGGATAGCAACTCGAACCTCTTCATGACTAGGTGGTGATACTTCCACTCCGTCATCGTCGATTGGTGGCACTGCACTGTGCTCTCGATGGGCGGCATTGGTGGAATCGTCGCCATTAAGTAAATTGGAGAAGTGCTGTCTCCACAATCTAAGCACACACTGTGTATCCGTATTCAGATCTCCATTTTCGTCTCTACAAGTGGATGCTCCGGGCTTGAAACCTTGGGTTAGACGCTTAACCTGTTGATAGAATTTTCGTGCATCCTTCTTGCCCTGGTATACCTCTAGTTCCTCACGCTCACGCTTTTCCTGCTCTCTTTTCTTGCGTCTGAAAAGGCGCCTCTCTTCCTTCCTCTTTTCGCGGTAGTTTTCTCGCACGCCTCGCGTTGCAGCTGACTGCAGCGTTTTTCTATAAGCGGCGTTTTTTACTGCAGTCGCAATGCGACACTCCTGATCATACCATTGGTTCCGAGGTTGCGGGCGCCGGAAACCAATGACTTCTTCAGCGGCAGCGCGCATGGAGTGGGATATATGCGCCCAAAGTCCGCCGGCGTCGTCGAGTCCAGAGGTTGGTTGGTTGAGCTTAACCGAGAGTTGAGCGGAGTAGGCTTCGGCAGTCCGTTGTAATTGCAGCTTAGCGACATCTAGCTTTCGTTGCATTCCTGTGCGTATGTTCTTGGCATTGCATAATCGCATGCGGATCTTGGCTGCAACAAGATAATGGTCGGAGTCAATGTTGACCCCCCGAAATGTACGCACATCTAGAACACTAGAGGCATGCCTTCCGTCGATTACAACATGATCAATTTGGTTTCGCGTTTTTTGATCCGGGGACAGCCAGGTGGCCTTGTGGATGTCGGGTTGCTTAAATCTGGTGCTACTAACTACCATGTTTCGTGCCGCGGCGAAGTCGATCAGTCTTAGACCGTTGTTTGTGGAGGTCTCGTGAAGACTGAACTGACCGACAGTGGGGCCAAAGATGCCTTCCCTTCCGACTTTCGCATTAAAATCGCCGAGGACTATTTTCACGTCATGGACCGGAAGGTGGTCATATACGTCCTCAAGACTAGCGTAGAAAGCGTCCTTGATGGCTTCGTTCTTTTCCTCCGTCGGGGCGTGCGCGCAAATAAGGCTTATGTAGAAAAATTTTGCCTTGATGCGGATCGTGGCCAATCTTTCGTTCACAGGTGTGAACCGGGAAACAAGGTGGCGTAGTTTCCGGCTAACGACGAATCCACATCCGAATTCGCGCTTCTCCGCATGGCAGCTGTAGTAGATATCGCAGTGAGCTTGTTTAGAGCAGCCTTGCCCTTTCCATCGCATTTCCTGGATGGCGGTGATGTCAGATTGTATTGTTTTGAGGGCTTCCGCCAGTTGGATAATGGCACCTTCCCTATAAAGGGTCCGGACATTCCAGGTGCATATCCGTAAATCGTTGTCCGTTTTTCGTTTGCGGTGGTCGTCAACGTAATTGGGGTTCTTATCCGAGGCTGGTTTAGTTTTCATTGGGCAGTAGTAATGTGGCGGGACCCAAACCCTGCGCACATTCCATGTTTAAGGTCTATGGATCGACCCGCCGCTCAAATTAGCCTTCAAACTGACGGATGCCAGTTTGCCGTTGCCCGGAATATCAACCTCTTCCTCAAAAATGCAGGAAAGTTTTCAATGAAGTTGAACCCGGTCCTTTGCATGCGCAACAACTTCCTATTTCAAAGATCAAATATGACCATCTTCAAGATCTAAAAAATTTATTGCCTTATGATTGTCATCCTTTTTACGAAAATTTATTATTTGGATAGCAATGAATTGTGCAAAACTTTTCTTCTGTTTGTAATCTTACTATTTTTTTAATACTTTAAATTAAATGAAGTTGGGCTTGCTTAGTTTGACATGTTGAAATGAGTTTCAATTGAAATAAACTTTATTTTATATACAATAGAAAAAAGCAATAACTACAAATTTTTTAAAGATATTTTTTTGCCAAAAGCTTCAATTCACATAAATTCCGTACAAATAAAAAAAAACAAATGTCCCTTAGGATCGCTTTGAACTGCCTATTTAAACCTAAACTGCATTAAAAAATGAAAAAATAATGGTTTTTGTTGCATTTTATAATGTTTTTTGCTTCTTCTCGAAAATATCAAAAATGTTGTTTTGTAAGGCCTTTGTGAATTTTGGCAACGATTTGCACTACCTAAAAGAGAAATCTTATTGTACAATGAATTATCAATTTCAAACAAATAAATAAATAAATAGGCGACTATGTTGTCTGAGTCTGATGAGTCACTGGACACTAAATCTTCTTCAGCTGTCTATCATACCAGCTTATAGTGCTGCTATGCTACATTAATCTTCTTCATGCGAATCTTGGTCTCTAAAAATGATTTCTTAAATTATTATTTATATCTTATTTCTTAATAAAAATATTCTTACTTCATCCAACTTCTTATTTTCACAGATAAGATGGGACTCAAGCCAAGTTTGATGCTTTAATGTAAAGTAATCTTCTCTTCTATTAGCAGCAATATATTCATTGTTAAATTTTACAACAAGAAATTCCACTTCTTTTACAGTAACATTGCTTAAGGTATCATTACAATTTCGGATAGGGAAAAAGTAGGCAATTTTCTAAAGTTAATAACATGGGCTCTTTATTAGATATATTAACATATTTTTTTTTTAAATTTGTATATCCTTGAAGATTGAAAAAAAAAGAAATAAAAAAATAATGTTCATTTGTATGACTTATAGATGGCGGTGAAGTTCTTAAAAATCCGGTGTCCATATGGCGGACAGTTAATCTCAGGATTGGCTGTATCAATTTTGGAAAATCTTGTTTTATTTTCTTTATTAAAATATTCTCATAAAAACTTGTAGGCCCAGTTCTCGATCTTTTGTGTTCAAACATATCACAAACACACACAACACAACTGATCACAAGAAGCTCGGTCTTTTCATTCTGCGAAAAAGTGGTATAAGATATTGAATTTCATACATATTACGCAAAAGTGTAAATCTATATTTTTGTCAGAAGTTTAAGTTTAGTTAGATTAAGTTTAGTTAGAAGTTTACAGAAGTTTAAGCAAAATCGAAGACTTAATGTTTTTTGCTTCTCACTGCTAAACTTTGTCAATTTTTGCAAAGATAGTTTTCTTAAGGAAGTTTTCTTGTGACTGACCTTGAAGCCAAACTAATTCTTCAATGGTCTCAAAAATTTTTGGAAAAAGAAACTCCAAATTTTTTAAAAAATGTGTATATGTTTGTAAATTGGCTGAATAGTTTTGGCGATAATAACAGCTAAACTTGAGATATTGAATTGCATAGATCTAAAATTGTAAATTTTAAGAATAAAACTTCAAGTTTCCGTGCATGCTGTTTATTCAAATTTCCACATATTTCCAAAATGCATATAGATTGCTCTTAGTTGAAGATTTTTTGTCGACCTTTGCATTAGTTTTTAAGAAATTTTGAACTTTTTTTTTTCCTTATGGCCACTAATGTTACACTGTGCGATGCCAATTAGGCGCAGTCAATATTACGACGACGATATAGTCGACGACGACAACCATAATAAGGGTGATTAACTCACCAATACTTGAATGTTTAAGATCTGTTTATAAGTTTTTAAAAGTTTATTCAGCGCGATTTTATATTTCAGAAGTACATTGTATACGTAAAAAAATCGTACATGTTAATTCATAAGTGAAGAGCGTTCAACAAAATTTTATTTTTCAAAGTTGTGTGAGACCGACGAAGTGGATTTAATTATATTTTTTATTAAAAATTAAGAGGACGAACACCTATACATATATGTAACTTTTATCATTAATGGGTTAAATAATACATTTTATTTTTGCTTAAATATACTTAAAAACTTACTAAAAGAAGCAAAAGCTGGCCTTTTCCTTTATAAAATTGGAAAGGTGATTTAGATAACGAACATTCTTTGGCGTTTTTTCCCAAAGAGGATAAATATAGAAGAAAAAGATCAACTTTTGTTTTCAACAGCCATATGTATAATTATAATTTAATCATTTAAAATTTTTCAATCACATAGCAATCTGCGTTCTAAAGCATATGATGTCCTGTCTCTTTGGTGTACAACATTGCAAAATGGGAGCAGAATAGAATTGTTTGCTGAAACACTAATAACAGAAGTGCTCTACGACACAGTACCATTTCAAAATGAGTGCACATTGCAGGTATAGTAACATATGAATTAAAACAATGTCATTAGTATTTAAAAAAAAAAAATAAAATGTGTGGCCGCCACTCACAGCAGAAGTGATTTTTTTGCAAAAAATGTAGATTTCCTTAAGTGATTAAATAATTTACATTTAAGAGTTACATTAGGGGTGGACAGGGTCGTAGCTATCCAGGAGATAGGGGCTTTGCCCCCACGCGTTTGCATAGCTCCCTAATTAGGGTGATTAAAAAAAATACTTTTTCGCAAATCAACCGATCGTCCGAAAATTAGATGTTTATATCGAAGTATGAAAACCAAAATTAAAAAAAAAAATATTTTTTTATATTTTTTTTAATTTTTAGATTGTGTGGTTTTCTGTTTTCGTTTTAGAAAACCGTGAAAATAACCTTAAAGTTAAAAATCTCTCTTATTTTGTAACATTCAATTATAAAACTTTGATGACATACGTACAATAGATCATTATTTATTAAAACGTGTTAAAATTTTGGTTAATACATTAAAAAAATATTTTTAGGTAATAGAGTGTTAACAAAAAGAATCTCTTTTAACTATGTTTCGCATGGGAAAACATTATTTATTTTAATGAAAACCTATTCCTAGACAATCATTCATTTCATTCTTCAACATTATTCTGGCGTCAAATTAACTTGGATAATACAGCTAATTTTTTTAATACCATGGACAACTTTCAACAAAAAACACGTTAAAACGACTATAAATAATTTTATTCTGCCTTAAAATTTTATTTGAAAAAAAAAATTGTGATCTCGGAACCAAAATTTTAACACGTTTTTATAAATTATTAATTGTTTGTTACAAAATAAGAGAGAAATGAATATTTTAACTTTAAGGCTTTTTTCACGGTTTTCTCCAACTAAAACAGAAAACCTTTGGTAGCACCATCTAAAAATTTAAAACATTTTTTTTTTTTTTAATTTGTTTTTCATATTTCTACATAACCATATTTCTTCCAATTTTCGAACGATCTCTCTGTTGGTTTGCGGAAAAATACTTTTTTTTAATCACCCTACCCCTAATGCGTTTTTCTAATATATGAAATGAATACAAGAAAAATAACAAAATAAAGAAAATCATTTGTACCTGTGTTCAAAATTATTTTTTTTTTTAAACATTTATCCATTTTTTGTTAAATAATTGCACTCTGCCATTTTTTAGTGCATTGAATCTTAAAATAACCGTTTCCAGGTCAAAAAAGTCAAGCCACTTGTGCTCGAATGCCAGAAAAGATAAATGATTCAATCTATCAGTCGCCATGCTAATACGTTGGGCTGCATGATTCGTGCCAAGGCCTAAAATAATGATTCGCATATGTCTTGCTGCAGAAATTGAATTAAATTTTTTTGTAAGGAGAAAAAAATCTACCACTTTTTCTAAATGTTCCACTCATTTTAGACTCAATCTATCACTTTTTAAAATTTTCAAGCGACAACACTGCTACTGACTATGCTGCCAAATGGTGAATTTTTTAAAAATAGTCATTAAATTTAGTAAAATTTTTTTTTCCCCCCACACAATACATAGGAGTTAAGGCGTTGGTGGGATAGTGATATACGGAGATCCTTAGTAACGGGATTTTGATATCCAGGAGCCCTAAATATAGTGAGGCTCAAAAAAAGTGATTTTGAAAAAAAAAATTTGAGGTGGGGTGGGGTTAATGTATGCCGCATTGGAGTTAAATGTAGGGGGAAAGGTGAAAATTTGTGCAACTTTTCACCCTAGAGAGTTGTATCTAGAGGGGCATAATATATGACTGACCCCCATTAATTTTTCTTCCCTAAAAGTTTTTGCGAACATGGTGGTCCATAATTTCCATACAAAATTGATATTTTTAGGAAATTGGCCCCAACCGCTCCCTGGGAGCGTCTAGAGGTGTAAAATGCAAGACCGACCCTCCATGGGCGAAAAATAAAAATTATTTTTTTCATGTGACTGATAAATAAATAAAAAATGTCTCCAGCCGTAAGTTTGCAATAAAAAGAAATTAAGCTTTAATAAATTCTACGCTTTTTAATAATAAAAAATAGTGTTTTGAATTTCTTAATTTAATGCTAAACTTTTTATTTTTCTAATGTTCAGGGGGAGGAAACTGCCCCACCATGCCATTTTAATTGTTCGCAAATGTGAATTAAATCAATTTATTTTTATCATGCGATGGATATTTCTTCCGATTTTCGACGATGGCCTGTAGCAAAAATATTCTTTTCTCCTCGGTTGCCGTTACCGCCGCTATCCTCGCTATCATCGTCCTCTTCTTCTCCCTCGATATCATCTTCCTCCATATCTTCTATAATCCCGCTCTCTTCTAACCAGCAAAGGTCCCCAGGTGTCACTCGCCGATTATAATGATTTTCGGATATGTGATAGAGGGCAAACATCTAAGGTTGACGTATTTTTTTATACGTGATCAATCGATGCTTTTGGGTTTCAAAATAGCGTTTTAAAATCAGCGGAAATTTATTTTTTTCGCCATAATTTAACTATTTTCCATAGAAATATACACATATTTGGTATCAAACGAAACGTATTTTGTTGAAATTTTTAACAGTATTTAGTCGATTTCATAAAGAGCCTGTACTCGAAATTGTTTCATTTTCCTTTTTTTATGGAATCAGTATTTTTTTTAAAATGTTCCTTTTATATATTTTTTTTAAATAGTCTAGCTTCAAAAATAATTTATTTGAAAAAACCTAATATTTCTTTCCAATCAAAAGTTATTACTAAAAATATATTTTCATACCATGTGGGTCTGTATTCACAAAACTCATTTTCTGTTAATTATGAAATTTTATATACTTCCCGTGCTCATTTTTATTAGAATCTCCTTGCTTATTTGAAAAATTTTAGGAGAAACAAATATGTTTGCATGGTTTTTTCTTTTATAATACTTTTTTTTAGCAACTCAAATACAGAAAAAAAGGTTGGTTAATGTATCTTCTATGTAAAGTGTAAAGAAAAGGTTTATTGTGATTTTTATGAAGCTAGACCATATAAAAAAAAAATAAAAGGAACATTTTTAAAAAAATTGTTTTCATAAAAAAAATCAAAGGGGGTACCCTTGTTTTTTAATGACAAAAACCGCGAATTAATTTTTGTGTGAGACTGCACCAATTTTTGCTAGTAAATATTATTTCATGTGAAAGGAAATTTAAAATGCAATTTTTGATTTAAATTATTTTTACAACAAAGACACTTTACGTTACTTTTTGAGAAACATTCAATATTTTGGATCATTTTTGAAAACAAGATAAAAATATAAATACACAGCAAACGGTATCCTTGTAATAGTTTTTATGAAGAAATTTTATTGAACTTTACGACAGAAAATAATTAAATGGAATATATTTAAAACCAGCGGAGATTGTTGTATCGAAAGTCATATCTTTAAATTTCGAATGATTTTTTTTTCATTCTTCTGGCAATCAAATATCTACACATACGTAAAGTTCGAGAAAAAACAAAATTTTTAATACCCATAATGTGGTCGTTAACTATAACAAAATATTTTATTTTGAAGACTATAAGTGCATTTTCCAATAAAGAAAATTTTAATATAAAAAGGTAAAGGCAAAAAAAAAAAAAAAAATACAGGAAAAGGTAATCTTTAGAATTAGCCGAAATTAAACAATTTCGAGTTCGGGCTCTTCATGATATCTACCTAAATACTGTTAAAAAATTCAACAAAAAAATAACAATAAAGATTTTTTCGAAAAATTTCATGCCATCATGTGCGCCTTTTAAATGCCTTTCATTTGACACCAAATATGTGTACATTTCTATGGAAAATAGTTAAATTATTCTTAATAGTTAAAAACAAAATTTCCGCTGATTTTAAAACGCCATTTTGAAACCCTAAACCATCGATTGAGCACGTATAAAAAATACGTCAACCTAAGATTTTTGTCCTCTATCACATATCCGAAAATCATTAAAATCGGCGAGTGACACCTGGGGACCTTTCCTTGTAAGTCAGACGATTCTTTCGTGTCATCGTCAAATAACTCATCCTCGTATCCCTCTTTTTCTTCTTGGAACATACGGATCACATTCGCCATTTTTCGTTTCATGTCGCATTGGACCTTTGAATCAAATAGGGCAAGAGCCACAGCTTCACCACTGAGGTACCAGAGATGTCCACAAAATCTGTTCAAAAATTGTTTTGACACAATCCGGTCAATTGAAGCATAATTAGGAGCCGGCTTCAGAAATTTCAAATCTTGATTTTGGGCTTCGATTGCTCTGGTGCGGCTAAACCAGACTTTCAGGTAAAATGCCACGATAAAAATGCAAATATTGCGAAGTTTACTGGATTTATTTTCGTCTAAACCGAGATATTTTTGGTACAAAAACATTTTTAGGCATTATATGCCTTTAGCCATTTATCGAGCATAACTGATGGATCCTAATAAACCGAAATGATAATTGGAGAGACCCTAGGAACAATAGCATGATTTCAAGGAATTCCTTGTTTACTTTGTAATACTGATTGCAAAGTATGAAATTAACAGCTGATTACTCACTGAATTTTTAATGAATTTTTTATTGGGTTTCTCCCGTTTAATTCGTTTTTTATGTACTTATTTCCCATATCTTTGGTTTTAGCAACTTTATTTTTTTTTACAATCAGCTGTCGGCTTAGAGTTCAGTATTGCATATGTGTAGTAAATATAAGCTATGGATTTTTAGTGTTGCATATTTACACAAGCGTAGTAAATGCATCTCTGTATATTTTGTTAGTGTAGAGTAAAAATATACTCTACCATTTTGCAAATGCTATGATGCAAGATTATTTGCACCTGATTGTGAAGAGCCCTAAGATGTTATAAATACACAATGAATGCAAAAAATTGACAGCGATGAGACTTTGACAAATATTTGAAGAAATTATCGAATATCGAAAATTCCTATTTTTTCCTTCTGCAGAGTAAAAAATATTCCTTTTTCCCTTTTTGCAAAAAAATACGACGAAGTTTCCCTCAAAAAGGGAAATTGAACTTAACCTGGCAATGCTGCTTTGTACAACTGTTGCGTTAATTTTCTGTCTAATCGAATAAGTCATATATAAAAAAAATAAAAAACTCAACCTGGCAACACTGCTTTGTACAACTGTTGCGATAGTTTTCTGTCAAATCGAATAAGTCATATATAAAAAAAATATATACATTAAGGTATAAGGTTACAGGGGCCGTTTGTATGACAAAAAAAGTTAGCACGAATTATTGACGGCATAGGCTAAAAATATTCGATTTGGTATAAAACTAAAATCTATAAAGTTTCGTGCCAATTGATGAACTTTTAGAACTCGCTAAAGAGCCCGAAAGTTTGAGAATCGTTTTATGAGTTTTTCTTGGTATTTAATCAAAGAAGTAATAAAAACACTTGAAGTAATTTTTATTCATATATATTCTATATATATATCATATGTATAGAATTTAATTTTCCACCACTGCAAATTGCGAATTCTTTGTATGTTTTGTAAAGCTTTCAATATCTGCCGAAAATAAACAACATACAAAAAATTCGCAATTTGAAGTGTTGAAAAATTAAATTGATTGGTTTGGATTTTTTTCAATATTTTGAACAGCAAAACCAGGGTCTGATAAGTTGACAGCCCTGAAATCTAAAATGTTTGTAATATAAAAAACAAAAATATTTAAAAAACATTAATTTTAAAGTCAATAATTTAAAAGGTAGAAATGACAGTTTTTTTGTTGACTAGCATTTCTCAAAAACTCAGAAAAATGAAACACGAATAAGCATCAAAACAGATGAAAAATTGAACTTTGTATTGATTTTGACAATGTTGGTCGACGCTCTGAGAAGATATGTAGTTGTCAAGGCTACCTTGTAAATTATTATGTCATGGTTTTTACGATTTTTCTATGATTTTTTTTTTTGTGTTAGAAATGCCAGAAACAGGCACTTTGAGGATTTTTGAAGAAAAGTCAAGTTTCACCAGCTGTAACTTTTTTTAGAATTTTTTTTTTTAATTTTGTAAACCAAATAGCTCTAAAACTATGCCGTATGCATCACTGTTGTTTTTGGTTAACATTTTGCATTTTTGGATTTTTGAGAATTTTTTTCGTAAAAACACTCAAAGTCGACATTTTCAAATAGGTATACTTCTAATAGTAAATTTCATAACGACCAAGTTATTCTAAGTAATCACATAACTGTTGGTAAAGGGTGATTTTTTAAGAGCTTGATAACTTTTTTTTAAAAAAAAACGCATAAAATTTGCAAAATCTCATCGGTTCTTTATTTGAAACGTTAGATTGGTCCATGACATTTACTTTTTGAAGATAATTTCATTTAAATGTTGACCGCGGCTGCGTCTTAGGTGGTCCATTCGGAAAGTCCAATTTTGGGCAACTTTTTCGAGCATTTCGGCCGGAATAGCCCGAAAGTGAGCAAACAATTAATGCGATTGTGAGTGAAGAGCAACCAGAAGCCGTTCAAGAACTGGCCATGCATCCCGAAAAATGCACTGTTTGGTGTGGTTTGTACGCTAGTGGAATCATTGGACCGTATTTTTTCAAAGATGCTGTTGGACGCAACGTTACGGTGAATGGCGATCGCTATCGTTCGATGCTAAAAAACTTTTTGTTGCCAAAAATGGAAGAACTGAACTTGGTTGACATGTGGTTTCAACAAGATGGCGCTACATGCCACACAGCTCGCGATTCTATGGCCATTTTGAGGGAAAACTTCGGAGAACAATTAATCTCAAGAAATGGACCGGTAAGTTGGCCACCAAGATCATGCGATTTGACGCCTTTAGACTATTTTTTGTGGGGCTACGTCAAGTCTAAAGTCTACAGAAATAAGCCAGCAACTATTCCAGCTTTGGAAGACAACATTTCCGAAGAAATTCGGGCTATTCCGGCCGAAATGCTCGAAAAAGTTGCCCAAAATTGGACTTTCCGAATGGACCACCTAAGACGCAGCCGCGGTCAACATTTAAATGAAATTATCTTCAAAAAGTAAATGTCATGGACCAATCTAACGTTTCAAATAAAGAACCGATGAGATTTTGCAAATTTTATGCGTTTTTTTTAAAAAAAAAGTTATCAAGCTCTTAAAAAATCACCCTTTATTTGTATTAAGTGTTGGTTCAGAAAATAGTTCAACAACATTTCACTGCAATTTTTTAAATTTTTGATTTTTAAGTTTTTTTTTTTATTACAAGAAAATGGGATTTTTTCGAAAAATAAAATATCACAGCTCTGGTAATTTTCATCCGATTGTTAAATTTGATACCTCATTTTAAAGAACAACTAAACAAAGTGCATACCAGATTTTTTAAAAAAATATACTTCATGTAGTGATTTTATTACTTCTTTGATTAATTACCAAGAAAAGCTCATATAAAACGATTCTCCAACTTTCGGGCTCTTGAAATTTTATAGATTTTAGTTTTATACCAAATTTTTATCCTCTGCCGTCAACATAAATAAAATTTTATAAATGGGGGCCACCTTAATATACATATATAAAAATAAAAATTTTGTATGGAAGTCCCCTTAGGGGGTAGGCATGTTCTGAAGAAATGTTGGGGGTCGGTTTCACTTTTTATCCCTCTAGGGACACGTCTGGGGTAATTATGGGTGTGTTATGTCAAAATTTTCACCTATTCCCTCTAGCTTTCACCCCGTTGCGGCATCTTCTTATTTTGAAAAGATACGATATTAAATTTACTCTGGCAGCTAGTGATTCCCTAACATATAGCAAGCGATTTTTCCATAAATAGTTACATAAGGAGTTTAGTCCTTAGATCTTAAAATTTTCAATTTGTATTTGTTGTTTATACATATTGTGAGGGACTTAACCCTCATCGTGTCAATCTGGGCCTGTCAGGCCCTCGATCAAGTTTAAAGAATTATAACTTCCTCATGACTTTCGATATCATATTGGGATAGACATGTATTTTACAGTTGAAATGTTTATTTAAATACTATTTTACTGCAACGCTTGAATTTTTTTTTTTAATAATATTTTTGGAAATTTTGTGTTATTAATGCGTATAAAAGCCCAAAAATGCCTGTCAAGCCCGCTAAAATGTTCGCACAGTTTTGAAAACTATTTCATCATTCACTTATATGTGTAATTTTTACAATCATTACAACATCCTTTTATATGTGTAATTTTGATGAAATGTGTTTGCCTTAGGCCCAGTTTCACCAACTATACTTTAAGTTGAACTTAATAATAACCTCTGAAAATGCGTTTCATCAGCTAAACTTAAGTTGAACTTAAATTTAACTTTAGTATGGAAAATGCGCGACTTAAGTCGTCAATAGTAAACAGCTGATTACATTCTCCTCTTCGGAACGAACCGGTTGCATTTTCCGTGTTGAACTCTTTCACGATTTTATGCAATGCGGAATCTTTCTTCCCGACTGTGACTGCATAGGTTCCTTTCCATTGCTGAACATTTTAAAACTTGCCCACATTCGCAAGCAACTCCACTTCATTTACGCTAAAATTCAAATGTGTTTTACACTTTGGTATTATTTTTCAGTTTTTGCACAAATGTCACAAATGTTTTGACAAATGCCATATTATTGTATTAAATTTCGGATATAGTTAAGTACGGATTGTGAAACGCAAATTCCTAAGAAACTCAAGTTGAACTTAGCTAAACTTAAGTACAACGTAAGTATAGTTGGTGAAACCAGGCCTTAATCTTTTAAAAATTTTTAAACTACATGGTTCAACCGAAATGTATGTAATTTATTATAGGAAAAAATTTAGTTAAATCTAGTCAACTTAGATGAGTTTTAATTCATAAAAAAATGGACCTTAATATTCTGCAACAGCCTTTCAAATTAACACAGCTCGGTAACGGTTAAGTCCGTGGGGTTTATTCATACACCGTTAGAGAGGTGATTCCATTGCCTTTGTAGTGATTTCTCAAAAGAGGATTTCTGTAAGTTAGTTTTTCTTCTAGAAACAATAATGTGAATGAATCAAAGTCGTGAAATATTAATTAACCCTGTAGCTCGTAAGAATGCAAAAATTAACCATCCCCTTCCCCCCCCCCCCCATACGATTTTTTACTCAACTCGACTTTCACCTCTGAAAATAGTTGCACTCAGTCGCGGGACACCCTATACACAAATATGCCAAGATGTCCACTGACTGCCTTAGTACCCATTGTCAAGCTTTGTTCCTAGATCAAAAGATTATCTTCAATATCTCGGAAGCATTTCTTTAGACGCTCATTGTTCACCCCCAAGGACATCGTTACTCACGTCATCAAAGACCATCTAACAGTACGTTCAAAAAGCCCATAGGATGACACATAGATAGCGTTACTAGATTTTTTCTATATGAATTTTATTAAGTACCAACCTTCAAACGATACGTATAAAAATTAAACAACAATCTGACAACTGATTCGTGAATTTTAGCATTTTGTGTGCAACTATTGTTATTGACAAAAAAAATGGAAAAAAGTGAATTTCGAGTTTTGATAAAGCATTGCTTTTTGATAAAAAAAACCCGGTGGAAACCAAACAATGGCTAGATAAACATTATCCGTACTCTGCTCCATCGAGACAAATAGAAAAGTGGATTGCTGAATTTAAACGTGGTCGTACCAGCATAAATTATGCAGAGCGCAGTGGACGCCCAAATCAGACTGGTATTCCACAAAACAACAAAAAAATCCACAAACTGGTTACGAACGATCGCAAATTGAAGGTGCACGAGCTAGCTGACATTGTAAAGATATCAGAGGTAGTGTTTTTACCATTTTACACGAACATTTGGGTATGCGAAAGCTCTGTGCAAAGTGGGTGCCGCGTGAGATCACAGTCGACCCAAAACAATGAATTGATGCTTCAGAGGAGTGTTTGGCGCTGTTAAATCGCAATAAAATCGAATTCTATCGTCGATATGTGACAATGGATGAAACATGGATTCACTATTACACACCAGAATCCAAAAGACAGTCAGCTGAGTGGACAGCAGTCGGCGAACCGAATCCAAAGCGAGCAAAGACCCAACAGTCGGCTTGTAAGGTGATGGCTTCTGGATTTTGGGATGCGAAAGAAAGAATATTCATCGACTATCTCCAAAAAGGAACCACCATCAACAGCGACTATTACTGTGCACTTATGGATCGATTGAAGGCTGAAATCGCCAAAAAAGCCACATTTTCAAAAGAAAAAAGTGTTATTTCACAAAGACTTGCACCGTGCCACAAATCGATGAAAACGATGGCAAAATCGCTACCCACCCACCGTATTCTCCAGATTTAGCCCCCAGCGACTTTTTCCTGTTTTCAGATCTCAAGAGAATGCTTGCTGGAAAGAAATTCAAGTCCAATGATGAAGTAATTGCTGAATCTGAGGCCTATTTTGACAAGAAAGAGAAATCGTACTATAAAAGTGGTATTGAAAAGTTGGAAAATTGCTATACTCGTGTGGTGACTCAATACCACCACAAAATAACACGATAAATTCACAAACTGTATCGTCTCAAATTTATACTCTAACGAATTCTACTTTGTTTATTCTTATTATTACGATCAAGTTTTCTTTGAATTGAAAATTTTATTATTCAAATATTTTATGAGTTCTAAAAATTTATTTGAACAAAAAAGTTGAAAAAATATATTGAAATAAACATCAAAAATAAAATTCTTCCAAAATATATTTGTTCGCAACCAAATATTGGTTATAAAAAAAAAAAAAAATATATATATTGATATAACATCAAAAATATATATGTTCGCAACCAAATATTGCCGATCCTGCATAAATCGGACCTCCACGCAGTAGACATGGTCACTGCTGAATAACATCATTGTCGGGCCATTCAAGTACGATGATTCTGCCTCCAACGCGCCACCTCTTCTAACACAAACGACACCATCAAGCTTCCGTTTACAAAAAACAACCTTCTTTGGTCCAACCACCGCCTTTAGCAGTGCATATAACTCCGCAATCAATTTTTAATTCATTTGCTTCGACCATTGCATCTGCAGAACAAAGTCCAGCCTTATTTGTTCCCAAAACATTGCCGCCAAAGGAACTTAAAGAAGTTGCCAATCCAGACAAATTGCAGCAAATTGATTTCTTTAATCCAGATCCACCACTATCGAACAGCTTACTTTTGCAAGAACTTACAGGACACCCACAGCCTATAGATCACTCCGTCCTCACTCTGGGCAGTCCGCAGAAGAGCCTGAATTAATTAACAACGCCGCTTTAATATTAGAAACCGATTCTAAACAGCCAACAACAAATACGCGTACAACAACAACAGTTTAGCAGCAACGTTAACTACAACTACAAGTCCAGCAACTACACGGTCGGATACACAAGACCGCAATCACAACACCATTCGGAATGTTTGAGTTCTTGAGAATGCCGTTTGGATTAAGAAATGCAGCTCAAACATTCCAACGTTTCATAAACGAAGTGTTGAAAGAACTCTATCTCGTTTTCATATACCTTGACGACATGCTAGTAGCAAGCGAGACAGAAGAAGAACATCTCAGACATCTAAATTTAGTTTTTGAACGCTTAGAGAAATATGGACTTAACATCAAACCTAACAAATGCATTTTCGGCGTAAATACAATTAATTTTCTTAGTTACAATATTTCAAACAAAGGCATACAGCCATCTCCCGATAGTATTCAATGTATTGTTAACTACCCAAAACCAGAAACAGTTAAACAAATGCAGAAATTCATCGGGATGATAAATTACTATCACAGATGCATACCAAAATTAGCACACACACTCACACACATTTACGACATGGTTACATCAGCATCTAAAACAAAGAACAAACATCTTACATGGACAGACAACACAATAGAAGCATTCGCAACAATAAAAGAAAGTTTTACTAAGGAAGTGCTACTTAATCATTTTAATAGCAAAGCAAAACTTTCTATTGCTGTGGATGCATCTAACACTGCTATCAGTGCAGTTTTGCAACATGAACATGAACATCAAATAGAACTACTAGCTTTCTTTTCTAAAAAATTATCACCATCCGAAACAAAATACAGTACATTTGATCGCGAACTTTTAGCAGTTTACCTCACAATTAAACACTTTAGACATTATTTAGAGGGACGAACAGATCACAAACCACTCATTTCAGCATTACACTCAAAGACGGAGAGAAGCCCAAGACAAACACGACACCTAGAATTTATTGCACAATTTTCCAATGACGTCAGACACATCAAAGGTACAGACAACGTCGTAGCACTTTCACGAGATGAGATAGAGGCTTTTACAACCTCAGATATCAATCTCAGAACTCTACACCGAGAACAGATAAAAGATTCAGAACTTCAGGAAATATTAAACAAAGATACTAACAATTTCAAGCAAATACACATTCCACTACTTAACATTAAAATTTGGTGCGAACAAACAAATACAGAAACATGTCGATTTGGTAGGCCCCTTACCAATATCTAATGGTTACAGATATCTGCTCACCCTAGTTGATAGAAACACACGTTGGCACGAAGCGTATCCACTCAAAGATACCAACGCCAGTACTGTCGTTGACACACTTCATAGGGAATACATTCCACGTTTTGGAGTTCCTCTGGAAATTGTTTCTGATCGAGGTCCTCAATTCACGTCCGCAATATTTAAAAACTTTGTCAAAAATCTAGGAAGCAAACACATTACCACCTCTGCTTATCATTCACAAGCTAACGGAATGGTAGAACGATTTCATAGATAGCTCAAGACTTCTTTAATAGCGAGCAAAAATCAAACAAACTGATACACAGAGCTACCACTAATTCTTCTGGGACTCAGGTCCACGGTCAAAGAAGATATTAAGGCTTCACCTGCTGAAATGGTATTTAGTCGAAATCTCAGGTTACCCCAACAAATAGTAGTACACGACAGTAAAAATTTTAATTCGTCGGACACCTTGTCCAAGCTTAAAGAGGTCGTAGAAAATAAACAATCAAACATTGCACATCATAACTCTAACTTCCAATCATATATACCTCGAGCACTCAGTACTTGCAAATTTGTCTTCGTTCGCAATGACACAATTCGCAAAACTCTCCAGGAGCCGTACGATGGTCCCTTCGAAGTTATTGAGAAAACACCAACATTTTTCAGAATACGCAAAAATAATACTAACATTACAGTCAACATAGACCGAATCAAACCCGCCTCATTAGACACTGAAACAGCACAAACACATACAACCAAAATCAAAAACACCAAAGTACACTTTAACCTTCTAGCCAACATGACAAAATTTTTTAAAACAAGGGAGGGGGAATAATGTGGTGACTCAATACCACCACAAAATAACACGATAAATTCAAAAACTATCGTCTCATATTTATACTCTTACGAATTCTACTTTGTTTATTCTTATTATTACGATCAAGTTTTCTTTGAATTGAAAATTTTATTATTCAAAAATTTTCAAATATTTTATGAGTTCTAAAAATTTATTTGAACAAAAAAGTTGAAAAAATATATTGAAATAAAAAACATCAAAAATAAAATTCTTCAAAAATATATTTGTTCGCAACCAAATATTGGTTATAAAAAAAAAAAAAAAAAAATATATTGAAATAAAAACATCAAAAATATATTTGTTCGCAACCAAACTCGTATCGCTCTCCAAGGCAACTGTATTGAATAATATAATCGAGTTTTATCAAAATTTTGTTTTTTTCGTACTTATCCTACGGACTTATTGAATGACCTGTTATATAATTTTCATTACATTAATGAAATAAAGATAAAGATATATCGAAGTGTAAGGGTTTATTGTTTATGAAAAACTTATTCCTTATTAAATTGATAAATACTGATGTATAGTTATATTAATATAAAAATAGTGAAGTTTAATGATATAATTATCCTACATAATAATTATTTGTTTTTCGGAATATATCAAGATACTGTAAAAAACTAAAATTCTTCACGCCTTCTATGGTTTAATACCAACGAATTGTTTCTGCCAAAGATGGAATTGTGAAAAGACGTAAACAGAGCGCCACAACAAATCTTTACAGAATTAATTTAGTCAACTTTTCGAACTTTTGCTTTATGCAAAATAGTAGAAAAACATTGCTTTTTAAATTTAAACTCACATAACTGCAATTCCGCTTGAAAGAAATTTATTTAAGCATTTTGTATGATATTCTATCGTTCCCTTTCATCTTGTTCGGACTAAGATCAAGTTCAGTGTTATATATCCTAAATTTTTTGCAGATTGAGCAAAACAAAAGCATTTTTTCTGGTATTTTTCCTGATTAATTTAAAAAACCTGAAATTATTCCATTATTTAAAAAAGGGAACAAATCAATGTTAAATAATTATAGACCGATTTTGATTCTTTCTATTTTTTCGAAAGTTTTTGAAAAAGCTGAGCAAGTCACCTAGTTACTGCGGCTTCAAAGACCTATTGTAAAAAACCTCTATAAGTTATAGTTCATCCTTAATCGTTAAGTGCGTTAGGAACCGATCGATGTCCTTGGGTGAACTATCTGCTATTAGATACGGTTCTAGGTACAATGCACCTAAGTAACGAAGACGGGTCCTGATTAGCCCGTTACAGTGACACAAGATGTGCTCTGCTGTTTCTTCATCTTCATTAAATAATCTACACAGATCTTCCTGGACTATACCCATGGTTGATAAGTGTTTATTTACCATACAATGTCCAGTTAGGAAACCTGTGACAATTCTGATAGACCTTCCACTTAGAGTCAGGAATTGTTTCGTTCTTTGGAGTGAAGTGGTTGGCATGAATGTTTTCGCCTGTCTGTTACCTTCATAACATTTTAATGTTATGGCGCATAGTGCCCCATGGTATCCCGCAGAATGGTTCTGGGCCTATGAAGGACCTAGCAGCCCCTTTCCTGCCTAGTTCGTCGGCGATTTCGTTACCTTAATAGCCGATATGACCTGGTACCCATATGAGATGGACTCTGTTATGGATAATGAGATGGATAAGTAGCTGTAGGCAATCCCATACGAGTTTTGGACGTGATTTTATATCCGCTAAGTGCAAGTAGAGCTGCTTTACTATCAGAGTGAATGTAAATGATTTTGTTCCTAGTGGGACTGTTTACATATTCTCTTAGGCAGATCTCAATGGCGTGGACTTCAGCTTGGAAGACTGAATTAGCTGTGCTCATGCTGGCATATATAGATTTTCCCTGCCTTAAGCCAAAAACTCCAGCTCCCACCCCTTCCTCTGTCTTTGAGCCATCAGTATACCAGGCTTGAAAGTCACCAGTGAACCGTGGCCTCTCTTTTTCCCATGTGGTTCTGTTTGGGAAGGAGACTTGGAAGTTTTTGTAGAAGTTGAATTTTGGAAGGCAGAGATCGCAGGGTAATAACCTTAGATTCTCGTCCTTGGTTATTTCGTCTAACAGCGCCGAGTGAGTATTACTTGGTATAATCAAATTTTTGTCAATGATGAGCCTGACTGTGAAGAGCAGAGCTTCTTTCTTAACAAGAAGATGTTATGGTGGTATACCAAGCAAAATCTCCAAGGCAGCGGTTGGAGCAGAACGCATCGCTCGTGTGATACATATACAAGCTAGTCGTTGCAATTTGCTGAGCTTGGCTTGAGCTGTTTTTTGGATCGTTTTACTCCACTATACTGGTGCAGCATATAATACGATAGGTCTCGTGATGGAAGTATACATCCACATGGCTAGTTTGGGACTTAGGCCCCAGTTTTTACCTACAAAGCTTCTGCTGACCCATAATGAGGCCCTTGCTTTGTTTACGGTGTTGTTTAGGTGTGGGTTCCATGTGAGTTTATCATCAAGCGTCACTCCTAAGTATTTGACTTCTTTGGAGAAGTTTATAGTTCCACCGAGAAGAGTAGGTTCAGTTAGATTTTCCCTGACTCTTTTCTTGGTGAAGACGATGATGCTGGTTTTCTTAGGGTTGACGTTGAGACTTGTTTCCCTGCACCATTTAGCTACTATGTTGAGTGCTCTCTGGAGGAGATACGATAAGGTATCCACGTATTTTCCTCTGATAAGGATCACGATGTCATCAGCGTAACCCTGCACAGCGAAGCCATTTGAGCTAAGAAGCTCTAAGAGTTCATCAACCACAATGGACCACAGTATTAGAGAGAGAACTTCTCCTTGTGGACAACCTTTTGAGGCGAGTACTCTTAGTTCTACCGTGCCCAAAGCTGATTTCATATTCCTGACTTTCAGCACGTTATGCACCCAAGCACTAGTTGTTCAATCAACACCTTTGCGCTGAAGCATTCGTTTATATGAGCGTATTCGGTGTTGTCAAAAGCACCTTTAATATCTAGGAAGCACCCGATTGCATATTCTTTGTTCTCCAGTGATTTTACAATTTTGTTTGTAAGGATCTGAAGAGCATGAGTCGTTGATTTCCTTGGTTGATATGCATATTGTTGCGAATGCAGCGGATGGTCTCTAAGATAACCCTCTCTGATATGCCGATCAGCAATTTTCGCTATAGTTTTTAGGAGAAAGGGGTGAGGCTATTGGTCTATACGATTTTGGTTGATCCGAAGGTCTACTTCCCATTTTAGGTATAAATCTAACAATAACCTCTCTCCAGGCTTTGGGTATAGTACCCCATGCGAAGCTCGTCCTAAAAATGGCTATTAGGAAAGGCATTAGGAGCACTAGGCTATTTTGCAAGATTGCGGCATTTTGCAAGATGTCTGCTCCAGCTGCCTTGTATGGTTGGAATGTGCTGAGATCCCATTTTATCCTGACCTCGTTGAAGATTGATCTGGATAATCTCCATTCTATTATGTTTGGTCTTCTATGCTCTGTCTGTAATAGGTTCGTTGGAGTTCCAGTCAATGTAGTAGAACCCGGGAAGTGGGTATCGGCAAGGAGCTTTAGAGTCTCGAGGCGATCATTGGTAAATGTGCCATTCGGTCTCCTTAGCAGGCCGATGTCATTAGACCAAATGACTTCTAATCTCTTTGTTATAGTTGCTGAGGGCTTCTCTATAGCTGTCCCAATCACCAGTTGATTTGGCTCTATTAAATAGTTTCCTAGTTACGGTCCTGAGTTTGGCCAGTTTCTTGTTCCACCAAGGAGTGTGCCTATTTCCAGTTTTTGTGGTCTATGGGCAGGCTTGATGGTAGGAAGTTTGGATAGCTGTGCTAAGGTTGTCACTTGCTATTTCAAAGTCATCAATGTTTCTTACCTTCCTATTGCAACGATTTAAGTTGACCATGAGGAGTTTATTATATAACTCCCAATCTGTGGATCTTGGTTGCCTATAGGTGTTTTTAAACTTGGTGCCTATCTCAATATTGAAACGAATTTGTTGGTGGTCAGACATGGACGTTTCCACTGAAACCGTCTAGTTTACGATAAATTTTTTTATAAATGGGGTTGAGAGTGTTAGGTCAAGGACTCCTTCTCTTATTCTATTTATAAAAGTGGGCCGGTTCCCTACATTCAGAATTTCTAAATTATACTTATTTTTAAATTCTAAAAGGCACTCACCTCTAATGTTAATATCTGAGCTGCCCCATATTGTGTGGTGGGCGTTTGCGTCACAACCCAATATCAGCTGCTTGTTGGTCTTGGCACAATGTTCCAACAGTCTCTGTAGCGCCAGAAATTGGAGATCGGTAGAATCTCCAGGCAGGTAAGCTGAACAAATTATGATATCTGTCTTACCTGCCTTAGAGGGTATCTCTACCATAGCCGCAACTTGGTCCTTGGTAGTGAACTCTGGAATTAGGAGAGTATTAATATCACGTCTAACTAATAAACATGCTCTAGGTCTTCCTTCATTGAAGGAATCATAAAGCAACTCATCTGTGAGGGCCTTTATCTGGTTCCTATAAACATACGGTTCCTGGATAAAGGCAACGTCAAGGTGATCCCGGTAGAAGCACTGTGTTAAGACTCCCGAGGCAGCCTTAGCATGTTGGAGACTTACCTGGATACACCTTATAGACCCATTTACTTTTTTGGTCGACCGGGCCTGATTCCCGCCCTCTTTCATTTGGGCTCCTTTCCACCAGACGTTCTTGGAGCATCTGAGTGGCTAGCTTATCTGGAAGTAATTGGTGGTGACCGTGATTGGTGGTGACCGTGGCAGTTTTTCTCTCTGAGTCGATTGAGACTGAGAGTCTCTGATGCTCGTCGAGCTTGCACTGGAAACAACCATTTTTGGTGGTGGCCGTGGCTGTTGTGTTCTCTGAGCAGATTGAGGCTGGGAGTCTGGGAGTGAGCCATTCGCTTGGCTGCCAGTTTTAAATGGGGTTTGACCTCCCTTCTCATATCTGGTTCAGCCTTGCGCTTATGGTGGGGTTGTGTTACCGTCTTCCCTATGTCTTTAACTCTCATCTGTATTTGCCCGAAGTTTAGGAGGAGCTTCCCTCCTCGAGCACGGATTTTGTCCTTTGAGGCTTCATCGACAGACAGAGTTATTGTTTCACCACCTGTATTGCTCCTTTGCTGTCTCAAAACTCGCCAGCCAGACGTTGTAAGTCCCATGTTTTGTCTGGCCAGTCGGACCATGAGGGAGCTTGCAGGCATGACATCTTCGGGAGGAATGTAGGTGATGCAGGTGAACAGCTTGGGTATATCATTGCCCTCAGTCACCTTTAAGCTGGCATCTGGGAATGGTTTGATTTTCTCTGTCACAACCATGATCCAATCACGTGTCTCTTTGTTGTAACAAGTTTGAGAGAGCCACCCCTCCCTTGCTTGGCTGGTGATAAATCCTAGATTTGAAGACGTGTTTCCGGTTTGTCAATCTCCGTCAGCAAACTTCTTTTGATGAGTGTGATCTGCTCATCAGTCAGGATTTTGTTGGGATGCATACTATGCATGATAGCAACCTTAAATGCGGCCATGGCGTCTCTGTAAGACTGTTTCGAGGTGCTAGACTGATCGTCCTGAGCATTTTTGGTTAAAGCAAGGGATTGAGCTGGTTGCTTCTGTCCCTGGCTTTCCCGTTGCTTGTGTCTCTTAGTCGACCGCTCTTGTTCGGTTGGAGAGTTATCCGCAGATCTTTGCCGCTTGTTCGCATTTGGATCAGCTGCGCCCTCCTTTGCAGCGCGTTTTTCTAAGACAATGGCGTATCGCTGACTTTTCAATTGATTGGCAACTTCGCGTTCTACACCATCCCTGACCATGGCGGCTATCCGCCTGTTTTGAGCACCAGTAAAGTACTCGTACCTCTGCCGGTGTTCCTCCTTGCCCGTCACACTAGAAGCCAAAGGTTTCTGAGTGCTTGAGCCTGAGACTGCATCGACAGCTACATCATTGCTTGGTTCTGATAGGCTTGGTTCTGAGATGACGCACTGTCCTTCCTCTTTGGTGTTGATTCGATATTGAGAGTGGCCGTTAGCATCTGCCCAATATCCGTTCTCGGCCCAATATCCGTGCTTCCCGGCGAACGGAGCAGAGATTCTTCTTCTGACTCCGTGACTCGTTTTGGTTTTTTTTTTAAGTTATCCATGAACGTTTTTTTTTACTTAGGGAAATGGGGTCGAGTACATGCAGAGCCTGGTATGCACGCACCAAGGATGTTACTATGAGAGGGCGCCCGGTATCTCATTGGGATAACTCTAGCGATGCACATGTTTAATTCCCTGCACCATTCAGCCCTCGACACGAATGCAGACACCTTGGCTTAGGAAGGTTTTACGGGGCACGACAAGACTTGTCCATATTGGAAGCATGTTACGTCTTATAGCGTTCAAACTTATGTCTTACCACCCAACCCTCCTCCTTTTTCCTGGCTTGGGACAGGCAGGTCGAGACCTGGCGGAGTAACTGTTAAGGTAAGAATGATCGACTTTTTAAACAAATCAAAATTTTTCAGTGCCAATTTGGCTTTAGACAAGGTCTTTCTACTGAAGATGCTCTTTTGAAAATCTGCACCAACATTTACAACAGTTTGAATTGCAAACAAGTTACAGCAGCCCTATTTGTAGATATTACTAAGGCATTTGATACAGTTGATCATAAAATTCTTCGAAAGGAATTGTTTGATTGTGGTTTCGAGGCATGATCTTAAATGGGTTCTCCTGTTATCTATCTCATAGGGTACACAGAGTAAAAATTGATATTGTTTATAGTAATTGTTGCGATGTGGAACGCTGATTACTCAAGGACCAAGCCTTCAACTTAGCACATGAACTAAGTTGAAATGGTGAACTTGAGTTTGATGATTGTTACTCCCAGCACTTGAACTGGTAGCAACGATGTTATTAGTTTGTTGAAGTTTAAATTGTAACTCTTTTATTAATTGAAATTTGAACACTTATATAGTAACTTGCTATTACATTACAATCATAAGTTGGTTATTAGTCAGCATATTGCATACTTCAGTTTAGCGACCGGCAATATGCTGACGTTGAATTGCGGAAACAATATTTTTATTGACATAAATAAAAACATAGCTTTGGTCAATGACCGGCAATATAGGTTGCAGTTACTCACAATGCAATTTACGAAATATAAAAATTAACCAATACAATAAAGAATGTAAACAAAGCAAATGTTACTTGTTGAAAATTAACATGATATTTTGTTGCTTACGCAAACATATTTAATAACTGGAGCAACGAATATTATAAACAAGGCAAACCGCTAGTCGTTGAACTTAAATACATATAATAAAAAAAAAACTAAAATAAAATAACTAAAACAATGAACATTCTCCCGCACGTTGAGGCGTTGCTCAACTCTACGTTGATGTAGGTCGGAAGAGGTTAGTTAAGTTAAATTCGCACAGTAAAGGATGATTCATCGCTGTGCATTCGAGGCGGCTTTGGTTGCACATTTACTGATCTGTTGACAGTTCGTCTGTGTTTCAATATCCATAATATACAGCTTACTAGGATTGTGATGGACAACAGTAGCGCAGTATAACTCACCGCGTGATGATGGCGACTGTTGGACAACACTATTTCAGGTAACCTTCATACGTCTTCATTTGCTAACTGGGTTTGTAATGCAGTTAACTGTTCTAGTTGGGTTTCGAATGGAGCAACCGTTGCGCCTCAATTCGTCTGATGTGGTCATGGTGATCTCCTTGAACCTGATGTATGACGTATGCATGACGGTTGAAGACGTGTGATGGCCCTGAATGCTGATGTCATCACTCTTTATTGAGCAGTTTGAACTCATTGTTAACAAGCCTGAACCTGTTAGAGTCAATTGCGTGGCTTGAATGTCGCACACCACTGATATTTCGATGTCTAACATTGTTGCAAAGATCCACATGTTCCTGTGCTGTAGTTGCGTCCAAGAAGATTTTCCTTGCAACTGGTCTAGTCTGCATTGTGTGTGGTTTTATTATTGAACATATAAAATTCACAAGCATGAACAGATGATTCTCTGCTAAACTTTGGTCTCTTGTTGTCGCATATGTAGAGGTTTCTTTTCATTGTAAAACATGAGTTTAGATCTTCAGAACTTAAGTAAATAAATTGGTCTCGATGTGAATTGGCTGCTAAGAATGTGACTTTAGTTTCTATTGAAACTAGACCTCCATTTCCCTTTGTTAGAATTAATTATGTGGTTATGTGGAATAAGTCGAAATGTTGATGATCTATGAGAGGCAGCCTTATTTCAAATATCACTTAATTTTTGGTCACTGCTCCTTGTACCTTCATGATTTTGTAGAGTTGTATTAGATTATCTGAATCAACGGGCAATGATCGAGCTGGAGGAAGATGCCCACTAATGGAATTGATTACATTTTTTAGTTGTTGAGGCGTAAGTAGTAGTGGACTAATTTTCACGTGGTGTGTGTCAGTCAGAACATTGATTATTTCTGAATGAATTTGTTGTAGATTTGCAACCATTAACGTGAGTTGTGCTGTTAATGATGTAATAATTTGAGTCTGATTTGGTTTGAATCGTCGTCTAACGTGTTCATTAGAAGATCTATTTAATCTTGTAAATCCGTTATTTTACTCTTTGTAGTGATTTCATCCTGTTTAATTATGTTCAGTGTTGAATCGATGATTGAGGTGTGGTTTTGCAGTAACCGTAGAATATGATCTCTATTTGCTTTGACTTGACTGATTGTCTTTGACATTTCTTCTGCATAGTCAGAGTCCAATACACCGAATAACGTGCGAGCAACATTTCCAACTATGTTAAGTGCTGCTCTACTTTTTCGACTACTTGATAGCGTATCTTTATCCTGTAGAAGTTCGCCTCTGGTGTACTCAAAGTTTTTTGCTAATGTGTCGCAGGTAGTTGGCTGATGTGTCTTTGAACATAAATTTTGAAGTGTTGCTATTCCAGATGAAAATGTTTTGATTTCTGTCCAGAAGGGAGCTAAGTCATAATAGACTAGCCATTTCCATTCTGCTGTTATTATTCTCGTTGTCCCGATGCCTTCAAAGTATAATCCTGGATCCGAGCCAAATTGCTTAACGTGAATTGTAGTTCCAAGTACTGCAGGAAGTAGTAATAAGGAGATGAAGATTGTTAACAGTAACGGATTGGTTGTTGATTTTCGTCTCTTTGGAGGCATATAATTTGAGTCCTCATCACTTGCTGGCCTGTGTCGTAATAATGGTGTCGATTGAATAATGGTGCCAATCTGTGGACTGGACGTTTCAAAATACCTGATGCTGTTTTTACGTCAGCTACTCTGACCTTTCCATCGTTTCCCTTGTAAACCTTTTCGATTCTGCCGAGTGGCCAACTTAAAACACGCACGTTGTCCTCCTTAATAATAACCAACTGACTTTCATGGACGTTTTCTGATTGGTTATTCCACTTATGTCTTTGTTGAAGTAGATTGAGGTATTCTCGGGACCATCGATTCCAGAATTCATACATGAGTTGCGTGACCAATTTCCACCGAGTCGATAAGGTAACTGTATTATGTGGTGTGCTCCTATCGATATGTGCAGTCAAGGGTTTGCCAATCAAGAAATGCCCGGGTGATAATGCTGATAAATCGTTTGGGTCTGATGACAATGGATTGAGCGGTCGTGAATTTAGAATTGCTCCTATTTCTATGACGAGCGTCTCAAGCTCCTCATGAGTCAGAGATGCTGTGGATACGCTACGCAGCATCAATTGCAGCATCAATAGCTGACTTTACTGCGGCTTCCCACAGGCCTCCAAATTGAGGAGCTCTGGGAGGAATGAATTTTAAATTTATTCCGCGATCACTGCATGTCCTTACGATCCTTTCTGTTGAAGCAGTGGCATAGAATACGTCCTTTAGTTCCTCCAGTTTATTACTCGCCCCGACAAAATTGGTGGCATTGTCACAATATATGGTATCACATTGTCCACGCCGAGAAACAAATCGCTTGAGTGATCCAATAAATGCTTCCGTTGTTAGGTCTGTTACTACCTCCAAATGGACTGCCTTCGTAGCAAAGCAACAGTAGACGGCAATATAAACTTTATGAGGTTTCTTTCCACGAATCTTATAATGAACCCTAAATGGACCACAAAAATCCACACCGGTGTGCGAAAATGGACGTGAAGGTGTGACTCTGGATGCAGGTAGATTTCCCATTATTTGAGCGAAGAGTATTGGTTTTGCCTTGGTGCAACGGACGCAGTGTTGAACAACACTTCTTCCCTTGATTATCCAAAATTTTTGTCTTGAAGCTGCTAATAAGTTCTGTGGACCACAGTGAAAATTATCAATATGTAGCTTTACTAATAACAATTTAACTATAGGATCGTTATATGGTAGTAACATGGGGTGTTTGGCGTCAAAGGATAATGTTGATTCTGCCAATCGTCCTCTAACTCGAAGAATTCCATTGTCGTCAATAAAGGGTGCTAGGCCTTTAAGTGAACTGGAATTGTCGATTTCATGGTGGGCCTTTATTTGTTTGATTTCCTTGCTGAAATCAGAGGATTGTGTAGCTGCTATGATTACTGTCAGTGCAGCATTTAATTCCTCGACGCTGAGTGAAACTTGTGTTGTTCGTGCTGCCGCATTAGTCTTGAGGTTTTGGATAAATCTCAAAACATACGCCACTACCCTTTGTAGTACTAAAGAGTTCCTGTGATTTATGTTGTACACAGTATCTTCTAATCCAGTGGACGTGGTTGCAGCTAGACTCTGGACCTTTGGTTTACGTTCCGGATCTGTTGATATATGATCATTGTTAACAAATGGTTTAGGCCAATGTGATGAATTTCCGTGTAAAAAAAAGGGCCCATAGGACCATAAGTTGCACGTCATTAATTTAGTAGGCTGGAGTCCTCGCGAAATAACATCGGCAGGATTTTCCTTTGTGCTTACATGACGCCATTGAGTTGGAATGGTGAGGTCTTGGATATTGCTCACTCGATTAGCGACGAAAGTTCGCAATGATGCAGATGATGAATTTATCCAGGATAACACAATTTCTGAGACTGACAAAAAATACGAAATCTCAGCCGTTTATTGTAAATTCTTCCTTAGCCTTGATGTTAATTCCGCCCCAAGCACTGCAGCGCATAACTCTAAGCGAGGCAATGTTTGACGTTTGAGAGGTGCTACCCGTGATTTGGCACATAACAATCTGACGATTAAGCTATTATTTGGTAGTTTTGACCGAAGATAAATTGCAGCGCCATAAGCCCTTTCAGATGCGTCCACGAATGTGTGAATTTGAATCGTACTTGGCCTTTGACCATTGAAGACATGCCTAGGAACGCATGCATTTTTAAAAGTTCTTAACTCATTTCGAAATGTTGACCAAGTTGCTTCTAGTTCTAATGGCAAAGAATCGTCCCATGCTAACTTAAGCTGCCACAATTGTTGAATAAATATTTTCGCAGTGATGACAACTGGACCTGCGAGACCTAATGGATCAAATATTCTTGCTGTATCTGAGATGATTGTGCGTTTTGTTATGCTTGAATTATTTTCTAGATTCGTTGTTACGCAAAAATTATCTGCTTTAGGAATCCAGGTTAATCCTAATGTTTTGGTTGAAGCATTTTCAAAGTGAAGATTAACTTCTTGATCCTGTGGAGGTATTCCTTGCAATAACTTGTGATGGTTTGCACACCATTTCCGAAGTTTAAATCCTGCCTCTTGTTTTTGGGTTTCCATGGCTGTCATTAGACTGTCTGATCCACTCACACCATCATCAACATAAAAACTGTCGCGTAACACTTGGGCACCTAGCGGATATCTTTCGATGTTTCTCTCTGCTAACTGTTGTAAGCACTTAGTTGCTAAGTATGGAGCTGAAGATGTTCCATAAGTAACGGTGTTGAGCTGATATTGCTATGGAGGATCGGTTTCGGTTTCCCTTCACAAAATGAGCTGTAAACTTCGATCGGCTTGATCAATTAAAATTTGTCTGTACATCTTCTCGATATCTGTGGTGAAGACAAATCTTGGTAGTCGAAACCTCAATAGTATTGAGAATAAGTCGCTTTGTACAGTTGGACCAGTGTACATGATATCGTTAAGCGATAATCCTGATGACGTCTTAGCTGATGCATCAAAGACAACTCTCAATTGTGTAGTTGTGCTTGATGGTTTTAAGACGCAGTGATGAGGAATAAAGCAATGTGGATGTTGGATATCATTAAGACTGATTTCACGCATGTGTCCTAGTTCTATGTATTGCTTCATAAATTCGACATATTGTGTTTTTAAGGCTGGAGTTTTTGCCATACTTGTCTTTAATGCCAAAAATTTCTTGAATGCTATAGTCCTAGAATCGCCTAAGCTGCTTGGGTGATCGGATAGTGGTAGTTTCACGACGAATCGACCTTCACTGTTTCTAATTGTGTTTTGCTTGAAATGGGTCTCACAGTGCTTGTCTGCGAGCGTAAGGTTGGTATCGGTTCCATCGATATCATCAAGTTTCCAGAACTTTTGTATCAGTTCGTCGTTTGAACATTCTTCATGACTGAAGAGTGCACAAGTGGTTGCATTTTACGCTGAATCGTTATTAATTTTACCGCTGATGATCCAACCTAGCAATGTGTTCTGTAGGATTGGTAACTGGAGAAAGCTGGATTCGACCAGTTGACATTAAACTAACATAGAATTCTACTCCCAGTAGTACATCAATCTTTCCTGGCTCATAAAATGCTGGATCGACTAGCTGAATGTTACCAGGAATGGACCATGAGGAGACGTCTAATGGTTGAGCTGGAACAATGTTTGGCAAAACGAATGCTTCTACCCTTGTTGAAAATTTGGTTGTTCTTGATTGAAGTTCTAAATTAATACGTTGTGTTTAATTTTTTGTTCTGTCACCAATGCCTTCAATGCGAAGCGCTGCCTTAGATGGAACAATGTTCAGTCGTTTGATGAGTCGTTCGGTCACGATATTAATCTGAGAGCCGGAGTCAAGGAGTGCTCAGAATTCACCAAACTGCCCGTTGGTTGCTGTAATTCTGATTTTAGCTGTTGCTAACAGTACATAGCTCCTGTGAGACGACATCACTTCGGCTGCGGCTAAAGTTACGGATGCGTTGGATGCAGTTACTTCTCTGCTGGAATGTTGCTTAGAATATTCTGGATACCTTTTCGCATTTGGAACCTGGTTTGTGGGATTCAAGTGTAACAGTGAATTATGTTTTTTACTACACTTGCTGCATGATTTTGCTTTGCACGTTTTTGAGCTGTTATCGTGTTTGAAGCCGTTGACACACAGCCTTTGCACCCAGTTCAGACGGTCGGACACAGCTAGCTTCAGGAATTTATCACAATAATATATTGGATGATCTTCGATGGCTGCATCCTTTTTTGGAAGAAGTTGCTGCTATTGATGATGTTGCTCTTGATGATGTTAGCCTTTCCCTTTCGCCAAGCGCCCCCAATGATTGGAAACGATGTTCGAGAAACAACAGGAATTCCTTAATGGTTTGATTTCCTTGGGATTTTCTAATGATTGCTCATACAATATGTGGCCTTGTCTATCCAACTTCTTTACAAGAAGAAGAGTAAGAGTGCAAGAGTAATGGATCCCATGATGACGTGTCTATGCCAAGATTTTGTAAGGTTAGAATACTCTCATGTATTGTAGCATGACGGTTTTTTAATGCTGATGACGACGCGTTATCTGCTGCTAGGATTGGATGTCGTATTATTCGTTGTAGCAATGTTGAAGCCAAAACCCTCCCTTTTGGTATCGGTCTTGAAGCGCCTTCCAGGCAATGCTGTATTTGTCCTGGGTCAATGTTAAATGCCAGATGACTCTTTCTACTTCACCAGTTAAGTTTGACTTCAAATACCACTTTTTTTGTATTGGGGGTATTGAAGTTTTATGTACCACTTCTGAAAAAATGTCATAAAATTGTTGCCATTTGAGGTAATCACCATCGAATTTTGGAATGGAGATCTTTGACAGTCTGCAAGATTGCTGAATGGTATCTGCTGAAGAAGTTTGCCCTCTGGATTTCGTTGACAGATTAATTATCTGATTGTGTACAAGCACTTCTGTGTCTAAATAAGTGCCGTAGTCATAGCCTTGTTCTTCTGGAGATGAACTAAGTTCCCATATCCTGTAGTTGAATGTCTCGATTTCATTTCATAATTTTCTTAGCCGTGCTATATTGCCTTCGTAAAATTCTTGCGATTGTTCTACCGTATCTAGAATTCCATTTAAGAGACGATGCAATGACGTCATAAACGCACGTTGGATACGCAAGCTGCTTGCTATACTGACTACTGATTCAGATTTCGGCATTTGTTGCCTGGCAGTAAATCTTCCGCCGGTTGCCAAGGTCTGCGTGTTGCTAGCTGCAGTTGACTGAGAAGTAGCACCTGCCACTGATCCAAGCTGTTGTACTTGGATTTGAAAAATATTGATGTATTCAGTTGCTATTGCTTTGACTTTGTCGTAGTACCCTGATGTAAAGTACTCATGCTCCATTGGTACCTTGTGTAACGACCGTAAAGCTGTATCGTCTTCTTCAAATTGATTCCAGGCTCTATCAAGATTTTGAAGTCGCTCATGAAAGTATGCTGCGGTCTTCTTCCTGTCTGCGCCATCTTTCTTGAAATTGGTGATGATCTTCTGTATCTCATCACCCGTAGCTTTTAATCTTTCCTTGATTTCGTCCAATGTGGACATGTCGATGTTCTCAAATTGTCCAAATGTTGAAATAATTTCAGGAACTCAGGAATATTGTCCTGATCTATTGTTGTCTTCTTTAAAATCAGTAAACGGCTCACGCTATTGTACAACGCAATGTGTCCAAGTGATGGACGATCGAAATTTTATTCGCGACGAACTTTTACACTATCACGCTTAACGAAATTAAAATTTCACGCGTTTAGTAGAAATTTTCAGAAGTCTGTGCTTCCTATCTTGGGTTCACTAAATGGCTCACGCTTTTGATTGTTGCCGATTTGATGTCCTTATTTATCAGAAGATTGTTGTCTTCTCTCGGGGTCACCAAATGTTGCGATTTGGAACGCTGATTACTCAAGGACCAAGCCTTTAACTTAGCACATGAACTAAGTTGAAATGGTGAACTTGAGTTTGATGATTGTTACTCCCAGCACTTGAACTGGTAGCAACGATGTTAACAAGTTTTAAATAAAACGATTAGTTTTGTTGAAGTTTAAATTGTAACTTTTATTAATTGAAATTCGAACACTTATATAGTAACTTATTGCTAATTACATTACAATCATAAGTTGGTTATTGATCAGCATATTGCATACTTCAGTTTAGCGACCGACAATATGCCGACGTTGAATTGCGGAAACAATATTTTTATTGACATAAATAAAAACATAGCTTTGGTCAATGACCGGCAATATAGGTTGCAGTTACTCACAATGCAATTTACGAAATATAAAAATTAACCAAAACAATAAAGAATGTAAACAAAGCAAATGCTACTTGTTGAAAATTAACATGATATTTTGTTGCTTACGCAAACATATTTAATAATTAATATTTAATAATTAATAATAAATATTATAAACAAGGCAAACTACTAGTCGTTGAACTTAAATACATATAAAAAAAAAAAACTAAAATAAAATAACTAAAACAATGAACAGTAAAATGGCAAATATCACTATTGGAGTTCCCCACGGTTCATTCTTAGGCCCGTGTTGTTTTTAATTTTCATAAATTCCCTTTTTTTCGCAATTTTTTTAATTATACCATAGCATTTGCTGATGATGCATGTACTATTTCTTGCAATTCCACTTTTGAAGCTGTAACTGAAGTAAACCATAATTTTTAAGTCTTGAGACACTGGCTTACATCACATAAACTCTCTAAGTGAGAAAACTAAAATTATATTTTTAATGTGGCTGGAAAAGAAATCGAACTCCCTTCATTTACTTTTCACTCGACCAAAAATATATTATATATTTTAATTCGACGTTATTCGTCGAAGTTTATTCGGACACATGACTCCCCAGGTAACTGTTCCTTGAGTTGTTTTTCGATTGATTGTGTAAAAAGGTGTATCAAGGTATTTAACTTGGTGTTATTTTGGATTGGAAATTGAAAAGTACTTTGTTTCAGCTATCAGACAACTTTATGACTTGAAGTCTTATTGTTCTACTGAATTACTTAAATGTTTATATTTTGGGATATTTCATTCCAATTTACAATTTGGATTAACTTGCTGGGGGGGAACGCACATGGATAAAATTAAGCCTTTGCTTACTGTTCAGAAGCATGTAATAAGAATTATATGTAAAAAAGTATTCGTGGAAGTTGTTTAAGAATTTGAACATCCTTCCTATTAAACACCTTTATTATTTTAAAGTACTGAAATTGTTTTTATAAGATCTGGATATCTTGTAAATAGAGATTATACGAATTATAACTTACGAATAAATAATCCAAGCTTGACATTAGTTCCACCGCATAACTTGCAACATTTTTTAACCTTGTCAGTTCGATTGGTCCTAGACTGTTCAATCGTCTTCCTTATTATGTCAGATGTATTCGTAATAAATATGTTTTTTTTAAAAGAAGTGCAATAGTGGCTCGTGAACTTATCTTATGAAAATGTTAATACACTTATTGATGTAATAAATTAATTATTAGTAAGATTATTTTTGAAATTTTAAATTAATAAACTTTAATAAATTAAAAATTTTTTGTAGTCAATTCTTGATACAATGACCCCATACAATATCCTAATGTTTATCTGTATCGTATATGTTAATCCGCGTTCGCCTCCATTTCCTTTGGAAGTATAGAATGTGGTATTATTGTTTTTGTTCAATTTATTTAAAAATTTGTAGCTTTATTGATAAATTGTAATTAAGATTAAGAGCCTTGTTTTAAAATATTAAAAAATAAATAAATAATAATTTACAGTGGAGAAGCAAATGTTGAATTGTTGATCAAAGTCTTGAGATCATTGGATTGACTAGAAAAATGTGTGTCCTTTTCTATTTTTCATTTTTCTATTCTGTGGAAATGAAGTTTGCTATTTGTAATAGTTCTGTTATGGCTGCATTATTGTTTCTTATGACCATTATGTATTGAGAGAGATTTATGTTTGCAAGTCTGTTTATTTTGTTCCAAAGTTTTGTTAAAAATGAATCACGGTAGAAGTGGTAAAAGTTTGAAATCCGATTTCTTTTCGTTATTAAAGCCCCTGGATAATGGGTTTGTTCCTTGAAATGAGTTAGTGCAAAATTGTAATGAAATGATTTTATCATTGCAAAAACTCATAAGTGAGTAACATTGAATGAGTGAAAAGCAGACAGCCGTTTTTTAACTCAGTTTTCTTGAGGAGCGCAGTCTAAAGGGTGATCCAATACGAGATCCTTTTTTCAAGTAGGTTGTTTTGACAGCTATTAGGTGTCAAATGGCTTGTCCATATGACGTTTGTGTTCAGTTTTCAATACAACTCAATCATGAATAGACTTACTCCTGAACAACGTTTATTAATTGTGGAAACTTGCTACCAAAATCAGTCATCAGTTAGAAAATGTTATAGAGTTCTTCAACTTCATTTTAGTCGTTATGAGCGTCCAACTGAGTGCACTATTCGTAATACCATCACCAACGCCATTTGAATTCTTTCTTTGGGAATATGTTAAGTCACTTGTTTATGTCGACAAACCCGAAACTATTGACGCTTTGGAAACCGACATTACTCGTGTTATTCAAGGAATACCGGCCGATTTGCTCGAAAGAGTTGTCGAAAACTGGTCCCACAGAATGGACCATTTTAGAGTTAGTCGTTGGCAAGATTTAAAGGAAAAAATTTTCAAAAATTGAGTTGTAGGAACCGAACTATCATTCCAAATAAAGATTTGCATCAAAAGATTTTTATGTATTTTATTTAGAAAACAAAGTAGGAAGCTCTTATTGGATCACCCTTTATTAGCGAAAACTATGAAAAAGTTTCATCACTCTGAACATTTAACGGAAAAGCGCCCATGTTCTTTTCTTTATGAATAAGGAAAAAATAGTAAATTTATCACTTGAGTATTAATGCCGTGGAGGAGTGAATTTTTTCTTTTCACTTGAGAGTTTTTGTGAACTCTGGTTTGTTCCGAGTAGCTTGAAAGCTTAAATATGTATGTCCTCTTGAACATTTTATGTTAAGATTTATTTTAATGTGTTTTCACTTGATTAGTCTGTTATTTATTCGAACATGAAAATGTGTGCTCTAATATGACCATTTATGTAATTTTTTACCTATTTCAATATTTAGAAAATTTAAAAATTACAATTAACACATTTTTAATAATGTCTTCATCATCCTCAGGTTTTAAGTGGCGCCAAGAGACACATGTCCAAAAAAGCTAGACGTCAGTTACATAAGGCGCAAAATGAAAAATCAAACATTTCACAATCTTTCACTCATGATAACTTGCCTAAAAAAGTAAGCTCCACTGATGAGGGGGACAAAAAAATATGCGCGTCTGCATTAAAAACTTTGCAAAAGTTACTAATATCAGCTACCAGCTTTTTAAAACCTACTCTTGTAAAGGTTTGTATTTGAAAAAACAAGTATTGAATCCAATTTAATATTTCCTTCTAAAAGATGATTCAGATGAGAATAATGAAAATATGTTCATTGTTCTATGTGCTTCCAATGAAGCAACAACAACTTTACTTTGATTGGAAATGTCGTTTGGAAATTTTCAAAGTTTTGCACATTTTTACTATATGTACCAATCATTTGTGTCCACCGCCGACGGAAATGACTATTCATATTCTACAAATTGCTCATATAAGTGATATAAATTCGATCGTCCGCCAGGTATGTGCAGACCTGTTGAGGCAAATTGAGAACATAGTTCATCCTGGCAAAGAAAGCTTAATATTTCCTGCCGATATTAGAGAAATTCGCAATGCGTTTATAAAATTAGGAAAAGAACATCTACTAACATCTAAACCACCTTGCGGTGGATATTCTGCACTACTCTGTGACACTGACGATGAAACGAAGTTATCTAATGAGAAATCGATGAAAAATAATGATAACACCTACTCATTATTGGATTTGACGGGAAATGATAATACAGATCAAGAATGTACTATTGAGCCTGCATTAGAGCCTACGGATTCCGTTGAAATAGTTGTCAACAGCCCACCAAACGCAATGAATGAAGACGAAAACATGGATTTTACTCTTCAATCAAAATTTTCGTTATGGGTTGATGATGATGATACTGAAATGAAGCAAAGTTATTTGGAAGTTACATCTGACGATAGAAGAACTGATGACGCATTACGAGAACCTCTAACTAAAAAACAAAGGTTAGAAGTGAATAAGGAAACTATAGAACATTCACCGAATAACGAACTCGACAATTCTCTAAATAAGAAGGTTGGCGCTGAATCTAATGATGCAAATTTAAACGGAAAAACCGATGAAGATATGCTTGCCGACATCGAAGCAGCATTTGTGGACGAATTAAATTGAAAAAGTTTTGATTCTATAAATTCTTATTAGCTTTGCTTATTAATATAGGTTTTACTTTAATGATTTAAATATCTTTATATCTTTTAATAAAGCATTAAATTAAAGTATGTTTTATCTCTTTATTTAGTCATTAATAAAATTAAATTATCTAAATTAGTTGGAGCGATAAAGCCTACTTTTTTAATAAAAAAAAGTTTCTAATGCTGTGATCTTTGAATGGCTTAGTAAAAAATATGCTGAAGGCTAAGTTATTATAAATATTAAAAAGTCCATGATTTGATTGCAGCTACAGATGGTACCACAAAAGCCCAGCGTGGAACTTTTAACAGTAAGTTGGCAAATGTTGGTGTATGATCCTTATGGAACTCCCAGTGTAACGTTACCAGTGTTATATCAACCAAAGATCTTTTATGGTTTTCTCCAGTCGTCTAAATATATTTGATTAAAAAAAAAAAATTTCATCATGTAATCATGTTTTACCTTAAACTCCAAGGTAATATTCATGGGTTCTGCTTCAAGACCATTCGTGATCATTACAAAATATGATTTTTGCTCGTTATAAGTCGTCTCTGGAGGTACCTCTTTAAGAATATTCCAATTATACAATCGTACTGAGTCTTTTGGGCGAATTTGCAAAGACATTAAAAAACTGCCACTTATCAAAAAATTCATGCGGTGTAAATTTGTGGAAATCTTTTCATGTCCCAATAATTTCAGATGAGCTATATCGCGTATAAGAGGAGCAGGTCCAGGGATCCAATAGCCTCTGTAAGGACACAAAGTATTTGCAATTTTAGTTTTTACTTTTAAAAATAAGGGATTTCACAAGCTCTCGTATTGTTATATCGTGCTATTTTTCCTAACAGTTTTAAACAGTAAAATTTTTGTTATTGGCTTCCACATAAAACTATTTTACAATACAATAGCCTTTGATGTGTTTACTGCTTGTCGTATTTCACTAGTGCTATTCTTGTAACGATTTTGTTATAGCCGTCTATATTTCATAAGTAATAAAGCTCTTATTGTTTTATCATTTTCGTTTAGTTCAGGTATTATAGTTTTAAAAATTTATTTTCTTCAGTCACTTGCTTGTCTCTTAAGTCAGATATATAAATACCACATAAAAAAAAAAGAAATACCCTTAGGGTTTGCTCACAATTGTTGTCATTGTTATGAAAACGCAATACGACATATGACAATAAGTTTTTAAAAAATTATTATTTTTCCAAAGAATTACACAGACATTTTTTACCGAAACCGGGGTTTAAAAAAGCTCTGGAGGTTTGATAGTCGATCTAACAGCCGAAAATGATATTGGGTCTGTTGTGATGTAGCCAGATCAAGTACAAATCTTAATCTACCATTTTTGGGAGGAACCATTCGTATAGGGGAAACAATAAATAAAATGACCATTTCAGCCCTGGGTCAAAATTTCTAAGTGGGCCACTTTAAAATCGATGGTCTCTGTTTTCATTGATTATACGGGTTTCGATCGGTTTAGAGGTAAAAACGATCCCCCTAAAATATTTTTGGAACAAATTTTTTTTTGCATTAGTAATTAACAGTTAAAGTTTTTAATCATGTTTTTTTCAAAAAGTTCATAACTCACGAACGATTTATCAAAACTCAACGTTTTATACATTAAAATTTACGTCAATTAATATACTTTGCCATGAAAAAATTGTTGTTGATAACAAATTATTATTTCACTTAAAAAAAAATCATTTTTCTTTTAAATAATTGAAAACTAATAAATCTCCGCTTGCGAGAAAATTTTGACACCTTTCATCCAATTGTACAATCTCTTACAAAAACTTTGGTGAAAAAAGTCATTATTTTGCATTACGTCAAAAGTTATACATGTTTTTGTGACCGTGCTATTGACGGCTTGACGCGCGCGAGCTTAGTCATCGTGTACTCATAATAACGACTCGTAATAAATAGTACTTTAAATAAATAGTACAAGTAATAAATAGTACTTTCCTCTACCATAAATCGTATTTCGAAAATTCCAAAACAGTACTTCTCTCAGCCATAAGTCGTACTACCAAAATAAGAAAAAGGGATCATCAAATAAATATATTTCGCGCTCTTAAAATAAAAACGTAATCTTATTATTCCAAAAGTACTTTCCGATGCAGCAGTGACTACGGAATATTCCATATAAAAGAAATATAACAATTTAGGAGTACTATACTCCTACACTATACTATATAGTATAGTATATACCGTTTCACGGTGAATAGGAAATATGCAATCCGTACAAATGCCGATTGTATTTTGTATATTCCTGCAACGTGTAACGGACATATACTAGACATAGAGAATACCATTAGTATATGGGCAAATCCCAGCGTGTCGAACGTTTCATTCGTATGCTTCTTTTAAAAATTTTTCATACGATCCAGAGATATATTTGGGATAAGTGTTTATTATCGAAAAGCTGTCTATTGGTATAGTTAAAAAAAAAGAAATGGCCATCTCAGCCCTTGAAAGGTCTTTGACCGAGCTTCTTATGATTAATTGTGTTGTGTTGTGTTGTGTGATGTGAAATGCTTGCACACAAATGATCGAGAACTGGACCTATATGTTTTACGCCGACTCCGAACGGCTTATGTTCTCAAGAAGCTGCATGGCAGTTTTTACTCTCTGAGGTTTGCCATCGTCTGCAGAGAGGTGACGGCCGAACAGAAAAATTAATTCAGTTGAAAAAATTTTCTGTATCAGATGGAGGATTCGAACCTGGGTTCTCTGACGTAAGAGTCACACACTCTACCCACTACGCCACGGCCGTCACAATTCAACAATTGAGTTGAATAAAACAATTTATATTCAACTAAATTTATAACAAAATTTTTATTTTAAACATGCGTTCGGACGTTTCACGAAACGGAAGTCATTTTGGGGCTAAGTTCAGGGGCGTATCCAGGGGGAATACAGCGGGCCCCGACCCACCCTAAATCTTTGATCCAATATTTTTTATTGTGGTGTCTCCGTTATGCAATTAATTGATTTACTTTTTAGTGAAACCTCAACTGTATCATATCAAAATTTTATTAAGGTAATTTCAATGTGTTTGAAGTATATTATTGTTCATCTTTACCTCTCCCTGTGCCTATGAGGGTAAAAAAAGTCATCATCATAATTATTGTATTCAAAATAATCATGTTTATGTTTGTTTAAAAATCTTTTTATAAAGTAGGCTTAGTTTTTTAATATTTTTTTTTATTCAATTAACATCATTTAACTTCATCCTTATCAACAATCAAGTTTGCTTTGGACTTTGGAAATTTTTTTCAGTTCTGCTTGAAGTCGATGTATTCAGATTGAAATTGGTGAAGAAATAACGTCGAACACATGATAAAAATATCAAGGCAGTAGCGACAGCAAGCAGTTTTCTCATACGGCGATCATAGGTTGTCATTTGCTCGTATATTTTTCCTTTTATATTTTTTTCCAACTTTTTCGTTCGATACTTTATACTCGCCGAGCGAACTACCTTGATAATTGTATCATGGCCGCACGTGTTGGGTTGTTTGAATGCTCATAAAAACTATCCCGTTACATGTTTGACAAGCTTTGTTCGCCAAGTGAACTGTCACTACTACCTTGATAATTGTATCATGGCCGCACATGTTGGGCTTTTTGAACACTCAAAAACTGTCCCGTTACTTGTTGGATACCATGTTATATGATCGTTTGACAGGACCTATTGATTTTTGAATTTCTTATTAGATTTTTACTTTTTTTAATTCACAGTTTGATTGATGAAATTGTAGAAATCGGTTGCCTTTTTCGTTGGTTTATAAAATTTTCATTTCAAAATAATCGGGTTTTACAAATTGTTTAAAATCTCACATTAATAAAAAGGATACACGCAAGTTTTTTAGCTTACTTAGGTGGCCATAACAACCCGTGTTCGGGTATCGGCCGACCTCATCAGCTCCTGCCAGGCGCCTCTGCTTTGGGCGCGCCTTCTCCAATCGGATACACCAAGCGCGGTTAGGACTTCCTCAGCCTATTTTTTTTTTTTTTTAGTGTAGTTTAAGGTTATAGTAGCTAAGATTGGTAAGTTTATATTTCGTTAAATTTCGTAGAGTAGTTCATTGTAGTAAAAATATATATATATGTCGCATAATGCCGTATGTAGCGCTTGCAGTTGTAGCGTATAACTATTTTAACGTATTTGTAGCTCATTTATTCAAACATGCATTGTAAAATAATTGTAGCGCATAACTGTAAACAAGAAAGAGAATAGAATAAAAATAAATGTTGCTAGCCTATAACAAACACAGTGAACTGTTCCTTATTGTGCCATGGTCGTTATGAGCCATAAGCTGTGAGTCAGAGATCTGCAAAACTCACTTTTTGCTTGATTAATTCATTCACTGGATTTCTTACTCAACTCAACTCATTCAACAAAGTTCAGAAGTTCAAAAGTTCTTTTGTGTCAGTTTGAGTTTGAGTTCGTCTGATTGAACTCACATGTTTGCGTGAACGAGTGTTGGCGTTAAATAAAATAAAATGATGCTGCTGAAGGCATCGTTTGTGTGAGCTGATTGACGGATTGAATTCACATGTTTGAGTATCGGCGTTGAAGTGTATACGGATATGTGTTTCGTAAATGAGAAATAGTTAAATTTAGTTGTTTGCATTCAATCGTTATAAAAACTTCACCCTTCTTCTTTTTGTTCTCTCTATCTCTGTCTGCACACGAACAAACTGATACGTGTTGATTTTTGCGTTTCATTCTTGATGAAAATAATCGTTGTTGAGCCCAACGAACAAGCATGAAATACGTATCCGAAGACGTCCGTTGATTAAAATCACTGAGCCAACACGAAGCACATGGTTTGATTGAATTTAACTCAACAGCGAGTGTATGCATTCGAGCAAGTCTGATCTATTGAACGCAGAGGCATGATTTTTACAGTGTTGATTAAGTATGAATATTTTTATGTGAGTTTTGCAGTTCTCTGCTGTGAGTATGTGTTTAGAGAGAACGAGGCGAGTGAGTGAAACTTTGCCGAGTATGGTCGTGAGTGACAGATGAAAAGAAGGAAAGAATAGATAGTAGAGATTGTAGCATTGATTTATTTTGTGAGCAACAAGTTGGCAGTTGCAGTCAAAGATAACAAGATATTAAACTTAAAAAACATAACCTCAAAGAAGGTTTGCATGTATTTGTGAACCAAAAAATGCAACCCTGAACGCCACACTTGTTATTTATCGGCCGCAAACTCTAAAAGAAATCACTTTGCAACCCCTTAAAATAATGCATATCATCTGTTTTTTATTACACAAATATTTAAGTTGGGTTGCAGTAACCAGTTTTCAACCTAAACTGAATATTGCATCCCCTTATTTTGGTTAATATATGCTTTCAAAGTTTGCCATTTTCTTCAGTTGTTGTATTTGTCAAAATTTTTGAAAAATTTAATTTTTCACAAACCCCCGTTAGTTTACACAAGCCCCCGCTATTCGAGGTGAGATAAGAAAAAGGAACGCTCTTCTTCTTTTTCTGCATTTTTCTTCTGAAACTTAGTTTTCAAACAAGAAAAATAGGGCATGGATTGAGTACATTAATGTTTTAAACTTTAAGTTGTGTTACAGGAATCTGTTTAACACCCAAATAATTACATGCATGCTCTTATTTTACTTTTTATCGCCAAACAAAGTTTGCATATTTTTACATTATAAATGGATTTTTATTATCACCACTACCGATTTGTGAACGTTTCATGCCATAAGAGTTGCCAACTCTGATTGTTTTCTTAAGAATTCTCTTGGATGGCATAAATATTGCGCTGGTACGAAATGGCATATGTTTATCTCTAAGCTTTGTAAAATTGCATTGATCATGTATTTGCGTAAAATGGAATGGTATTTAATGGAACTACTTAAAACTGAAAATATTATTTCTACGTTAAAATGCAAATTTTGAGGAAGTAGAAGCAGGGTTCGTATTTGCTCTCATGAAGTTTCATGAATATGAGGTAATTTTTAGTTAAAAAAAAACCTGCTCATATTCATTTTCGTGAAGAGCTGACTACATTCTTTTGTTCATGAACTGTAGAAGTAACCGCATAATCACAGAATGCTTTGGTATTGTATTTTTACTGCCACGCTGCTTCACATACATACACACAAAAAATTTAAGACATTTCGATGCCTTGAAGTGAGGGTTAGGAAAAACTCTCAAGTGAAGAGCATGATTACACTCCTCCTTATCAATATTATTCAATTCACGAACGGCTCACTTTGCTTTCTTCATTCGTGAAGAAAAAAAACATGAACGCTCTTTCATTATATGTTCAGAGTGATTCATTTTTCTTTACCATTTTCGTTCATAAATTGCGCTCCTCAAAAAAACTGACTTGAAGAGCGCTCTCTGCATTTCATTCATTTAATGTTTCTCGTTCGCGAGTTTTGGAAATTCCAAATTCAATTTATTACAATTTTTGCACTACTTTAAAAAAGGTTCTAAATAGGGAAAAAATTAACGAAAAACATTAGGGGTGCACCATAGAGGGGTAAAATGTGTGACCAGGTCCTATTATTTTTTCACTACCAATGTTTCTTCTTAATGTACCCACCTTTCTATGTCACCCTCTTGGGGGTCCACCTACAAAAATACAAAAGAGATAAATGTCGAAAATGGTTTATATCGTCCGAAACTGGACCCCTAGACGGGTCAAATGTATCAGCTGGTCCTATTATTTTTTGGTCCACAATATTTCTTTTCAACATACCTACCCCATATCTGCCACCCTTCTCTGGGTCCCAATGCGAAAAATACAAAAAATGTTGATTAGTATTCATATCTCTACCGAATTGTTGACCCCTAGAGTAGTGAAATGTATGAGCTGGTCATATTATTTTTTGCCCCTCAACATTTCTTCTGAACACTTCCACACCCCATCTGCCAACCATTATGTGCTTATAGATCAACTAAAATTTTGCATCAAATAAAAACAAGCGATATAAAAATTCACGAGCGATAATAAATCCAGCACATCGCACATCTCGGCCGCTTGTATGGGAGGCTTGGTCAAAATTGATTTTTTAAAAAAGGATATATAAAAAAATTTGGTGCATTTGTAATAAGGAGGATATTACTAAACGGATCAGATTTGTAAATACAGTGGTTGTAACTTACCCCTTTTTGGATATTTGAAGTCTATTTTTATGCAGTGCAAAAACGAAGCCACTTGAAAAGTATCTATTTTTAGTTTAGGAATGTGCTATTAGAAAAAAAGCATACTTTTCGTAAAAAATACAGTTTTACCATTATTTTAATTTTTTTTTTATATAGATTTTACATTTCTGCTTGGGTTTTAGAAGTACAAAATCAAGAAGACTTTACAATTTTCAAAAAAAAAATGCTAAAGCAATTTTTTTTATTTGCGCAAAGCGCAATCTTAGTTTTTATATGATTAGTTAAATATGGTTTATTGTGTAGTGGTTTTGTGTATGCAATGTATGTGGTGTCAAGGCACCACTTGAAAAACAACATAAGAATTTTAAATTAATTTTTTTCACATAATGTTTCATAAAAACTGCTTCAAAATAAAAAATAGTAAAGCTCATCTGAAAAATATAAAATTTTTTAAATTATTATGTGGGAAAAAAATGTTAAAAAACTATTAAAAATAAAAATGGAAACAGTAGCGACTAGTTTAAACTCAATTTAGGCAAAAAAGAAACACATCACATGATAGTTTAAGTCAACTTAATTTATGCGAATGCTAAAATATCTAGTTAAGCCGAGTTTATACGTCCAATTTTGGTGAGCTAAGCTCGGTTTAATTTGACTCGAACTTAAAAACTGGCCCTAAGTATTTTGTTGTATAATTTTCAGATGAAATACAATACGGCTTAGTCAGCAAACTTTTTACCTGCAATTTCCAACATTACGTACCTCATCTCTGAATTTTACGGGAATAACTGTTACATATATAAATATATTCCGAACACTATTTTGTCTCATAGAGAATAAGAACATATGAGCTATAATGAATATATACTTGGGCAAGTAATAAAATATTTTATTCTACGTGATTTTATAATTTTCAGCAAGTTTTTTGACGTCCCGTTGACCCAATTGATCTCCTATGAAGATAAATAAAAGATATTTATGTGTAGCTAATAACAACCAATCCAAACATTATAATTTAGTGGCTAAACAGACCGCTATAACACCTTATCGATATCTAAAGTTGTTTTTTTTTTTGTCATATTAAAAGCTAGCCTGAAAAAAAGTGAAATCGGCAACTCTACTACTGACAATGAAATGGAAAAAAAATTTATTTCATTCATAAATTTGAACAGCAGATATTTTTAACCCGAATCTTCCTTGAAAAAATTGTTTACTTTTTGGAAGAAAATAATGTGTTTTTATGTAAAAAAGTTCATTTAACACGGAGCTACAGTACAACAATAAATATGTTTAGCCTGTTTGATAATAATTAATGCACTTTACAGATAACTCTTAAGTAGCATCATTAGCAACTAACATATTCACCTCACTATTTTTGCAAATTGACAGTTGAGCAAAAACAAAGTCAGATGAGTGTTAAGAAATTAGTGGTGAACGAATTTTTCGTGTATGTGTGTTTTACTTTAGGTGAACAAGGATTCCCCACAGAAGTTTCCTATCTTGTTATCTTTGGTTGCAGTTGAATGCTTGTACGATCAAGTCTAGTCTGTCCTTCATGAACATGCTGCGTTCTGGAAAAAGCATAGCTATAGATGAACCGGATGAAAATGTGTCAACGATTCCGACATACATTTTTTTTTTTTTGTTTAATTCGTAATCAAAACGTATCTTTTCTTTTACTTAGTGTAGTTTAATGGGATCGTAACTAAGATTGATAGGTTTATATTTCGTTTAGTTTCGTATAGTAACGCATTGTCTTCATAGTTAAATTGTAATCAAAATATATATAGGTTTTTTTTTTTTATGGTAATCAATATGTTTCTTTTTTTTTTTTTTTTTTGTGTAGTTTAATGTTATGGTATCTTAGGCACATAAGTTTATATTTTGTTTTGTTTCGAAGGGTAATTCTTTCGTAGTTAACCTGTAATCCAAATATATATATATATATATACATATATTTTTTTTTTTTATTTCAATAAAAAGGTATCTTTTTTCTTAGCGTAGTTTAAGGTTATAGTATCTAAAGTATAGAAGTTTATATTTTGTTTGGTTTCTAAGTGTAATTCTTTCGTAGTTACGTTGTAATCCAAAGACATATATATATTTTTTTGTTTTAATTTGCAATCAAAATATATCTTTTTTTCTAGTCTAATTCAAGAGCAACTCTATTTTAAGGTTGACCTTATAGATTGGCTCATAGTTTAATAAAAAATAACATTAACTGTAATTAAAAGATATGCCTTTTTTTCTTAGTGTAATTTAAGAGCAACACTATTTTAAGTTTGACACTGTAGATTGGCTCATAGTTTTTTTAGTGTCTCTTAATAAGTTGTCATTTCCATATCGTAGCGTTGGAATACTGAGTTGAACTAAGAATACATAGATACTCAAATTCACGTTTCCCTCTCTCACCTTGAATTTTCCTCGCTCTGCTCTGGAGCAGAACCTCAAAAAAACACTAAGGCTGGAATTACTAGTATATGCATTAAAAAGATGCACCTAACCCAAGACTGGGGTAAGTGTGGTAATCACAATACGTCTTATATTTGTTCTGCACCAGGACAGAGCAATAATAAAAAAAAACACGGCTAATAATTAAAACAACTACACGAGCCTCTTAAATAGAGCAACAAAATAATGTCAACAATGAAACCTATTCTATATTAAAAAACCACAAAAGGTGAACCTGGATCCTGTTTTGTTGTTGCTGTTGTTTATGGTTGGTTGGTTTTGTTGTTGCAGTTGTTTCTTGTTGTTAATTATTCTGACTGTTGCTGTTGTTATCGTTGTTGAGGGTGGTGGGCTTGTCTGTCGGCTTCCTTCCAGGCCGATGTGGGAGCCGTGGCTGCTGCTACAGGAGTTCGCTGGTTCACTTTTGGTGTTGGCGTTGATGGTGGACCGATTGTTGTATCGAGAGTTGCAGCAATTGTTGCTATTGTTGCGGTGGTACTTCGGCTGCTGATAGTCTGGGTGTCGACCACTTGTTGCTGTTATTTGTTCGGAGGCTGTGGACATAAGGCCAACGCCATCGGGCTATTTTACTGGAATCCAAAAATCTTACCTTTCAGTAGCTCACTTTGTGTAATCTGATGTGGAAGCCGGTTTTTGGTTGTTGTTCAAGCTGTTGCTAGCTGTGTCCTGTGGCTTCCTGCTGCTACGAGAGTTCGCTGGTGTGTTGGTTGTCGCCGCTGTGGCTTCGGTCACTATAGCAGTGTCGCTAATAAGACCCGTGGTTGTGGTTAGTGGCGTTATTGTTGGTGTGGTTGTTGTTGTGGAGTGCTGTGGTCGCACGTACATTAGTAGAGTACGAATTTTGAGCGTCTGCGCCCGTGACCACCTGGTGGCAAATAATCTTTGTACCCACGCATTAGCGATATTTGCACTCCTATTTTTGATTTGCTGTTTAAATTAATTTGCCTTTTTCGCCAGCGTTTTCTTTGCGACAAATTTGCGATTGTGTTTTTATATAATTGTCGTTTACTTGCTTTGTTTTATTTAAACTTTATTGTTTGATCGTTTGCATATTTTTTTTTTGCACAGATTTATATATTATTTATTTAGATTTCTGAAACAATTTTTCAGTAAATTAACACCAACACAGATAACTCGCACAAACTTCAAGACTTTTAAGTTTTTCTCGCCCGACCTATCCAGCTTAACAATTCTTTAAACTCTACTTAAATTTCGGCTTCGCTGCTGCAGCAACGTTGACACACGGTTGCAGTTGTACGAAACAAAAGCTTTGGACAATGGTGCCAAGTTTGTTCCCGTTTACACGGACAATTGTCGGACGCCGTGTTTTCGTCCATGAAAACTTACAGTCCCCGGCAGAGCTTTTAGTCCCGTTCGGATCACGCCACGAACCTAAACTTATAATAGTTTAGAAGCTTTGCCGTGATTGGCTTAGATGTACATAAAAGAGCATTTTGCTTTAGAATTGAGGTCGTGATAGGCTAGAACGCAAAACGGGCAAAAATATTCGCCGAAGCTTTTCGATTTTATGCAATCGCATCTGACCGCCACCTGAGTGTCGCTACCTGAAATTTCTTTGGCTACCGTTGGGTTTAAATTAAACTTGCCTCATCGTAAATGTCTTTTTAGCGCGCGTGAACGGAAATAACTACGGAAATGGTTGAATAATATTACTATTAGAAAAATTACTGTCAGCAGAATGTCAAAATCCATCGGTTATATGCAAATAAATTGTGCCAACTGTCGAAGTCAGTATTCCACGGTGATATAGTAAAACTACGATACATATTACTGAGATGAGTCGGTTCAACATTGAGGGTCGGTTCACACGGACCATTAGGCAAATCTTTGCTTGTCCGTGAACAATTTGACTTTTGACATCTGAGCGCGATGTCTATGTCAGACTCTATCTCTGTCAAGGTGCCCCTGACAAATCCAGGTACTCTCGACAAGCCTCTTTGCTTGAGAGATACATGGGGAAAAAGATTGCACTTTGACCTATCGCCTGTGTACTACCGCATCCTAGGTCAGTCACCTTACAACATCGCCCGTTCACTCGTGCTTTAAAACTGCGTATCTTCAGGAGTCACTGAAGGAAAAGGGTAAATATTAATCAGACGAAAAGCTTCCAAAAAAAAAAATACACTTTATTAGCCCAGAGAAAAAAAATACGCCACAGGCTTCCCAAAAAAATAAATTGTTCAACCGCCGACATCAACCTTTACCACGAAACATTGGGGGAACAACTTACTACAACCATAGGATCTTAAGATCGTTAATCACACAAAACCACTTGGATAAGAGAAAATACAACCATGGCATTGCCCTGAAGAATCAATTTAACTACGAGCCTAAGCTCATTGCTTTATGTCTTTGCCGTGAAAGATACCCAGGGATTTCCCACTAAGGTCTTCTTATTCATACAGACTATTTCCGACCACTCGAACTACCCTGCACTTTAAGAACCGTTTTGAAAGTTTGGCACTAATCTGTTTTGAGAAATCACTCAGTTGGAAATTTCTTCGATACACCTCTTGTCCAGGCACGAATTTCACCCTTCGACATCTGATATTATATCTTTTGGCATTTTGCTCGTAAGTTTTGTGGAGTTGTTCGCGGATTCTCAGTCGATTCAAATCCTGTCGGACTGACTTCGGAAAGGTCAACTTTTCAGGATCGCTAAGTAACCCTAGTTTTCTCACTAGTTTGTACGCGCTAGCATGAGTGATCATGTTTTGCCCGAAAAGAGCGAAATATGGTGTCATTCCTATAGACGAGTGTACTGAAGATCGTAGAGCGCTTCTATCTCTGACAGATGCTTATCCCAGTGAGATTGATCTTGGTCAAGATAGGAGCGAATCGCGGCGAGAATCGACTGGTTGACCCTCTCCGAGGCATTTGCCTGTGGGACATAATTTGAAGTGCATACATGGCGGATCCCGAATGTTTCCACCATTTCGGCGAACTCTTTACTAAGGAATTGAACTCCATTATCGGACATTACAACTTCTGGAGTCCCAAATTTATGGAAAACCTCCGCTATCAAAAATTGAATGACATTACGTGCGTTGGCCTTGCTCATTGCTTTCAACAAAGGGAACTTTGTAAATGCATCTAAGACAATAAAAATATATGTATTTTTCTTCTTCGATCGGACATACGGCCCGAGAAAGTCTATATAGATCTTTTGAAAAGGTCTCTCAATCAACGATTCTTGACCCATTGGAGGTCTTAATACCATTTGCGCTGGCTTACATTTTTTACACACATTGCAATTATTTACAAAATTTAAAATCTGTCTATTCATATTCGGCCAGTAGAAGTATTCTTTGATACGTTTCAGAGTCTTAGCGAAACCACCATGAGCAACCTGAGGAGGTTCATGCGCGTTAACTATGATTGAGTGTGTCAGTGTCGCTGGAACCCAAAGTTTCCACGCAGAGTCTTCACCGTCTGGTGTACCATCATAGGGGGTAGTGCGCTTGTACGCAAACCCTTCTATAACTTTAAGGTCTGGTAATAGAGATTGATTTCTAGAAATAGCTTCTAACAGGCCCTTGTACTCGTCACTTTGGAATTCAGTAGAATCGAGGTCGATCAAGTTTTTAACTTCGCAGCGAATTTCATCTAGGTCGTAGCGAGACAAAGTGTCAGGGACGACGTTCATGGCGCCTTTTCGATGAATTATTTCAAAACTGAAGTTTTAAAGGTACAAGCTCCAGCGTGCTAATCGACTAGTCACATCTTTATGTGACATCAGCCACTTAAGACTTGAGTGGTCGGTTTGACACTAAAAGGCATTAGCTCAATATAGGCTCTGAACTTGGTTATCCCCGTCACTACGGCTAGACATTCGCGCTCAGTTACCGAATAGTTTTTCTGAGCTGGTGTGAGCTTCTTACAGTAGTATGCGACCGGATGCTCACCTCCGTCCTTATCAGTTTGAAATAGCACGCCGCCAATCCCCACACTGGAAGCATCGGCTTGGATATAGAAATGTTTGGAAAAATCGGGGTGAACTAGAACTGGACTTGAAATCAGAGCGGATTTTAGACTATCGAAAGCGCGCTTAGCGTTGTCACCAAACTCAAAGGTTTTTGCTTTTTTCAGCGTCTCAAACATACGTGCGGCTATGGTGGCAAAATCTTTGATAAACCGCCGGTACCATCCTGTAGTTCCCATGAAACTCCGAACTTGTTTGGGGGTTTTCGGATAAGTAAATCTATCAATGGCCTGAACTTTTTCCGGGTCTGGTCGCAACTTCCCCTCGCCTACTATATATCCCAGGTATCTCAATTCCTTATAACAAAATTTGGACTTGGCTACATTTATTGTTAGATTGGCTGAATCTAATAATTGCGCTACTCTGTCTAATTTTACGAGATGGCTATCGAAATCAGACGAAACAACAAGAAGATCATCTAAATATATAAACACATTTTCGCGGAGATTGACTGGAACTACCTTGTCCATTAGTCGACACAACCTTTGGGCTGCGTTACATATCCCGAAAGGCATAACGGTGAATTGACAGAGCGGACGACCTGGCACTGTGAAAGCAGTTTTTTTCCCTACTACTAGTGGCAAGTGGTATCTGCCAAAAGGCGTCTTTCAGGTCCACACTTGAAATAAAGTGGGTGTCACCCAGACGGCTGAGCAATCCCTCTATGTGTGAAAGTGAATAAGCGTCTTTCACTGTGAGTAAATTGAGCTTCCGCGCGTCCAGACATAATCTACATTTTTCTTCTTTTCTAACAAAAGCGACTCTATTATTCCACGGACTTTCGCTCGGCTCAATTACTCCCAGTGAAGGCATCCGATCCAGTTCCGCGAACATGAGTTCTTGGACCGCTGGTGAGACGGGGTAGTGCTTATCTTTGATGGGTACCGCATTCCCAGTATCGATATGATGCTCTTCTAGAGAAGTTTTGCTGAGGCCTCTCTTCGTGAAACAAGGAAACTTAGCTACTACTGCATCAAGCCTTTGTTGCTGTTCAGATGTCAAGCAGTGCATCTTTCCCCTGTATTTCTTCCTCCAAAGCCATATTATTAGTTGTAATGCTATCGACCTTAAGCGACATAATGTTAAAACGTTTAATAAAATCAACACCTAAAAACAATTTTCTTTTTAGCGACGGAGTAAGATAGAAAACAATTTTCTGCTCTTTTTTATCGAACTTGATCTTAGCTTTTACTCGACCGATTATGGCGTGCATACGTTCGTCAGCCGTTTTAACAAACGATTTAAATTGGAAAATAGGCAATTTACATTTCTTTACGAATTCTTAACAGTTTTTTCCTAAGCAAGATACAGTGGCCCCACTGTCCAACAATCCCTCAATTCTGTGGCCATTGATCTCTATCTTGGTGTAAAATCTTTTATCTTCGCCCTCGTATAGTTCTGTCGCCAATACTTCCTTATAATGTTTTTTCCTAATTCTGTATCTATCCCTAGCCTTTTCAATTCTAGTTGGTTTTTCCTCATAAATTCTTTCTCTGGCTACTTCATATCCCTTTAACCTGACATGAAACGGTCTAATCTCTTTAATTTTTTTCCCTGGCAACTCTAAGGCGTTTCTATGTGAGGCTAGAACTATAATATTCGGCTGTGTCTGTCTCTGTTGGTCTGCGGCCAGTCAGTTGGAGCTATCAGGCGTCTGAGTTTGAGTCGAACACGATGAATACTGGACTCCCCTGAGTGGTAGATTAATTTGCCCTTGACATTTCGGATACTTAGGAGTGACTACGCCTTCTGTTCCGCATTTGAAACAAAGTACAGCTGTACATTCCACGAAATTGTGTACTGCCTCTTTGCAGTTCCAACAACGGACTACTCGATTCGGCGGTATAGCGTCTATATCAAAATTCAGAAAATCCTGTTCTATATCTAATTCATGCACTTGAGTGACACGTGGCGCGTGTTGGCGATGTGGCTGTTGGTAAGCTAGTCGCTGATAAATTAAATGTGTCTCGGCCTTTTTGCATGCTTTACAAAATTCTGTGAGTCCTTCGATGCGCATTGAGAACAACAACTGGGACATTTCCCTCCGCAGATTTCTTCTCATGATCTCGATCAAATCCTGTTCTGCCAGTGGGCTACGCTGCTGGTTCCTTAGTGTTATCACAGCTTGATAGTAGTCATGAAGATTCCTCTCGCTGCTGACGTCGGTCCATTATTTGTCTCTGTATTTCAAAATCCTTTTCGTGTCGTTTAAACTGCGCTACTAACGCTTTCCGTAGTGCATACCAGCTTGGTATTCTATTTAACCTTCGAAATCCCCAAAACCATTGCGCGGCATTACCTGCAAGTAAGCTGTAGAAATTTCTAATCACTTCTGGCCAAGGGTACTTGTAGTCCTCGCTCAGAGTCTCTACTCGGAAAACAAATTCATCCACGCTAATCGATTTTGGTGTTCCATCGAACTTGAGACCCCATTTGTCCATGTTCATTTTTCGCTCTCGCTCTGGTTGTTGATATTGCCCTCCCGGCGTTGGTGCTTGATGCGAGTATGCGTAGTCGTTTGGATATTGAACAGATGGTCCGGTTCTTGGTTCTTGTAATGAATTTGTATACCTCGTCGGATTATGGTTTGTTTGAGAGAAGATCGGTGGCTGTAGCGGTGTTTGTTGTCGTTGCTGCTGTCGTTGAGACATCTCCATAGGTGGTTGATAGAAATTGCGAGGGTCTGTTGGTCGTCTTGGTAGGTGTTGCTCGGTTTGATGGACTGGCCCTGTTTGTGAGTCTACTGACGGAGGAGGTGGTGGTGATGGTTGTTCATTTGCGAGGTTTGACCCTTGCGGTCTATTCTCTGAGTTTTGAGACGTCATGGATCCTAAGCTCTTTGCTATCAATTGCGGTACTAGGACTCGCAATCGTTCTTTTACTCCCGCCATCAGATCTACTTGAGCTAACCCAACTGTCGACTTCACGTACTCCCGTATGTTACTACTCGTATTCCCTGCCGAAGGTTCTCCCTGCATTCTACCTGTTGGCCTGTCTCTAAGGTATCGTTGATTTCCGGTTTGGTGTTGCTAGAATTGCCTTCGCACGTTTAGCGCTGTGAGGCTACTAAATTCCGGTGACGTAATGCTGCTGTTGTTAGGAAAGTTGAGCTCGTTCGAGGTACCTCTAGTAGCTGACATCGGTGTACTCTGCATCGCCGCCGTGGTTGTTGTTGCCGATGTTGTGATCATCATCGGTAATACGGTTCCCGGTATAGCTGTTTTGGGTATAGCCCCAGTGCTTGTGGTGGTTGTTACTGTCGGTGCTGCACTACCAGTTACCGTCTGACTAGGATTTGTTTCCATTTTCCCTGCTGCCTGTTTTTGCAGCCTAGTGCTCACCATGTCCTAATGACCTTCAAATTCTTAACCAATAAATTCGGTTGGCTCCCGATCCGTGCAATCAGTCACTGAAACTACTAGAAAACCAACTTCCCAAGTGAAAGCGATCAAAATCAATGCAAAATTAATTAGAGAAATACCAACCCAAAACCAAAGAAAAATTCAAGCCAAGTTACAGAAACTCCTGAGAGAATTAATTGTGGTGTTCCACCACTGTATGTCAAAACCAAAACTCAAAAAAAATATATCAAAAAAATTTGAACATTAATCAACGAATCGATTAATCGCCGAAATCAAAACCCAAAAGTAACTCCAAATAGTTGAAATGACATCGCGAAGATCAGATAAGGATGGATGAAGAAAAAAAATTTTATAAATAATCAATAATCTACTAATAATATTATACCTAATGCTTATAATAATCAATCATATATATCATACGACTAAAGAAAATCAACAATATAAAATCGTATATAAAACTGATAAAAAATCGAAAATATAAGACTGTATATAAACTGATAATAAAAAAATGAAAAAAATGTAATAGGTATCAATAACTACGTAAACTGGTGGTGGCATAAAATGAAGAAAGTGGTGCAAGTAAGTAAGATTCCACGAGACCAACGTCCGCAAGACGCTTCTAACTAGACCTTTGACACAATGTTTGCACCCTCCGAATCAGGGTTTGTTTTGTTCTTATAGCTAGCCAGGGCTTTCTTTACAAAGGGCTGAGAAATCTCAGGCATCTTTGAATCACCTTGCGGTGCCCTGGTGGCTCTTCCTGACGCGGAGTAATTTAAAAACAAAAAATGATATTAGTTATATTTATATTTTCTCACAGCCAGCCCCCTTCTGAATGAACTCTCCCCGAGAATCAAGAAAGAGGAGTGCTCGTCTCAAAAAGTTCACCGGAACTTTCTAGACTTTAAATGGAAAAACCAATATTTCTCTAAGTTTACCCATAATCACCGAAATTTTCTAGACTTTAAATCAAAAAACCAATATTCTTCTAAGTTTACCCATAAAGATTGAATATGGGTATGGTTCCCTGTATGACTGAAACACTTCCTCTCTCAACACTCGGAGAAGACTTCATTCAATACAGGGCTGTCACTACCCAGGCCCTACTTGTTTGTGCATCCAGTGCACCCTCCGACTCAGGGTTTGTTTTGGGTACTAGCTGGCATTATTCAATTGAAGCGGATGGCAGCCCTTCCCGAAGCGGAGTAAATAAAAAGAACGAAATATTATATTTTATCTTAATACTTCCGTATCCTAGCCCTACTTGGTGTACACGAGTGAACCTCCGAGTCGAGGATTAAATGTTGTCCTAGCTGGCCTTGCCTTAAGGAACCCGGCTCTGGGCAGCTCCTCCCGAAACGGAGTGATTAAAAACGAAAAACAATCTATATTTTTTGTGACCTGCTGGTCCTTCGGATTATTTCCGGAGTAAGTTTTTCCACTATACAATGGGATTTCCAGCCGCCCCATCTGGGACAGACGCTGGCCAACACGCCGCCCAATGTGGAACAGACGCGTGCTGGACTCGCTGGGGGTACGCGGGATCACTAGCCCGTCATCCGTGCCATTCCGACAAGAATGCCTCTGCGGAAGTGGTTGTAAACAAAAAAAATTTTATCTAAATCTAAGGACATTCCCAGTCTCCGTCGAAACTACAGTCGAGGTTCCAAGACCTTACCGCTGTAGGACTTACGTGCACTGAAGACACACGAGAAATACGGCTCAACCTCAAAAATTAAAGGAAAATTCGGCTTAACCGATACCCTTAAAACTAAACTCAAAATACGGCTGCACCGCAAAACCCAAAATCTCAAACTCAAAAAAACTAAAAATACGGCTTAACCACAAAACCTAAGCTCAAAAAAAAACTAAACTAAAATGGCTTAACCGCGAAACCTTAAACTACTTTCGAGTTTAGTCGTGTTTGTCTTAGAGAGTACGTCGCAACTATAGTCGATGTTCAAAGACCCAACCGCTGTAGGACTTACGCGCCTCCCAGACTCCGATAACTTCACTCCATTTTAAACAGCCGCCCAATCTGGGAACAGACGCTGACCGACACGCCGCCCACTGTGGGTACAGACGCGTGCAGGATTCGCTGGGGTACGCAGGATCGCTAATCCCGTCATCCTTTTTCTTTTAAAAAAAAATATGCCCCTGCGGGTTGATAATAAGAATAAAAATTGAAAAAAAATAAAAAATTATTAGTGGCCTCATCTAGTCTACAATCCCCGTAGCAACTACAGTCGAGGTTCAAAGACTTAACCGCTGTAGGACTTACGTGAAGCGCAGGCTAGTCTACAAAAAAACTATTGCCATTATCTGAAACTACTTCACCCTAGCAGTCAAGCTCCTTGTCCAAAGCAAACACGTCGCAACTACAGTCGAGGTTCAAAGACCTAACCGCTGTAGGACTCACGTGGCCTTAGCTTACCCTGCCCTGCTTGGGTCTACTTAAAAGAAAATGAAAATTTTAGCAAAAACTATATTTGTTGGGGCTCCCGACCAAAAAATAATCTGAACTGCCTGACCTCGCCGAACAACAAATACCTTCACGTCTGGCATGTCGGCCGGTTATGTTCTCCTCACGGCATGTTATAGCGGTTATACGGGCCCCACGTTGGGCGCCAATTCCTGTCATGTCTCCTTGTTAAAATGCCCCGTAGCAATTCGGACGGCATCCCTGTCATCCTACTGACTGCACTGGTACGCTGGCTTTTAGCGCGGCTAAGGCTCGCCGGAGAGGTGGTGTATTGTCAGCTCTGGTCGACAAGCGGAGACGACAATGAATAAATAAAATCGTACCAGTTTTGAAAAATCTGTAAGTAGGAGAAAAAAAACTCAACCTACCGGATGTCCTATTGTCTCGTTTAAAATAAAAAAACACGAAATCGTTTACTCGCACCTTTATGTCCAAAGGTCTGCGTCGCCTCGTTGGCCCGTAGTTGGGTCGATGTGACGGTGGAGTTCCATCGACCTGGCAATCCTCCCCTTCTGGCCACAAAAGACCAGCCATGGTGACCGGGTGCCTGTGTTCAGGTCACCCCAAATAACTCAATACATACTTACTCCGCTTCCACCAACTTCATACCACCACTTCATACCACCTAGCATACTCATATGAGTTAAACGCAACTAAATTGGAATTAAATTAATATGGTTATAAAGATCATTTATTTCGCCCAGGCTCTTACATCTACAATAATACAAGATAAATATATGCCTGACTAATACATATTATGATATTCTTATCAATACAACAGTCTAAACTTAACTAAAATTTTCCCCGTATCTCAATACCCCAATGCTTTTGGTTGCATAGAGAAGTTCTTAGTTTCGTAGTTAAATGTGAGCCCATATATACATATATATATTTATTTTTGTTTTTTTTTTTTATTGTAATCAAAATGTATTTTTTTTTTTTTATTTTAGAGTAGCTAAGATTGGTAAGTTTATATTTCGTTAAATTTCGTAGAGTAGTTCATTGTATTCATAGTTAAATTGTAGTCAAAATATATATATATGTCGCATAATGCCGTATGTAGCGCTTGCTGTTGTAGCGTATAACTATTTTAACGTATTTGTAGCTCATTTATTCAAACATGCATTGTAAAATATTTGTAGCGCATAACTGTAAACAAGAAAGAGAATAGAATAAAAATAAATGTTGCTAGCCTATAACAAACACAGTGAACTGTTCCTTATTGTGCCATGGTCGTTATGAGCCATAAGCTGTGAGTCAGAGAACTGCAAAACTCACTTTTTGCTTGATTAATTCATTCACTGGAATTCTTACTCAACTCAACTCATTCAACAAAGTTCAGAAGTTCAAAAGTTCTTTTGTGTCAGTTTGAGTTTGAGTTCGTCTGATCGAACTCACATGTTTGCGTGAAGGCATCGTTTGTGTGAGCTGATTGACGGATTGAATTCACATGTTTGAGTATCGGCGTTGAAGTGTATACGGATATGTGTTTCGTAAATGAGAACTTAAAGAAATAGTTAAATTTAGTTGTTTGCAGTCAATCGTTATAAAAACTTCACCCTTCTTCTTCTTGTTCTCTTTTTCTCTCTATCTCTGTCTGCACACGAACAAACTGATACGTGTTGATTTTTGCGTTTCATTCTTGATGAAAATAGTCGTTGTTGAGCCCAACGAACAAGCTGAAATACGTATCCGAAGACGTCCGTTGATTAAAATCACTGAGCCAACACGAAGCACATGGTTTGATTGAATTTAACTCAACAGCGAGTGTATGCATTCGAGCAAGTCTGAACCATTGAACGCAGAGGCATGATTTTTACAGTGTTGATTACGTATGAATATTTTCATGTGAGTTTTGCAGTTCTCTGCTGTGAGTATGTGTTTAGAGAGAACGAGGCGAGTGAGTGAAACTTTGCCGAGTATGGTCGTGAGTGACAGATGAAAAGAAGGAAAGAAAAGATAGTAGCATTGATTTATTTTGTGAGCAACAAGTTGGCAGTTGCAGTTGAATGCTTGTACGATCAAGTCTAGTCTGTCCTTCATGAACATGCTGCGTTCTGGAAAAAGCATAGCTATAGATGAACGGGATGAAAATGTGTCAACGATTCCGACATATACATTTTTTTTGTTTGTTTAATTCGTAATCAAAACGTATCTTTTCTTTTACTTAGTGTAGTTTAATGGGATCGTAACTAAGATTGATAGGTTTATATTTCGCTTAGTTTCGTATAGTAGCGTATTGTTTTCATAGTTAAATTGTAATATATATATATATTAAATATTATATATGTACATATATATATTTTTTTTGTTTTAATTTGCAATCAAAATATATCTTTTTTTCTAGTCTAATTTAAGAGCAACTCTATTTTAAGGTTGAACTTGTAGATTGGCTCATAGTTTAATAAAAAATAACATTAACTGTAATTAAAAGATATGCCTTTTTTTCTTAGTGTAATTTAAGAGCAACTCTATTTTAAGTTTGACACTGTAGATTGGCTCATAGCTTTTTTTTTTAAAAAAATAACATTCAATGTAATTAAAAAGATATACTTTTTTTTCCTTAGTGTCTCTTAATAAGTTGTCATTTCCATATCCCATATCGTAGCGTTGGAATACTGAGTTGAACTAAGAATACATATATACTCAAATTCACGTTTCCCTCTCTCACCTTGAATTTTCCTCGACAACGGGTACGGAAACCCGCATATTTATGAGCTTATAACCGTGTCTTCTTTTTCACCGCTCTGCTCTGGAGCAGAACCTCAAAAAAACACTAAGGCTGGAATTACTAGTATATGCATTAAAAAGATGCACCTAACCCAAGACTGGGGTAAGTGTGGTAATCACAATACGTCTTGTATTTGTTCTGCACCAGGACAGAGCAATAATAAAAAAAAAACACGGCTAATAATTAAAAAAACTACACGGGCCTCTTAAATAGAGCAACAAAATAATGTCAACAATGAAACCTATTCTATAATAAAAAACCACAAAAGGTGAACCTGGATCCTGTTTTGTTGTTGCTGCTGTTTATTGTTGGCTGGTTTTGTTGTTGTTAATTATTCTGACTGTTGCTGTTGTTATCGTTGTTGAGGGTGGTGGGCTTGTCTGTCGGCTTCCTTCCAGGCCGATGTGGTAGCCGTGGCTGCTGCTACAGGAGTTCGCTGGTTCGCTTTTGGTGTTGGCGTTGATGGTGGACCGATTGTTGTATCGAGAGTTGCAGCAATTGTTGCTATTGTTGCGGTGGTACTTCGGCTGCTGATAGTCTGGATGTCGACTACTTGTTGCTGTTATTTGTTCGAAGGCTGTGGACATAAGGCCAACGCCATCGGGCTATTTTACTGGAATCCAAAAATCTTACCTTTCAGTAGCTCACTTTGTGTAATCTGATGTGGAAGCCGGTTTTTGGTTGTTGTTCAAGCTGTTGCTAGCTGTGTCCTGTGGCTTCCTGCTGCTACGAGAGTTCGCTGGTGTGTTGGTTGTCGCCGCTGTGGCTTCGGTCACTATAGCAGTGTCGCTAATAAGACCCGGGGTTGTGGTTAGTGGCGTTATTGTTGGTGTTTTTGTTGTTGTGGAGTGCTGTGGTCGCACGTACATTAGTAGAGTACGAATTTTGAGCGTCTGCGCCCGTGACCACCTGGTGGCAAATACTCTTTGTACCCACGCATTAGCGATTTGCCATATCTTACTCTTGGCTTATCGTGACTATCTGCATCCGCTTCAGTTAGTATCTGAGATTCGATTCCGTCTGTGCGTTTAACCAATTGGTTGTCACTGTGGAATTGTTTTTCTGCTGAGATCCACTGCTGGTTGATTCATTATAATCCAAGTTTGGGGAAATTTTTGTGCACACTAGCAATTAATTTTGGAATGTATTTACATTTTTTTCCCCATTTCCACTCTTCGGTATGAAGTTCCTTTTTTTTTTTGTACTCGTATTTAGGCAGTGTATGGAAAGTTATTATAGATTTTTTTTTTTTCAGTTCTTAAATGCTTGAGTTAAACGTAGTTGGCAATGCAGTTTATTTTTACTGATGCACTCGAAGCTGTGTTAAACTTTTTAGGTAAAAATGCCCACAACTCACAATGAACTTTATTTGCACTCCTATTTTTGATTTGCTGTTTAAATTAATTTGCCTTTTTCGCCAGCGTTTTCTTTGCGACAAATTTGCGATTAATTGTGTTTTTATATAAATGTCGTTTACTTGCTTTGTTTTAATTAAACTTTATTGTTTGATCGTTTGCATATTTTTTTTCTGCACAGATTTATTTATTATTTATTTAGATTTCTGAAACAATTTTTCAGTAAATTAACACCAACACAGATAACTCGCACAAACTTCAAGACTTTTAAGTTTTTCTCGCCCGACCTATCCAGCTTAACAATTCTTTAAACTCTACTTAAATTTCGGCTTCGCTGCTGCAGCAACGTTGACACACGGTTGCAGTTGTACGAAACAAAAGCTTTGGACAATGGTGCCAAGTTTGTTCCCGTTTACACGGACAATTGTCGGACGCCGTGTTTTCGTCCATGAAAACTTACAGTCCCCGGCAGAGCTTTTAGTCCCGTTCGGATCACGCCACGAACCTAAACTTATAATAGTTTAGAAGCTTTGCCGTGATTGGCTTAGATGTACATAAAAGAGCATTTTGCTTTAGAATTGAGGTCGTGATAGGCTAGAACGCAAAACGGGCAAAAATATTCGCCGAAGCTTTTCGATTTTATGCAATCGCATCTGACCGCCAGGTGTCGCTACCTGAAATTTCTTTGGCTACCGTTGGGTTTAAATTAAACTTGCCTCATCGTAAATGTCTTTTTAGCGCGCGTGAACGGAAATAACTACGGAAATGGTTGAATAATATTACTATTAGAAAAATTACTGTCAGCAGAATGTCAAAATCCATCGGTTATATGCAAATAAATTGTGCCAACTGTCGAAGTCAGCATTCCACGGTGATATAGTAGGTGTGTTTCCGTACTCACACTGTGTAACTTGTGGGACACTATTTGCTGTTTCCGTACTTTCTGTTTATAAAATGGGAGAAGAAAAACAAGCATAAAACCGCTCTCTCGAGCGCACATTGTGCACAGAGAGTGCTAGAACTCAAGATTCCGAGTAAAGTAAGAACAAGCATCAAGAACAACAAGCATCAACTTCCCAAACAAATTGACGATAATTTTAATTGGCGCAGTTTACGTTTGACATGTCTGCAGTCAAAATCATCTGTTTTGTGCTTGAAGCTTACTAGAAGCTGTTTCCGTACTTTTGCAACTATTCTCACAATTAATTTTTACTCTCTCAGTTTGAACTTACACAAATCTTACACAGTGTAGAGTACGGAAAAAAAACCTAGTAAAACTACGATACATATTACTGAGATGAGTCGGTTGAACATTGAGGGTCGGTTCACACGGACCATCAGGCAAATCGTTGCTTGTCCGTGAACAATTTGACTTTTGACATCTGAGCGCGATGTCTATGTCAGACTCTATCTCTGTCAAGGTGCCCCTGACAAATTATAAGATTTTAATAACTTAATTTTTCACCTATGGTTACCCATTTTTGGGATTTGCCCAGTTAACAAAAATCCAATATAAAATGCACATAATAAATCCCACAAAATTGCGAAAAGATGACCAAAGTGAAAAAAATAACATTAAAATGTGCACGTTTACGCAAACGATTTAAATCCGGGGGTTTTATTTTTTATATACTGTGCAGAAATACAATAAGTTGGTGTTGCAACTCTGGAAATAATTACCAAGACCCCTTTTACATTGATCAAGACTTGAAGTCAAGTTTTTTTGACGTTCTCTTTTGAACTTGACGAAAGCTTTCACATTGGTCAAGACTTGAATTCAATTTCTTGCCTTCTTTCCTTGTTTTCTTAAGAAATAAAGCGAGATAGGTAGCAAGCAAACTGAAGCAAACTGAATTTTAATAAATTTGCATTAGCTCCTTGTGCCACTTAAACGACATTTTTGGCTAAAAAATATATTATTATTAAAAATATCTACAAAAACCTCATTAAATAACTCACACACAAATTTTACTGCAACTGAAGTCTAACAAACTCACATTGATATGCGAAAAATAAAATAAAAAGTACTGTCAACAACGCGAAAATAACAAAAGGTACACGAAAAAATAGCCGGTACTGCTTCAAGTTTTTTTTCCCCTTCCGTCGCTTCCGATGTGCGGCGAATTGCCTACAAACTCTAAAACTTGACTTCAAGTCTTGATCAATGTAAAAGGGGTCCAACTTTACAATTTTCTACAACTTTGACAGCAAGTAAGAAAATTCGGCGTTTTGTCTCTCTTGCTTACTGGTGATCAACTGAACATTTAAACTTTTATTTACAAGCCTTTATTTTAAAATAATAATTATCTTTTCCTGAAATATACAGGGTGTTCTGCAATTGAGTGCAACTATTTACGGAGCTGAAAGGTTATGTCGAGCTGAGCAAAAAATCGTATTGGAGGGGAGTCTATTTTCACACTCTTAGGACCTACAGGGTTAATTAATATTTCACGACTTTGATTCACGTTATTGTTTCTAGCAGAAAAACTAACTTTTATAAAACTTATTTTGATAACTCATTATAAAGGCAATGAAATCACCTTTCCAACGGTATATCAACAAACCCCACCAACTTAACCGTTACCGATCTGTGCTCGTGTGAAGATGAAATCAATCGGTTGAAACTACAAAATTCCAACTTTGAGTGCAAATTTCTCAGAAATTTGCGCAATAAATTAAATTTTTTTTTTAGATCAGTTTTGTAACTTTTTCAATTTTCTTTTCAATGACACCAAAAATATAAACATATCTTTAAAAATAAAAAAGTTGGCTGTACTAAAAAAATTATACTTATTAGAAAATAATGATAAATAATGACATTACAATTAGTTATGCAGTAGAAAATATCATTGTTTTCTAATAAGTATAATTTTTTTAGTACAGCCAACTTTTTTATTTTTTAAGATATGTTTCTGTTTTTGGTGTCATTAAAAAGAAAATTGAATAAATTACAAAATTGATCCTAAAAAGAAATTTCATTTATTAAGTGAAATTCTCAGATATTTGCACTCAAAATTGAAATTTGATAGTTTCAATCGATTGATTTCATCTTCACACGAGCACAGCTCGGTAACGGTTAAGTTGGTTTGTTGATATGCTGTTAGAAAGGTGATTTTATTGCCTTTATAATGAGCTATCACAATATGTTTTATGTAAGTTAGTTTTTCTGCTAGAAACAATAACGTGAATCAAAGTCGTGAAATATTAATTAACCCTGTAGCTCCTAAGAGTGTGAAAATAGACCCCCCTCCAATACGATTTTTTGCTCAGCTCGTCATAACCTTTCAGCTCCGTAAATAGTTGCACTCAATTGCGGGACACCCTGTATATTTGCTTAGTTGTTAAAACTGGTTAAAATAAATACGAAACAAATGTTGGGCTCCATCAGGGAAATGCTCAAATCTCACGATGTCTTAATAAGATCATCGGCAAGCAACTTAAGTCCGGAGAAACAAGCCAATAAGCACAACGGCTATGTTCAGCAAATACATAACCTTGTAAATCAAATTGTAAAATTCCACTACGATCCAGGAGACGGGAAGTATTTTCACACGTGGTATGAAAGATTCGAGGACTTGTTTAAGATGGATGGTGAGAATTTAGACGATTAAACAAAAAGGAGGCTCCTACTAAGAAAATTCCACATGTCAAATCATGACAAGTACATAAATTTCATTTTGCCAAAAAAAAAAACGCTTGACTTTTCATTTTAGGAAACAGTTGCAAGGTTAAAAGACATGTTTGGCCCAAAAAAAATTATTTTAACATCTGCAGCAACAAAAAAAAAAGTTCAGAGGATTTTGTTGCATGCGCAGGTCGTATCAGCAGACATTGTGAAAATTTCGACCACAATTTGACAGCTGATCAGTTCAAGTATTTGTTGTTTACAAGTGACTTAAGATCGCCGGGTGACGCTGATGTCCGGAAAAGACTTTTGTCAAAAATCGACGCGGATACATAAATGAGGCTGGGAAAATTTATAACAGAAACTCATCAAATAACGAACCTCAAATAGACACAAAAATAATTGAGAATTATGAACCTCATCATCACCAGCAGGCTTCAGCAGTCAATACCAGTTTCTCAGGCAGAAAAAAAAAACTTCAACGGTCGAAATCAACACCCCAGCAAGTCCAATCCGAATCATCACACGGATAAACACCAAACAGCACCCCGAAAGCCATGCTGGCAGTGCGGCGGTATGCACTTTGCAGCCGACTGCACATACAAACAGCACCGGTGCAGGGTGTGCATTAAGGTGGGGCACAAGGATGGGTACAGTGGCTGCAATAGTGCGTCACACAGTAGACAGGCAAGTATTCAGCATAATAGCAGAAATGTACCCCACTCAAATTTATTTATTTTTTCAGTAACCGGCGAAGTCGTATCGAAGCGGAAGTTAATTAACGTGAAAATAAACAAGGTTCCAGTAAAGATGCAGGTGGACACAGCCTTAGAAGATATCACGATTATATCCAGACAGGTTTGGCAGCAGATCGGCAAACCCTCATCAACTGACACAAAGCAATTAGCATCGAGTGCATCTGGACAGCAGCTGAAATTGGTTGCAGAATTTCAATGCGAGATAGAATTCTATGGCGCTGCCATTTCAGGGATATGTTTTGCAGCAGGCCACAACAATCTGCTAGTAGAGTGTTAGTTTTGTCGATCGAGAGAGGGCTCTGGAACTTAATTGCTTACTGAGCCCGTAGTAGCACCTATTAGCAATTGTTGTTCTTCGCTTTATCTCTAGGCTGGCATCGTTGTTGTTAATGGCGGTGCCATGGTATATGAACTCCTTGACTACTTCACAGTTATAGCTGCCGGATGAACCGTGGGAGTCTAGACGCCGTGCTCGCCTGTTTGTAGACAGCATATACTTTGTTTTACCCTCGTTTATCTTCAAAACCACTTTGGCTGATTCTTTTTCGATAGCAGTGAAAGCAGTGGTAATATCTCTCTTGGTTCTGCCAACAATGTCAATATCATAGACATACGCAAGGAGCTGGACACCTTTGTAGAAAATGGTGCCATTACGATACACACCGGCCTTTCGTACGATTCCCTCCGGGATCGCCTTGTCTGAAACCTCGTTCGGTATTGAAGGTTCCGGAGAAGTTATCTCCTCAACTACTCAACGTCATCCTGCAAAGTCTTACCAACATTGCAGGTATACCGAACTCAGACATTGTTGCGTATAGGCAATCTCTTCTCAGGCTATCGAACGCAGCTTTATAATCACCGCAACCAAAACAGTTAATATTATTGAAGAACTTATGGCTTGCTTTGGAGCACAGCACATCATCATCTCAGACAATGAAACGCAGTTCACCTCCGTAGAATTCCAACGCATGTGAGAGCGAAATGGTATACAGCACAGTCGTTGCGCCCTTTACCATCCGCAGTCAAATGGTCAAGCAGAGAGATTTGTCGACACGCTTAAAAGGGCATTAAAAAAAAAATTCAAGTGGAAGAAGAGACGATGGAGGATGCTTTACAAATTGTCCTGTCAACATATCGCATCACAACTAACTCGAACACATCATCTGGATTGGCGCCAGCGGAGATTATGCTTGGGAGAAAAATGAGAACATTGGACCTATCACGCCAAGACAACAACCCTTACAGAGGTCAATCTTTTGATCCACGAATAAACGCGATGACCGAACAGCTTAACAAAAAGCACGGACCCAAAGAAAGATATTACAAAGTTGGAGATGTCATGAAGGCAAAGGTTTTCAAAAACAATAATTTTAATGGGTGTCCGGTAGAATTCACTCCAAATTGGATGCGTTATGTACAAGGTTGTTATAAATAATGGGACTCGAACCATCCAATCACATGCGAATCAGCTACAACCGCAATCACCACAATCATGTCGCTCACCAGTACAGAAAGCGATGCCACTTGAAATTTTGCTCGATAATTTTGGAATGCAGCTAACATCATCTCAACAAGCTCAGGTATCCATACAACAAAAAACAAGATCAGCCATCATCATCTCAGCAACAGGATCAGTCTGCATCGCAGCATCAGGAACAACAAAACGTCCAGTCATCATCTCAACAGCAACAGAATCTATCTCAACATCCGCCAACCCAGCAGATGCAACAAAATCCAGCAACACAACGCCCAACTCGAACAAGAGGCTTTCCTCAATACCTGGATTCATTTATTCTTTATTAGGGGAAGATGTTGCAGCCCTGGAAATAATTACCAGTTTCATAATATTCTACAACTTTGACAGCAATTAAGAAAAGCCGATCTTTTGTCTCTATTGCTTACTGGTGGTCAACTGAACAGTTAACTTTTTTTCAACAAGCCTTGAATTTAAAATAATAATTATCTTTTTTCATATATATGTATTTGCTTAGCTTTTAGAACAGATTGTCTTTGATTTACAATCATAACAGTTAGCTTACCGCATCTTGCCGTAAAACGAAACGAAGACCTATAATATAATTTGGTATGAAAAAATTTATTGCTTACCGTGTCTCGCACGATCGAAAGTATTCGTTTCGTTATAAGTACAGCAAGATGCAGTTAGACAAGAAATAAGATGTAAGAAGTCTTCTTTGACTCAAATTTACAGGTAGATATGTTGCATATTGATTCAGATTCGGATTCAAAATAATATTTATATTGCAAAAAAACTTCAAAATGAAATGTAAAAAACACTTCATAAAGAGGAAACACACACATAAAAAAATGTTTTTTTTCTTATGAGTCATTTAGCCATTTAATGGTTTTTACTATAGTGGGTTGTATGTGAGGTGGGCGTGTCCCTGGGGGATTCCAAAAATATTCAGTACTGCACATCCTTGGATGTTCGCAAACATCAGTACCAAGTTTCATCCAAGTATCTAAACTCCTTCTCCTGCTAATGTACCTTGACTTGTTCAGGTATAGGGTAAAAAAAGGTGTAATTTTAAACTCATATTAAAACTTACTTAGATGTCAACTGTTTTTATCTCTTCTCGATCTTTTTACAATTTCTTATAATTTTGGAAAAATTTTAAAATTGTTTTACAGTGTTTTATAATTTTATAGGCGAGGGAAAAAGTCAACAACAAAAAAAAGTTATAAAAATTCTTAACTTTACCAATTTATGTATTACATTTCCATTAGCCCACACGCCAAATTTCATTTTGATAACTTAATTTTTTTTAAGTTATTAATATAATACCGCTAAATTAGCTATTTCGCCCACTGTGGACCATGGCGAGCGGTTTCACCAAATAACAGCTTCATTAGAGTCATGGTATGCTGGAAAAAATCGAATTTCTTACTCGTAGATCTATGTCGGAACTCAGTAAAAGAAGTCTACTATAATTAAGTTATTTTCGTTGTATGGTTGAGAGAAGCACTATTTTATAATTTGGAAAATACGATTTATGGTAGAGGGAAGTACTATTTATTACTTTTTATCAATAAAGCATTAGGGATCCAGGGAATCCATATAGAACCCATGATACCAGTAGCGAAAAAACTTTGCAGACATATCGATTGGTATTTTATATTGTATGTATTGAGGCATTATTCGTTCATATTTCAATAGTTGACACATAAGTGAAAAAATTAATATCGTATTAAGGGGGTCCATTGTTTGAATATGGTGGATCTACGGTAATTTTGTTGTTGCAAGACCCTATATGTTTTTTTATGGGGATCATTTTTTGGCAACACATAATATTACATTTCTCAATGGTTTGCAGAATATAGCTATGCTAATATAAAGTGTTTTTATAAAACGTAAAAACAATTGGAAAAAAGGTGGGGGGGGGGGGGGGGTACGGGGGGTGAAAGTTTAAAAGGAAATTCTTTATCAACATTCTTTATCAGACAAAATCACGTACAACTTTTAGCTTCGAAGCATCAAGTTGATTTCTCTAAGAATTTTTTTACCTTGAATCACGGCTTTCTAGAAATCCTGACGTGATAGAGAACTTTGGTGCCTGATTCGTGATGAAAACAGTTGAAAACAGTCGGTTTTTTGCTCACAAAAAAAAGGGTATTTTTGGTGCATAGTACAATTTCTTCAAAACAATTTTCCCTCTAAGAAAAAAAAAACGTAATGAATTTTGCGAAACGAAAACGTACCGCATACGGACCGCCATTTCACTAGCACTTGCAAAGTTTTTCATATAAAAATGAGACCAAATTATTTCAGCCTAAAACTCTTCGTAAACGTGCCGCTTTAAGCGTAACTCAATCGGACTGATTTTTCGTTACGGAAACGAACTGATTTAAATGTGTCGAACAATTTTTTTGCTTATATAGAAAAACTAAAAACTCCCGATACTGATTTCAAACAATTGCACTGTCAACAGAGCACTGATATAGAATTCGAAAATTTAGTCAAAGAAAAAACATACAAATTCGAACAAATTGCGATTCCATTCATTGGTGTTATAATTTTTGTGTTACGTAAACGCACCACTTTGGTGTTACTTATACGTACCACTTAAGCGTTAAGTAATCGTACCACTGCAGTGTGACGTAAACGTACCGCTTTTGTGACGCCTTGGCGTAGTATATTACTATTTTTTTTTTGTCTAAAAAAAATTTGAACTGATAGATATAAGTATATTGTGGCGGCCGTCGTGTAATAGTTAAAGTGGATAGTCCTTAGGCCAAAGAAAGAATCGCGGTAGACCCGAGTTTAAATCCCATCTGACAGCAAATTTTTTTAATAGAAATAATTTTTGTGGTCGCCTTTATAAACAATGGAAAAACTTCTCAGAGTAAAAAATGGCATGTACAAAACCGTTCGGAGCGGCATAAAATTTATAGGTCCAACTCGATCATTTGTGTACAAACATTTAATAAAACGCATAGCACAAATTGTTCAATAGAAGCTCCGCTAAAGTTCTTTCGAGCGATGAAATGATCAATTATTTTTTCGATAATACTTAGTATGGACCGTGATATAATTATACAGGTAGCATTGATAAATGTTGATTTTCTCATCTACAAGTTAGCCAGCTTCTGTCAAAAAACAGCTGTTCGTGCAACAAAGCTAAAAGTGAAGCAAATGAACATACAAACATTATAAAATTTATTGTGCGTTTAAAAAAACTTGCGTTGAATTGTGCATTGAAATCATGAAAGTGGTGAAAAAGTTGTGAGTGATTTGTGCGAAAAGTTTATCGGACCGTAATGTTAAATTTTATGAAGGGCATAGACGCGAAATTTGTAGCCAATGAAAACTTATTTAATTTCGGTCAAACGAGCTGCTCAGAGCATAAGTGGCGTAAGTCCATTTTTGGTTGTTTTGAGAAAATCGAATATTTAGAAAAATCCTTATAAGAAATACCTTATCTTTCTAAATAATACCCAAAAATTATGAAGAATATTGCATACTAACAAAAAATTTTGATTTACGCAACTTGTCCTCTGAATATTTTTTAAAATTTTTCGTTTCCTCTGTAGAAATTTAATCTGAGCTATTTTAAATAATGTTTTGATGAGGAATGACTGCATTTACGCATAGAATTCGTACAAAATCACCCCTTATCTTCATCTTCCCCTTAGCGATTATCTTCATTACAAAGGGAGATATAAAATGAGTGGGTTGTATGTAGTGCCTATTCGGCCTCAATATGACCAAAACCGAAGCTTTTCCGAAATAAAATTCTCTTATTTATTATATTATATTATTTATTATTATTATATCCTCCATCTGACACCAACATTTTTTTCAATTGAATTAATTTTTCTGTTCGGCCGTCACCTCTCTGCAGGCAATGGCAAACCTCAGAGAGTAAAAACTGCCATGAAAAGCTTCTAGAGAACATAAGCCGTTCGGAGTCGGCGTAAAACATGTAGGTTCAGTTCTCGATCATTTGTGTGCAAACATTTCACATCACACACAACACAATTGATTATAATGAGCTCGGTCAAAGTCCTTTCAAGGGCTGAAATGGGCATTTCGTTTTTTTTTTTTTTAATTATCTGAAAGTTAAACTATAATATTCAAACAAAACTTTTTATATATTTTCTAAAATGTATGAAATGTTATTTTATGTTTTCTTTAAATAAAAAAAAAAGTTATAGCTTGAACACATTGACTGCGGCTGCAACAACAAGCTGTAAAATTGGGAATGATTCCATATCGACGACAAAGACGCTGCGGCATTAGACCAGTTTCTCTCTATAAGAAATACATGTAAAAAATTTTGACAGATGCTGCACGGCTGCAGCCGTCGTCAAAATGTGTTAAGGCTATTATTTGTGAAAAACTCAAATTTTCATATTAATAATCAGTTTTGGTTTCGGCCGAATCATAATTTACAAAGTAGCCTTGACAACTACCTATTTTCTCAGAGCGTCGACCAACACTTGTCAAGATCAATACAAAGTTTAATTTTTCATCTGTTTTGCTGCTTATTCGTTTCTATGCGTTTTTGATAAATGCTGGTCGACAAAAAAACTGTTACCTTGTAAATTATTTAAGGTATAAGACGTGTAACAACCAAAAAACCGCAGCTTTTTTCAAAAAGTTTTTTTAGATACAAGGAGTTATTATTTTTTTTTTCCAAATTTATACAGCTAATTGTACATAAAAAGTACTTTATAAAAATATTTTTTATCCTCCTACTATATTAAAGGTAAAGGGGGTGAATAAAGGCATCTCTTATATATGTAAAAGGATTGTATACTTTTTAAATTTTAAAATATATTTATTAAATAAATTCGTTATGAGGTAAATTGCTGAATTTCATTAGTAGTATCGTCATTATTAAATACTGTAATATTAGGTTTGTGGTAATCGTGAAAACATAACATCAGTGGTTGTACCATATCTTGTCGTTCCCATTGTTCTTCCTTAAACTTCATAAAACTTTAGAAACTAAATCTAAATTAACTTCTTTCAAAAATTGTATTAAGCGCAATCCTTCATCTGTATGATGAAACAGTTAAAAATTTCCTTAAATTTTTCATATTTTTTCTATTTAAGATCAATTTGTGGACATATTCTGTATTAAATATCCCGTGATGTCAAAGCAATAAAAATTCTAGGTAATTCTAAATCCAGCAAGTTTTATTAAATTGAAATCGGTTGAAAATTCGTCGACTTATTCAATTTGAAGTATTTCTACTTCACTATAAAATCACTAAAATAACTATGTTTTGCTTGATCTTATTTGCGAAAAACTCAGTTTAACAGCTTGAAAAACGACGATTTTGTGCTGTTTTTAAAAGATTATTGCTTAAAATTTCAATAACTCGACGAATTTTTAACTAATTTCAATAATAAAACTTGTTGGATTTATAATTAAGAAAGCTTTTATATTGTTATCAATTATAATAAAAGCGCACTTTAATATAAACTACTCGTATGAGCAACGGCTACGTTGCAAATGCACACATATTCAAACTCACACAATTTTTTTGTTGTGCTGTAGCTAGCTGAGCATAAAAAGAGTAGAGAACAACATCAAGTTTATTGAAACTCTCTCTGCTGTGAGTATGTGTTTTGTTGGTATTCTTCGTTGTTGGTATTTTGCTGTGCAACGCTGACTGCGTAACGCTTGATTTTTTAGATAACGCTCGATTTCACTCGCCATAAAATTTTCATACTGCGGGCAATATGTATATGAAATCGATTCTAAAGGAGTAAACTCCAAAAAATGAAATGTCATTTTAAAGTACAGACCACTAATTTGGCATTCCCCTACGCACGACCCACAGAGGGTTTTTTTAAAATTATAGCGAAGTAAAAAATAATTTTAAGATAACTTTTCCTTTTAGTTTCTTGGTCATATTTGGTAATTTATTTAAACATAAACTTATTATTTTAATTTTTTTCTAAATTGTTTTATTGTCAGAAATATATTAATTTCTTTATGAATACAAAAGCTTTGAAGGTCGGCGCTAATACAATCAGACTTCTAATCAGAAGCGCCAAGCGATATTTCACAACCATTTTCCAATTTTATTGGGATTACAGTTCCCCGTTCGCCTGATTAAAGTTACTATGAGCAAGAATGATACGCGAGCGCGCTCGTGAATAAGTAAACTTAAAAATATTCAAAACCAATAAAAATGAAACAATTTTAACGTCACATTGTCACATAAAAGCCAACATGTGAGCTTTTTATTGTTTGTTTGCTATTGCGACACTCAACTCGTCACTCATTTTTGTTGTTCACATTCAAGGTTGATTTATAAGGTTGTCGCAAGGGAGAGAGCGAGTGCCCATATTTGTCAAATCGAAGTTGACATCTCATAGAAAATCTGCAAGTGCTCTCTATTATCATCCGTTTTTCTTTCGTAGTCATTCGCAAAATTGGCTGGTTTTGACAATTATGGGTACTGAGAAGAGAGTGCGATTAGCCCTGCGACAACCTTATAAATCAACCTTGTTCACATTAAGATGCCATTTATAGTGTAAAAATTGTGTCAAAAGTGTGACATCAAATCGTTGTGACTACCGTTCAGTGTGATTAAGAATGGCATTGATAATGGCAAAAAATGGCTTTAATGTCACAGTTCAAGCCAGCAATAATCTTTTAAAAAAAAGAATTTGGACATAATAATAACTTAAATAGTTAAAAAGTAAAAATAAATTGATCTAATGAATCTAATCTAATTAACTTTAAAGTCGTTTCATAAATATTCAAACTGGTTTTATATAAAATTTAGACGCGATAAAAGAAAACCTGAGTACGCCCTCCTTGATTTTTGTACTATCGATATCAATTCTTGAAATTTTTTGCTCTCGTTCTGTGTAATTTAATTCTTATAAAATATTTTTAATTTGAACGTGATTTTCCTGAACAAAAAAGAATTACCCAGTAAGCATTTGGCGCGACGAATAAAACGGAAGTCCACAGAAAACTTCATTCTTACATAGGATATTTTGATCCTGCGGTATAGGTTCGTCAGGCATTGTTAAACTCTCAATTGTTTTCAGCGCATTGCGGTCAAGTTCTCGGAACCAAAATCCCGAATCTGTGTACCGAATATTACCTTCCTTATCGTGCAAAGTTCGCACTGCATGCTATAGCATAAATCAAATAATATTAAAACCCAACATTGTATCATTAGCACACTTACAGTTATGTGGTGTCTCTGCACTTTAGGAGCCCCAGTGCTCTCATCCGTATAGGGGAATCCGTAGTTCGTAAATGCAATGAAATAAAATCTTGTGACAACATAAATAGCAAATAAGGTAACGAGAAAGTTTTTGCTCTTCTTCAATAATACAATAAGCGGCGACAAGTAACTCGTGATGAAAAATGTTAATGAACTACAGATTATAGCAATCATTATATCTGGATTTTTGCTGCCTCCTGATCGCCCAGCTGTTGGAATAAAAATGTCAACTACCATATGATAGAAGTTGCTGGTCCACAAAACAACGAGTACTTGGCCCAGAAGATGCACATAAAGCCAGCGCCGAACTCCACATGAAAAATAAAACAATGTAATTAAATTAATAGCGAAATAACAAATATGATGCTTAAATGTTAAATGTTAAATGTCAGTTCATGTTCTCTTCTGTTGCATTCTATCCGATTACGACATCTATTTGAAGTGGTGTAACATTTAAACAAATTAACTACAAATGCATCACATTTTGTATACCTATAATGTTTTCTCTTATGGCAGTATTCTAGAGTAGAATTTTGAAAAAATCTATTTTTTTTTTGTTTGCATATTTTTAGATTAGACTTTTAAAAATATATCCTCCAAAGAAATTTTTAATATTTCAATTATTTAAGGAGTTATAGCTATTTTAGTGGCGCAGTGAGTAAAAGGTTCTGCCGTAGCGAATCGAACAATAGGCGGCTGAAGTTATCTGACTACTTGGGGATGCATAATTCCCAGAAACTCATATATATTTTATACACCATGAATCCTGAAAATTCCATGAGGTCATATTTTGTTGAAATATTTTCAGTTTGCTCCGAGCATCGTAGACGTACGTGCTGTGTGTAGTGAAAAATAATAAATTGTGAGTGTTAATTTCAACTTTTTTGTGTAAAATGGTTAAAAAAACTAAACAAGGAAGCATTCTGTGTATCGCGTGCAGATAGACAGGAAAAAGAAAATTCCATGGCAATTGACATGCTGTTAAAGACGAGACAAGGTTTACAAGTGCATCAGCATCAAAATTAAAAAAGTCGGGAGACGAAGAAGTTATAATTGAAAATAATTTCGGCTATTGTATATTAGAATTTTTCTCTTTTTTTACTACACTTTGTACATTAGTTTTATGCACTAATGCAAAAAGAAATTCATTTTTCTCGAAATGCTGCTCATCGAATAGGATTTAAAATTGCATTGCAATGCAGTTTGAAGCTGTTCGGTATATTCAATCCGAGTTCGTCAATAAAACATATGAAATAAGCCAAAGAATTGAAACGGCAATGAGACTTTTAGGAGTCGGAAGAGTTGCATCAGTTGCATTTCCGAACACAGCCAATGTATAAGTATATTCTGCAGTGTTATGGATATTTGTCAAGGCTTAGCCACCAATGTTGCGGCCGTGGCGTAGTGGGTAGAGTGTGTGGCTCATACGCCAGAGAATCCTAGTTCGAATCCCACCTAACACGGAAAGTTTTTTCAATTGAATTAATTTTTCTGCTCGGCCGTCACCTCTCTGCAGACAATGGCAAACCTCAGAGAGTAAAAATTGGCATGAAAAGCTTCTTGAGAACATAAGCCGTTCGGAGTCGGCATAAAACATGCAGGTCCATGGTATAATGAGACAAGGTAGTGTTATTAGTTAAAGTTCTCTTTTGTGGTGGGTACCGCACCTGTCAAACCAGGTTTTTACGAATAAAAGCAAAACAAATAACAAAATTTGCAAATGATAATATTGTATGTGTTTGACAGCTGCGGTACCCGCCGCTCCGAGACGACACTACCTTGTTTAATATACCTTGTGTAGGTCCAGTTCTCGATCATTTGTGTTCAAACATTTCACAACACACACACAACACAATTGATCATAAGAAGCTCGGTCAGAGTCCTTTCAAGGGCTGAAATGGCCATTTCGTTTTTTTTTATCCACCAATACATACTAGTTTCCTTGAAAATTTACATTCGGCCACATCAGCAGTTTATAATCAAACAATTTCAAAAGCTGTTGAAGAAAAATAAATCATATCTGTTTCTGATCTCGACGCTAATCCGACGCTTAGTAATCCGAAATCTACTTCTTGCCAATCTTGTAATTTATGGAGAAAAAAAATGATATCGAAGCGCACGAATCTTGGTATGAAGAACACGAAGATTGTAGCGTACTCTTAAATGTCACTATTACCACCAACCAAAATAACTCACTTTTCAACTTTTTTTTAATAAACAAAGTACATTATTACAAAACAAAAACCTAAACCTAAAACAAAGTCATAAAGTCAATAACTTATCGACAAATAAAAAACTCAAAATTTTTTAAGTAAACAATCATATTCTTATACGTAATAGCTGACAGTCTCAAATTCATGTTCAATGCACTTTGCATCCCTTTCGTTTCTTCCGCAAGATACTGCAAAAGATGAATGCGACAGAACGCATTAAGTTACACACCTTTTACAGGAAAACAACAACAACAAGCGTTAAATGAACTGTTGCAGTTGACTGCTTTAAGTCAAGGCTGTGCTATTCCCAACAACACACATAAACTAACACGCCAAACACATATAATATTAAAACACTTTACACAAAACTACTTTACTTAAATTTCATTTTTATATCTAAGTATTTATTTTTAAGTCATAAAAAATTTGTAAAATTATAATGAGTTGTGAAAATTTGTTGAACGAAAAATTTTGTGAAAATTATTCAATCAAAAATGTTGCTGGTCTAAATTAAATAAAAATTATATAAAATAAAAATTGGATACAAAAATTATACAGTAGAGACTCACAAAAGTTAAGACTCGCAAAAGTTAATTCTACGGAAAAGTTAACCAGGCTTCTGCCACCGCAGGAGACTCTAAAATTTTACGAGTTATTTTTGTCACCCTTTTGTTTTTTTTTTTTTTTTTTTTATTTAGCATCAATTGATTTTGTGTCAAGTGTCACTATCTGGATATTCGCAAGAAAGAGTAAAACGCAAAAACAATCGGATTGACCGTTATGAAGAACATAGTTGCAAAAATGAATGACCACAGAGGATTCAGATGATGACAATATTACTGAGTGGTGAACCACTGGTGAAATCGGCTAAGGTGATATTTGACAGTGACTGTTTTGATTGCAGTTGTTGAAAACGACACATAAATAGCTGTCACATGAAATTAATAGGAAAAAAGTTATTATCAATTTGATATACATGGAGCAAAAGCGATGATTTTGATTTTCAACTATCAATTTAGCCGCTTCCACCGCAGAGTTTTTTTCAAACAACGATGCAATATGTGCGGTAAATACACTGATGTTCACAGCTCCTCGAACTACGATCGAAGATAGTAAAATAAATCCGATATAATAAAATCGCAAAGGTTACACATTATTTCACTGGTACAAAGACCAATTAATGCCCTGTTTAGGTAAAACGAAGCCTTCGTGACAAGATTCGTTCGTTTTCCGACGTGATCGTCCAAAATTGGGTCTTTGTATTTTTTTCTTGCGTCATCGTCCAACATTACGTTGCTTACGTTTCTCAAATACTCTCAACGTGAGTATTTGTCAAAAACCTTATTACCAGATTGTAAAAGTTGAGCATTTAGCGTAAAACTGACAAAAATCTTGAAAATTGTATGCTTATTACTGGCATTTTTAATAGGTGGCAATACTTTTTGCATCAGTTGTTTTGGTTGTTGACTTTTGGAGGAAATTAATCTGTTTTTAAATTGATTGCAAAAGTTTCAGACAATACATGCAAAAAAATGTTGTCGGCAATTGCCTTCTACAATTTTAATGAGTACACAAGTGATAGTGATAGTCGTTGTTTTCTTTGTACTGAGAAGATTAGAATTGATAATTTTTTCTTAAATATACTTATAAAACAAAATTGACGTTTTTTTAACATCCATTTCCAGAACGATAATAATTTTCCTTTCGTCAAATTTTGACGTTTCGTTCGGATTTTTTTTTCTTACAAAGACCCAACTTCACACTGAGGTTACGTCTTCGTTCGTTACTGAGTCAGCTGTGTTCGTTTGTGTCTGACACTCTTCATACATGGATTCAAAACAGCTGATTTTCGCCTGTTTGACGATGCGTTCGTGAAATACACGCATCGTTCGTTTTACCTAAACAGGGCATAAGTGTCATCCGAATAAATTGTTTGTCATTATTTCTCGTATTTAATAAGCTATTGTATAAAATTCATATGAAAAAAGTCTGAAATATCAATAAAATATACATATGTTTGTAAATAAAGTAAATTTCTTATAACAGTATATTTCTTATTTCATGTATTTTGCAGTAGCGCAACCAAAGGGGAGCTTTGGAGTTTCAACCCCCCTTCCCACCAAAATTATCGTAGCAAAAAGAGAAATAGGACACAATCAAAGTGTCACACGAAAAGTAATCACAAGTTTTTATAAAAAAAAAGAAAACTCAAAATATAAATTTAAAATCTATTGTCGTTGAACCGTAATCTTTTAAACTATCCATGTTTTATTCGTTCAGAATACATGTGTTTAAATTTTTTTAAGTTGTAATTCTGACCACTTGGGTTATTGTTGACAATTCTTCGATTTGAGCATGGTGCGAGAAACAAGGCGGTAGCGTATTTTCTCATTCTATTTGGTAGCGTATCTCTCTCACCTTAAATGTCCCTAGATCTGTTAAGAACAGGTAATGTCTATTTTAAACAAAACCCATTAGCAAAACGAAGTTTGTGAAATATGTGTTTTTTGTTAACTTTTAACAATATACGAGTATTTAATTTTGTGCGTAAAAAAAGTGCGTAAATTTAATTTTGAAAAAAAGTGGAAAACAACACTGCAATGGCGCCACCCATTGAATGACCAACTAGTGTGAAAGGGCGTTTAGTTCCCTAGATAGAGCTGCATTCAATTCGTTACTTCACAATATAATATTGTATAGAATTTATTTATTATGCTCTAAGCAAAAAGTCAACAAAATAAAAATTGATTTGACACTAATGTCAAAGTTTTTTGCCAAGCGTTTGATTTATCCCAAACGTAAGAGTTAGATTTTAAAATCATTTATTTCCACTATTTATTTCAAAACTATTTACTGACGATACAAAACCGCTGCTTATGGCGCCTTAGGAGTTTTTGAAAAACTAATTGGATTTTATTATGTTTTGGAAGGAGATTTTGATGATTTAAAAATTAAACTGAATGATGGGAAAAATACAGTGTTTGAAGCCTTGAATTGTTCAATAAAGAAATATTTTCTAATATATTTAATTTACCAATGTTTATTTAAGAAGCACGATGTTGCAAGATAGATTAAACGGTCCCACATTGCTAAATCTGTACAGAGATGTGACGCCATCAGTGGATTTTATTTTAGATAAACTCCCTGAAAGTAAGCGTAGACTGAATTTGAAAATATAGTTTTGGTTTATTTTGTTAATCTAAATAACAATAACCCTGTAACTAACGTTTTTTTTAATAAAAAGCAAACAATTGATCGCAATTTTTTAAATTTTTAATACAAATAAAACACTTTTTTTAAAAACTTATTTTTAGTTATAATTAGCTGCATTCCCGTGGTCGTTAATCTAGAGCGTGGCTCTATTTTATTCACAAAGCAAAAACAAAAATTAGAATCAGCTGCCAAGCTTAAAGTATTTTTTTCAAAACGAACATAGTTGGCAAATCTGAAGTACTATACGACGACTTTTCGTCTTACTGCTCCCACTCGTATTTTGACACTTCATCTTTTGAAATTGAAATAAAGTTTAACTAAAACTGATCCACTGAGATTTGATCTGATCCAGTGCCACGGGAATGCAGCTTATGTATGTTATCATTGTGGTGGAATTCTTTGTTTGTTTGTTAACTTTACCATTCTCTCATATGCAAATATTTCTCACAAAATTCTCCCAATTTACTACTGTAAGCTGAACAGTGATGGACTGGGGCCTAAAATTTGACCTGGAAAATAATGACTTGACCGGCCCTCTCACTTTAGGGCATTATTCTTCTTTATGTTTATATTCAAAATGTTTTACAATGTTTTAAGATACTTTTAAAGTTCAGAAAAAAGACATTTTCCAGTCATAAATAAAGATGCAGCATGTTCTGAAGAAGAAACCTGTCAAATAAAAATGGATCAAGCGATAGCCTTTGTCAATATTAATCAAAATTCCAAAATAAAAAATTGCACGCATATCTACAAAAATCCACGCAGACGCAAAAAAAAAAGACAAATGGCATTTTACCATTCTAAAACAGGTAAAAAAAGTGGGAACAAAATATAAACAACATGCCTTTTAAAATATATAAATTAAGGATCCTCTTACTTTATAATTTGTTAATAGCATACTTGACTATTAACTTTTTAACATATTATTTGAGACAAACATCATATTTACTTACACAGTGCAACACGAAAAAAAAAATAACCATATAAGGACACCACTACGTGATAAAAGACCAAAAAAAAAAGACCCCTGTCTCGTATTTTACATAATACGTAATTGTTAACATATAAAATAAAAAACTTCATCTTCAAGTTCAAAATCGCAAGAAACTTTAAAAAACTTCAATTTTTTTTTTACCTTTTTTCCCCTGTTCAGGTCCATAGGTAGCAAACCGTTCAAAATTCAAGGAAACAATTAACTACAAAAATTAACCTAAGATCTCAATAAACAACTTTATGGAACATATGAACTTCCTAGGAATGATTCTTAACATCGTTTAGGTAGCGCTTAGGTAGCCGCAAAAGTGAAAAATTTCCCGAAAATTTTTTAATTTAATTTTTTGGCAAGTTTTATGTAATTTTTTCATTGAGAATATTTTACCACCACGTCAACGCTAACGTTACTATCTAGTATAAAAAAATTGACTACAGTCAGACTTAGCGTTAGATTGTCATAGATTTATTTTTACCACTTGTCCGTTTTATTGCTGGTAGAAAATAATTTTTTAGGGAAGATTTATATCATGGATTATTTTATGTAACATGATATGTAATTTTTGATTTCAGATCCTGTCAAATTTAAGAAAAATAAGCGATTTAGAAATAGCTCAAATTCTAGAAGACGATGACGAAGTCAGCGAAGTCGACGATGAAATTATCGATCCGAATTTCTGAAGAATGCGTACCCGTACATAGTTTTTCAATCTTCAAAGGATTTTGATAACAGCTCAAGGGAAGACTTTTTAAAAAAGTTGGGAAGAAAATTGGTTCTATCACATTTGCAAAGACGACAACATAACCCAAAGCTGCCTCGGCCGCTTCTAGAAGTAATTACCAACATTTTGGGTGTTGACTTCGTAGCACCGCCTCCGATGGAGTCCATCCCTGTTTCCCGCAAATTGTATTGCATATGCCCTAGTAGGCTTAAGCGAAAAACTACACACATTTGTCTATATTGTAGCAAGCCAATGTGTATGGACTGTAGCAAACGGGTATGCATTAACTGTGCAAGTACAAAATTTGATGAATAAATACTTTCAAAAATGTTGATCCGTATTTTCTAAAATTAAGTTTTTTTTATATGATCTCTTTTATTTCTTCAAATATAAGCATTTGGCTGTGAAAAAATGCCTTTTATGTTATGGATTAATTTTTATTTTTAATTTTTATAATTTTATTTTATATTAAAAAAAAGGTTTCTGAAATAAAGTGCCTGTTTTGTTGAACTGAAAGAAAATCAAATTAAAATTTTGTATTTATTTTATTTAAAAATGTAGTAGCTTGTTGTCAAAGAACAAATAATTATCAAAAAACCTATTTTTAGTAAAATTAAAAGGGGTAAAATTTACCACCGTGTCAAAGACTATGTCCAAATAATTCACCTCCATAGTTAAAGGTTAACGACCCAATTCTAAAAAATGTCCATAATCAATGAACTCATATGGTAACGTATAAGCTGCCTCCTGTTTATTTTCCCTGAAGCTAATTCATATTTTGCATATTATTTATATAATGTTAATAATTCTGTTAAGAATATCACTCCTATTTGTATTTACTTGAGTCAAAGACTTTACTTCAGATATTTGATTGAAGCAACTTAATACACCAAATTTTCAATGTTGGTGGTAAATATAACAGGTCATTCAATAAGTCCGTAGGATAAGTAAGAAAAAAACAAAATTTTGATAAAACTCGATTATATTATTCAACATAGTTGCTTTCGAGAGAGATACAACGAGTATAGCAATTTTCCAATTTTTCGATACCACTTTTATAGTAGGATTTCTTTTTTTCGTTAAAATAGGCCTCAGTTTCAGCGATTACTTCATCATTGGACTTGAATTTCTTTCCAGCAAGCATTTTTTTGAGATCTGAAAACAGGAAAAAGTCGCTGGGGGCTAAATCTGGAGAATACGGTGTGTGGGTAAGCAATTCGAAGTCCAATTCATTCAATTTTGCCATCGTTTTCATCGATTTGTGGCACGGTGCAAGTTTTTGTGAAATAACCCTCTGCAGGACCTTCAACCAACTTAAAGCTGATTACAAACTACTTTCAAAACAAACCACGAGTGGTTGAATAGTCCACTATTTTCTTCGAAAATAAGTAGTGATTTTCTGTATGAAATGGCCATAAAATCAACAGTACTCACTACCTACGATATGATAGTTTGACTAGTTTATATATGGTCCTTTTGAAACCAACTTGTAGTCAGTCTATAAAATATTAGCTTATATGAGGTTACTTTTATTGTACTTACTAGTGAGGAGTAAAACTACTACATTTAAATGGTTTTTTCAAACTATCTTTAGTGAAAAAGAAAATATTAAGCAATACCAGAATATTTTAAAGTCGATTCAAAATTTTGTGTGAGCTTTTTTTCTTAATATGAAAACAATGTCAGAAAAGCTACTACTAAATTTTAAGTCGACCATAAAATGTGTTTTGGTTAGTCTGATCAATTTTTATCTGTTTTTATAAAACTTCTTGAAAATTTTTATTGAACAAAAATAATAATTTCATGCATTCTATGCTAAAACAATTCAGTTTTCAATAACGTTCAAAAGAGATCAAATTTTTGAATAATTAGTGATAATACATAAATAGTTAAGAATATGAGTATACGAGTTTAACCCTTTTTAAATTAGTTAATTAGATATTGATACATACATCGAAGTAAGATATGTATAAAGCCAAAAATTTCAAAGTTCTGCTTTTAACTCAAAATTTTGATCTGATAGGGAAAATAAAAAAAAATAAACTATGAAAAACTTATATAATTTTCTCGTTAGTAAAAATTAAATTTATGTTTGAGGTAGTAATTGCGATTTTTGAGCAAGTTTTCTGTTTTTAACAGAGACATCGTGAAAATGACGCTTCTTAACCGTTTGTACTGCGATTCGCAGCAACTTTTCGGGGTCGAAGCCCTCAATGGATTCTAAAAAAAAAAAACAACAACATAATTTAACAGAAACTAAATAATATGCAAAAAAATTACATTTCAATGCATCATAAAAGTCGACAAAGTCCTTTAGACGTTTTTTGCCATGTATGCCATCAACGTTCACGTCTAGCAGTACTTGTGATGACAAAACGGACGTTATACTTTTATTTAAATTGCCGCGAAGCAGTGTCTTCATGGCGTTAATCTGAAAAATTTTGGATATGGGAGGTTTTGAAAACAAATATCAATAAGTAATTCAGAGATCTTACATAGGCTTTTTTGTTAACTTCATTAATCGCGTCATTCACTCTGGCTATTTCATCTACGGTTTTGATAGGGAACGAACTTCTTGTTTCTTCTACAGCGTGATCTTGCATGAGCAACTTCGAAAGCAAAATTTCTTGCTTTGCGAGAGTTTTTATAATTATTTCATTTTGTCTGTTAATTGTATCTGAAAATATAAAAAAAAAACTTTGAAAATCAAAATTAAAGGAGATATAAACAGTAGGGTGGGTCGATTTGAAAACCGATGTTGCCTGAGTGATTTTCTGTTCGGGCATGAAAAGTTATTAAATAACAAAATTAAAAATTTTGGGGGGATAGGGGTACTTGACCCCCTCACACCTTCAAATTTGTGAATTTTTTCTATACCAAATTTTTTTCAAAATTTTGTTAAAAAACGTGCAAAGCAAGAGCAAAACTAATGCTAGAAATGAAATTCTCGCACCCGATTCTACCAAAAAACTTTCTAACATATATACGTTTTTATACAAACATTTACCAGAAGAAATTCCTAAAGAATAAAATTCACAAAATTCAAGGTATAATTTAACGTTGGTACGTATGTATTTTTGGCCATCACGGCTGAACCACTGAAGCTATCCACCTTATATTCTCACCATATGTTCGTATGGAGCACCGGAGTTTTTTTTTCTTGTTTGTGTTGGACCCGCTAGGTGGCGCTGTGGTCGAAATTGGTTCATAAATAAAAGTTTAAGAAAAAAGCACCATACGAACATATGGTGAGAATAGCTTCAGTGGTTCAGTCGTGATGGCAAAAAATACATACGTACCAAAGCTAAATTTTACTTTGAATTTTATTCTTTAGGAATTTCTTCTGGTAAATTTTTGTATAAAAACGTATACATGTTAGACAGTTTTTTGGTAAAATTGAGTGCGAAGATTTTATTTCTGGCATCAGTTTTGCTCTTGCTCTGCACGTTTTTTAACAAAAAATGTTTATATAGAAGAAATTCACAATTTTGAAGGTGTGAGGGGGTCAAGTACCCCTTGCCCAGGCAACATTGATTTTTTTTACTCCATAGAAATTGACCCAGCCTAATATACAATCATTCGAAAAAGTGTGCGTACGTTTTAGAAGTTTGTAGATATCCATGTTTTAATTACCTTTTATTGCTTGAATATTTTGAAAGTTTTCTAATTTATGAACCGCAAGTCCGTCAATAATTGTTTGATTTTGGTTTTTTATTTGGTTTAGCTGCGTCTGTAGGGTGAGGCATTTATGGCATTCATTCGAGTCTGGAAAATATAAGAAAGATTTTTATTTTAAAATGTTTTTATTTTTTCAAAAACTTACCCTTTTTTGAATCGTCGGTGTTTGGTGAAACAAGGCGCAGAATGCCCCTCTTTTTACTGATTTCCCTGAATATTTCGGTTATCTTTGATGATTAAATTTTCATTTTGGACATTATAAGCAATTTGCTGTAATATTTCTGTGGGTTTCTTCACATATTTTTTTAAGAGTTGCAGGTAATTTTCAAAGCCATATGCAGAGAAACTGCTTAATGGCCCAAATTCTTTCACACAATCACTCAAATGTAGAAGCCCATGAATGTTGTGTGATACACTATTTTCGCCGAAGATCATGGGGAAATTTTGAACGAACAAATCAAGCATTGCTTTTGCATTATCTACATTCTCTTTTGCATTTCTTGGACAAGACAAAAGCCTACATGCGCAATGAAGAGCAAAAACTGGCTTTATACATTATCATGTACTTTATCCTTCAACACCACTATGCCCGTGTAAAGAAGGAATTGGCGAAATTCGGTCGCCTTCCAATGAAGAATTTCATCTAATTTTCTAGGACGACGAACAAACTCCTTGGGAATACATCTCTGAAGTGTAACGAGATGTCTGGAAATACTGGCTTTTTCATTTTTACCAACTTTAAACACGGTTTTATCATGAATTAATCGCAATAGAAATTTTCGCATTACGCCGAGATCCACCAAATGCATTGGATCTAGCGGAACATGACTTATCATTTTGAAATTTATCGTTTCAAGTGGGCTTTTGTAACTTTTAAAAGTTTTATGATGCGATGGATATTTTCTTGAATCAAAATCTTCGTTTGAAAGCAGGTCACCAGATTGAATAGAGTATGTTAAAGTTTTGTTTATTTTTCTTCCAACCTGCGTGCACTTCGAGCATCCATGAGCTGAGGTGTGATGCGGAATTCCACACACGAAAGCCTTTGCAGGAGCGTCACAGATTAGTGCTCTAACTTTTAATGCAATTGTTTTACCTCCAATGCTCATACCATTTTCGGTTAAATCCTTCACTTCGCAAATGGTTTCATGAAGAAACTCTTCAATGTGCTCGGGCTTCTTTGTGCCCATGTAAACACCAACGGGAAATATATTTAAAAAATTTTTATTATCGACTTTGAAAAGGATGGGCCACAATTGCACTTTTGAACTTTTAAAGAGTGGGAGACCATCAATGTTAATGTCAACAACCACTTCTTCAAGCTCAGAAAGCGAACTTAATTGTTTCGCAAATGGATTTGCAATGCCAAAGTGGACATATGTTCCCGGCTGAACATCCATAGAGACAACCGGTTCTCTGTTTGGCAGAAAAGCCTTCGCACTCCTAGGCAAATTCAAATTTTCTTCATGGAGAATAAGTAGAAGTTCCTCGAAGCTACTTCTTGGGGGTCTATTTTTCAGAAACCATTCCTTAATCTTCTGGCTCAAACTTTTTTTTCAATGGGGCAACTGCCTTCTCCACCTATTACTAGGTTTTCGCTGTGCTCGGTGACTTCAACATTGTTCACGACAAAAGGGGAACTAGAAGAACCTCCAGATGCAGTTGCATCTTGGGACTCCGAGTTTGCTGAGAAAAATTTATTCACATATTCACTTTGTTTTTTCTTAATTAATCGGCGGACATTTCTGCCACTATTTCCTCTTACTTTTGGCATGTTAAAATCACTTACTTTATTTTATTTTATTTAATTGAACTTTTATTTTATATAAAATTGCACAAAACACACGGACTGTCAAACGTTTGTAATTTTCACAGGGTTGCACAAATGTAAGTGATAAGGTAGTAAAAAAATTTATAGTACAATTTCTAACTACTTTTTTTGCTACTGTTTTGATTTTATAATAGTAGGTAGGCATGGTAAAATTATACAGGTAGATTCGTTAGGCCCCTGAAAGTAACGTGAATGTCAAACATAAGGACTGCTTAAAAAAATATTAGTACAAAACGCCTGCTTATTCCATGGGGAAGTACCACAAATGTCAAATGTTAGCCTAACGAATGTACCTGTATGATTTTACCATGGTAGGTAGGTATTTAATTTTTTCAAATAAACTAAGAAGGGGAATTCTTTACATACAATACAATCGAAACAGTATATTTTTCTTATTTTTAATACTTTTATTACCAAAGGCCCTTCAAGAACGTGCTAACCGAAACGCCAACACAATCACATAAATTCTCTGCTTAAAAATTTGTGAAACAAGGAAAAATATATTAAATTTTTAGTAAATGCATGTAAAGGAAAGAGAAGGTACTAATCAATCAGCGGCGTCTTCGTATAGTTTTTAGGGGGATCAATCGCATCCCCTGTATTTCTTGATCCTCTTCTTCCACCCACAGTTAAATTAACCAAAAATCTCGTTGAAACTACCACCGAAGGGCGGTTCATGCTATCTCGCTTGAGAGACCGTCGACTATATGAAAATGTACGCCTGTACCTAGCATATCTGCACAATAAATCAGATTCAATATGTATTGACGGATCGACAAAAACTAGCGTCATGGTAGCTATTCAACAAGAGGGTCTGCCGACTAACCTAACCGACCTTAAAAATATATTCATTCGCTACCACGAAACCTTTAATATCTCTCCATCTGAGGTTGAGAATGATTTGACAGCATTTGCCTCACATACAACATCGAAGCGTCTTTGGCACCTACAGAAAACCCGGTCAAATTTCAAAAACTATTATAGCTCCTAACAGTTTTCCCCTACAAGTTTCACCCACAATTGCTTGCTCCACAAATAATACCCACGAGATTGCCCCAAAAGTTATACCCCGAGATCCACTCCAACATTCCTCAGCAACTTCTTCATTAAAAATATTTTATCACAATTGCGGTGGTATGCGCGGCAAATTAAATAAACTTTTTGTCGACGCAAAATCCTGCCACTTCAATGTGTTAGTTTTTGCAGAAACGTGGCTAAATGATTCCTTCAAAAGCGAGGAAATTCTGGACAGCAACTGGACAGTATATAGAAATGATCGAAATTATTCTCACACAGGTCTTTCCCGTGGGGGTGGTGTCCTTATCGCAACTCACAACTCCCTATCAAGTCAGATTGTCGAAACCACTTCACACGAGCTCTATGAACACAAAATCATCAGAATTTGTTCGGATAATATTCTTTTTATTTATATTGGTGTTATTTACATTCCACCTGGTTCTATTGAAGCTATATATAACCAAATGTGTGAAACAATTTCGTCAATAACGGCTTCCTTAAATGAAGAAGATAAAGTCATTATCTTTGGCGATTTTAACCGCCCTAATATTTCCTTTGTCATTGATGAAAATGACAGTTATCTACTTCCGGTTAACCTCTCTAATCCGATTGATTTTACCTTACTTAGTACCTTTTATGGCAATGACTTACAACAAGTTAGTAGCACCCCAAATAAGAATGGCAAATGGCTAGATTTAGTATTTACTAATGCCTATGACGAAATACGCGTTCGTCCAACTCTGGAGACTGAACACTTTTTTTCTAACAGTGTGCACCATACAGCTTTAACTGCAGAGCTATCCCCCTCCAATATGACATTTACCCACTCGTTCAATAACTCGATTGTATACGATTTTCTGAATGCTGACTACGAGAGTATTAAGGTCAGTCTGAATTACTTTGACTGGACCGATCTGTCAGCATTGGACTTAGATAGTTCAGTTTCACTTTTCTACGAGCGTGTGCTCACAATTATTGATAGACATGTGCTAAAGATAAAGAAAAAAAATAAACTTTCGGAACATTGTCTAGACCAAAATCTTAGACATCTAAGAAATCAAAGAAATAAACTTTACAAATTTGTCATAAAAGGCATTAATGTGAGCGAAGAAGTAAAAATCAGATACAATGAGCTGGCTACATTATTCTCTACTGAGTCAAAAAAAGCATATCAACTATACATAAACCTAATAGGAGAAAATATTGTTCAAGAACCCAAAAAATTCTTTGACTACGTTAATGTTAAGCGTAAATCCAACGGTTATCCTACGTCGATGTTTAAAGGTAACATTATCTCTTCAAACCTGCAAGAGATTTGCAATCTTTTTGCAGATCATTTCAAAGAAGTTTTTTGTGTTCCAGGAAACCAAACTTCCAATCCTCCTCACTATCCAAATGCATTACACACGATAAATCATATTTGTCTTACACGAGATGACATAATCAAAGCAATCCACGACCTCGACCCAGGTAAGGGACCTGGCCCTGACCTCATACCCCCAAGCTTAATAATTCAATGCAAGGACCCACTAATCATGCCTTTGCTCATAATTTTTAATAAATCTTTGTACCAAGGTATTTTTCCCTCTTATTGGAAATCATCTCATCTTACCCCAATTTATAAAAATGGTGACAAAAGATCTGTTGAAAATTATAGAGGTATTGCTATATTATCGGCTATTCCAAAACTTTTTGAAAAGATAATATGTGATAAATTTACAAGCATTATAAATCCTTTACTTAATGAACAGCAGCATGGTTTCCGTAAAGGTAGATCAACCACCACAAATTTAATGATATTGGTATCTGATGTTTTAAGTAAAATGGAAAAAGGACATCAAGTCGATGCAGTCTATACGGACTTTAGCAAAGCCTTTGATCGTGTGGATCATGCTATCTTGGCTTCTAAATTAGAAAAGTTTGGTATCACAGGATCTCTTCTCAACTGGCTAAAGTCATATCTCCAAGGCAGATCACAGCTCGTTAAATTTCAAGGGACCTTATCTAAACAAATTTCCGTTACATCCGGAGTACCACAAGGAAGCCACCTTGGTCCACTTCTCTTCAACATTTTCATCTCAGATTTATCTGACATATTGAATGATATCCATCATCTGATGTATGCGGACGACCTAAAAATGTATGATGTCATTAAATCGGAGCATGATATAAATTTCCTACAGTCGAAGCTCGTATCTCTTGAACATTGGTGCATTCAAAATAATATCTGCCTGAATGTTAGCAAATGCTACATTATTACCTTCTCTCGTAAAAATTTAATAGCAAATAATATATACTCCCTCAACAACAGTGAATTATCTAGAGTAAATCATATCGTAGATCTTGGAGTTATCTTGGATAATAAGTTGCGCTTCAATCTACATTATGATAAAATCTTGTCTAGGGCTAGCAAACAACTTGGGTTCATAAAACGACGTGCAAAAGAGTTCAAAAATGTATGGGTCACTAAGTCATTATTCTGTGCGTTAGTGCGCCCTCTCCTCGAATATGGATGCATTATTTGGAACCCTGCGTTTGAATCACACAAGGAAAGACTAGAATCCATTCAAAAACAATTCTTGCTTTTTGCATTGAGAGACACCTACAATCCCCGTGATTACAGTAACCTGCCACCCTATGAACAAAGACTTAGCCTCCTTAATTTAATGCCCTTATCATCGAGAAGAACATTACTTAGTTCATGTTTCACTTTCGATGTTATTAGTGGAATTACTGACAGCGAATTTATATCAAGCAAGATAAAATTTACTGATCCAATAAGGCGAACGAGGCATACACGGCTGTTAACTGAATATCAGCGTCATACCGTCTACGCAGGTAATGAGCCCATCAATAGATGCTGTAGAGAATTCAATAATATTAGCGAGTGTTATTTGCCACCCATGTCCAAGCACACATTTAAACGAAACCTCTCAAAGTATCTTTTCCCATCCTAATACCTTTTTCCCCGTCTTTCTTTTAAACTCACTTGGGAAATTCAAGCGTTACCATTCTGAATTCCTATTTCTCACCCCTACTACCCCTTAACTCACCACCCCACTCTTTTTTAATTAAATATTTTTAGAATGTTAAGATATAAGTATATTTTTATTCTTACTTTCTCTTTTTTTTCTCCTATTTTGACGTGTAATATTAGATCATGTCAATCAGGTGGGCGGATTACGCCCACCTTGAATGACACGATTTTTCACCAAAAAAAGGGAGAAGGAGAGGGGGAAAAAAAAAACACCTAGAATAAGTAAATGCCTTGTTTGGCGAATAAATTAATAAATAAATAAAAAAATTATACATTTGCAATAAATCTTGAGCATCCATATTGTAAAAAAACTGAAAATAAAAACCAATCACACGTACACAAATGTTTTGGTTAGATTTTTCACATGGCCCTTAAGAAACTAATAGAAACTACTGACTGAGACGTCAGTATTGCTCTACCCTATATAACTTGCCATATAACAGGTTGTGTTCTTGCAGGGGGATTACGTACAATCACACATAACAAACGTTCGTTAGCTTAAAAAACAGAGTTAAAAAATTAAAAGCCACTCACTACAAGATGGCACTGGTGTAGGGGTTTGTGTCAAGACTTACGCTTTTTGATTCCGCCTATAATTTACTAAGTTTCCATGCCGAGTTATCTCAGAGTTAGGGTTTTCGTTGAGTTGGGAAAATGGCGTCGATAACTCCCAATTGTTTCCATGCAAAATGTAGAGTTAAGTTGGACATAAAGAAAGCCGCTAAATTTTTTCAATTTTGTTCTTTTTCCCCATCTCTATTAAAAAGCATACAAGAGCCAGTGCTGCCAGAAATTGCTTGGTTTTTTTTTCAATAGCAACCACTTAAATCATGACATTCTAGCTACGCTTACTACTTATTTTTGTTTGCAAGTTTGAACTTAGACAAATAGTTTGACAGTAACTGATTACATATTTGCTTGTCTCTTTACTTGGCCTACCTTTTTATACTACCGTGCTTATTGCAAATGGCAGCAATCAGTTTGACAGATAGAACCCAGCTAAATCCATCAAGTTTTGTGGAGTTTTCTTGGGTTTGACGAGACCTCACCTCAACTTGCGTTTTCATGAGAGCTAACCCTGAGTTAACTCTGTATGGAAACTCAGTAATTGAATAATTTCAAATAAAAGGTGACACCGCCAACGGAGAAGCGACATTGGAGCTACGTTGCAGAAATTTGTACTGCAATTGTTATTCAAAGCAAGCACTAAAATGGTGTGTCTTTACTTATATGAAATTAATTTCCCTCAGGTTTGTTTAATAAAAAAACTTGATGTATGATATTTTTTTCTTTATGTAGAAGGGCATATGACAGTAGGAGTATTCACGATCCAGTGGACTTGGTTGTGCAGAAATGCAGAATTGCAGTTTACAAAAACAAAATACACGTACGTCAAAAATCTGCAATTCTACACATACACTATAGCCTTTTACTAGAGGACTTGAGCAATTGTGCACTTGTGTACTTCAAAATCATTGACAGCTTTTTATTAGTGATATAAAATTCGATACCTAATACTTCTTAATATTGAAACATATTCAAGAAAATGAAACTTCGAGGTAAGAATATGTTTTTTTTTTAATCAATTAATAAAATTTACATTGAAATACATTGAAAATCATTCAACTGCAGTTCTGCAAATCTACAAATTTGCATTTTTACACAGCAAAGTGCACTGGATCTTGAATACCCCTATTGAGTACAAATAAAACTCGACTTAAGTTGTTCACGCTTGAAAGCAAATGTTTGTAATCGAATGGGTCTTGTTACACAGTCCCAATTACGTACCAACGTGAATAAAAATAAATTGCCTTCTAATTTGCCATACAGAAAGAGATAGTTGGCAAACAAATTTTAATTGAAAAAGTACTCTTTTGTCTAAAATAACTTCGCAACACTTTTTTTGAAAAGAAATGCACAACCCTGGCCTCGGAGAAGAGAATTGATGCAATGTTGGAACTTTTGTTTTGCTCGTTACTACAACCCTGAAATTCTGGTTCGTGGCCGCTCAACTCACTACTTTTTGATGACTTTTCAACTAAATAAAAGTTACTTTGTGAATAAGTACCTTCAAGTTACTTTACTTTTCGAACTAGTTACGTTTGGTCCTGCAGGGAACACTTTTTCTTTTGCAAATGTGGCCGTTTCTTGGCAATTTCAGCCTTCAATCGATCCAAAAGTGCACAGTCGCTGTTGATGGTGGTTCCTTTTTGGAGATAGTTGATGAATATTATTTCTTTCGCATCTCAAAATACAGACGCCATCACATTACAAAACGACTGTTGGGTCTTTGCTCGCTTTGGATTCGGTTCGTCGACTGCTATCCACTGTCTTTTGGATTCTAGTGTGTAATAGTGAAGCCATGTTTCATCCATTGTCACATATCGACGATAGAATTCGATTAAATTGCGGTTAAACAGCGCCAAACACTCCTTTGAAGCATCAATTCATTGTTGTTTTTGGTCGACTGTGAGTTGACGCCGCACCCACTTTACACAGAGCTTTCGCATACCTAAATGTTCGTGTAAAATGGTAAAAACATCACCATCTGATATCTTTACAATGTCAGCTAGCTCGTGCACCTTCAATTTGCGATCGTTCGTAACCAATTTGTAGATTTTTTTGATGTTTTGTGGAATAAGTCTGATTTGGGCGTCCACTGCGCTCTGCATCATTTGTGCTGGCACGACCACGTTTAAATTCAGCAATTCACTTTTCTTCCATTTGTCCCGATGGAGCAGAGTCCGGATAATGTTTATCAAGCCAATTTTTGATTTCCACTGTATTTTTTTTTTATCAAAAAGCAATGCTTTATCAAAACTCGAAATTCACTTTTTCCCATTTTTTTTTTTTCAATAACAATAGTTGCACACAAAATGCTATTACTATCGAATCAATAGTCAGATTGTTGTCAAATTTTTATACGTAACGTTTGAGAATTGGTACTAAATAAAAATCATATGGAAAAAATCTAGTAACGCCATCTATGTGTCATCCTATGGACTTTTTGGACGTACTGTTAAATAAGCTTCAAAATAGTTTAAATGTTAAGAAGTTTTTGCATGCTCTACTACAGATTGGTGCATATACCTTCTACTATTTTTTTTTTTATTATAAAATGAATACAGTAGCAATTTTATCACTTTCATCTTTCGATGCTTTTTGGCTATTTCTTAACGTTTTTGTTGTATTTTTAGCCGTATTTTCTCGGAACCTCCTTTAATTTTTTTTAAAGGCATTTCTGTCAAAAATTTATTATATTATTTCTAAGAGCTCTATGGTCCACCCTTCCATAAAAAAGTATTAAGAATACTAGCAAATGCTATGTAAGTAAGTTTTTAAAAAAGTATATTATAAGTTTATTTAGAAAATTGTTTTCATATGATATGTATATTAATAAATGTGCTTTAAAATATTAACTATTTGAAAAATATGTAATAAGTGCAAATGTGGAACAACGACTAAATTTTGGTAATAAAAACTGCTAGGGATCATTTTCTTATGTTCTATACGGCTACCGGCCCCATATTGCACCGACCCTTCTGGAATTCTCCAGATCCTCCAGTATGGCCAGTCCGCCATTGGAGGTGAAAAAGTTGAATGGTAAGATGTTGCTTGCCCTGGCTGAGGTTTATACCAGGAACTATTAGTTAAAAACTCGGGCTCACTAACCAGTACACAATAGCCGCTGTAGTGACGTGTTTTTTATGTGAGAGCCCGACTTATTTTAAATACCCCCCAAAAAATTTCTGGTTGCGTGCCATTACATTTGTATATATTGGGTTGGCAACTAAGTAGTTGCGAATTTCACTCATAGATGACTTTAGTTGAATTTTTAGGTTTGCTGATGTAATCGAAATGTCAAACACATTTCGTTATTTGATAGTTGGTACTTCAACTGTCAATCAGTAAAAAAATTTTTTTGATCGGTTGTGTAGTTTTTGTTTGGCGTCTGTTGAAAAATGGAAAATCAAAGCGAACATTTTCGTCATATTTTGCTTTTTTATTTCCGGAAAAGAAAAAACGCATCGCAAGCTCACAAAAAGTTATGTGCTGTTTATGGTGACGAAGCTTTAAAAGAACGGCAGTGCCAAAATTGTTTTGCCAAATTTCGTTCTGGTGATTTTTCATTCAAAGATGAAAAACGCTCTGGTCGTCCAGTTGAAGTTGATGACGACCAAATCAAAGCAATAATCGATTCTGATACTCACAGTACAACACGTGAGACTGCAGAGAAACTTCATGTATCACATACATGCATTGAAAATCGCTTAAAACAATGATATAAGAATCCAGGTAGCATTGATAAGTGTTGATTTTCTCTTCTAAAGGCATTCCATAAGTTGTCAAAAACAGCTGCTTATGCAACACAGCTAAAAGTGAAGAAAATGAACATACATCCATTGGCTGCATTCAGCGGAAAATTTGCTACGTAGCTGTTGAACAACTTTCGGGCTGAATGGTATGTAGCATAAAGCACTCACACAATATGTTCCCTGAGCAGTTACCTTTAATATAACACGAAATTTGTTAATGAAAATATATTAAATTTAGGTCTTATGAATGTGCAGCTGCTAAGGTTGTTCTATTGCTGCACTTGTACATTTTTAACATTTTTTATGTTTCCACTAATTAATTAATAATAGTTTATTATATTTACAATGAAGCAAAACATGGTACATATTTGTAAGTGAATAAGAAAATGTTTGTTTAATTGCAAACTCTGAAAAAAGACATTGGCCGATTGTGCTCGCTCTCTTCTTTTCCATGATAAAATTATACTTCCTGCTAAATAACATGAAATTAACAAATTACTTAACTTAAACTAATAATCACTCACTATTATTGCAACACTCACTATTAATAATAAAATAAAAAAGGAAATATTTTACAAGTGTTTCTTCTTTGCAAGCTCTGAAACATAAACGATAGCGAAAACTTCTTTGCCTGTTAACCCTGTGTCTACATGTGCCAGTAATCACATGCAAGTGGAGAATATATATTGTCTTCGAAAAAGTTCGAAATTAGGTGCAAGTTGCTTCAGCGTCCACATGTGCAAGTGGAAGTTCTTTTAAAAATGCCGTCGAATGCGAAGGTTCTCCCTGAAATTGCAGTAATGCTTGAAATTAAGAAGTTAGAAAACGAAGAAAATATGTAACTAATGTTGCTTCTTCTATATACTTGAGGAAATCCCGGAAAAACCCACAAAGCACTTCAAAAACATCACTTTTATCCCCTTTTCTGACATTTACTTGCAGCAAGTTAAAAAAATCAATGCTTAGGAAATTTCCGTGCAAGTAGCGCTGCAAGTAGGCTGCAAGTCCGCAAATGTAAGTGTAATAGTAAAAATGTTTGGATGTATTGAGTTTTTCGAACATTCACTTGCACGTGTGGACGCTAGGTTAGGTACTTGATTGTAATAACTTACAAGCTGCTAGAACGTGTTTCGATATTTTTCTAGCTCAAAAGAGATAGAAGAACAAGCACAAAATCACTCTCTCGAACAGGCTTGATATGAAAAAAAAGTAATTTTCGTACTGTAAATTTCGTAGTTTTACAATAAATTTTTCTTTATTCATAAGCATATTTATACATATAGGTTTTAATGAAAAATTAAACAGGACCTTTAAGAGTTTATTCCGGTTATTAATATCAAATAAAATAACTATATTAATAAGGTTAAAAAATTACAAGATTCAATTAAATTTGTATTATATTTTATTTGTTTGTTAATTTTTTCCTTATGTCCAAATTATAACAAGACGAATTCTTCACTCTTAAATCAACGTTTGTGTGCTCAAAACGCCTCAGATGTTTGTTTATTTAAGTTTATTTGAGAAAAAATACGACCAACGTTTGCTGACGAACTAGGCTAGGTCAAAATTTTAAAAATAAATTTACGCATCAAAGAAAATGCCAAAGATTAGTCTCCTCTTCTGATTGAATAAACTGTTTTCCAGTAATATTCAATTTCTACTTATCATTTCTGAATCACTGAAAAGATAAGCAAACACTAAATTTAAAACTTCAGAATCAAGACTTCGTTTTCTAATACCAGATTAGGAAATAGTTTGAGCAAATCCGCAAGTATTTTTAAATCTCAGTTTCTCTTTTGGACTTATCGCAAAATATAACAGCTCCAAGCACACAAATCAAATTTGAATCTGAAATCTCAAATTTTTAATAATAAACGAAAAGCGATTTAACCAAAAAACGTAATTTTTGACAAAAAATTGAAAGAAAAACGTCAGGTCATAATTGCATAAAAAAAAAAGTCGAAATGACGATAAATCGTCAATACCAACCCTGCTTTATGCTACATACCATTCAGCCCAAAAGTCACGCAACAGCTACTTAGCAAATTTTCCGCTGAATGCAGCCAATGTGAATTAAACACAGTTTATGATAAACGCTCTCTTTCTTGGCATTTTTTTGACAACTTATGGGATGCCAAGGAACTGTCACTTCTACCTGTATTCTTGTATCATGGCCTAAAACAACATTGCTATATACGAAAACTCGATATATGGGTTCCTCATGAACTGAAAGAAAATCATTTAACACAACGCATTAACATCTGCGATTTGTTAAAGAAACGTAATGAAAATGATCCATTTTTAAAACGATTGATAATTGGTGATGAAAAATGGGTTGTTTACAACAATGTCAATCGGAAAAGATCGTGGAGCAAGCCAGGTGAACCAGCTCAAACAGCATCAAAAGCTGATATTCATCAAAAGAAAGTAATGTTATCAGTTTGGTGGGATTACAAAGGAATGATAATTCCTTTTTTTTTTAAACTTTGAACTTTTATCACCCAACCGAACGATCAATTCAGATGTTTACATTGAACAACTAACAAAATTGAACAATGCAGTTGAAGCGGCCCGAATTGACAAATCGAAAAGGTGTTGTATTCCTCCATGACAATGCAATCCACACACATCTTTGGTCACTCGGCAAAAATTATTGGATCTTGGTTGGGATGTTTTGCCACATCCACCATATAGTCCTGACGTTGCACCACCTGATTACTTTTTATTTCGATCTTTGCAAAACTTCTTGAATGGTAAAAATTTCAATAATAATGATGATGTCAAATCATACCTGGTTCAGTTTTTTGCTGATAAAAACCAGAAGTTTTATGAACGTGGAATTATGATGCTGCCTGAAAGATGGCAAAAGGTCATTGCTCAAAATGGGCAATACGTTACAGAATAAAGTTATTTCGTTCCATGAAAAAATTGTCTTTTATTTTCTAAAAAAAAATCGGCAATTACTTAGTTGCCAAGCGATATAAATTGCACTATTGTCCTTAAAAAGTTAACAATTCACAAAAGTTGACAGAGCCAAAAACAAACAGGTTAACTTTTGTGAGTCTCTAATGTTTTTTGATTATAAAAAATATAGTTTTCCTGCACCGAAACTGGCGATCCTGTGATATGTATTGTAGTGTAAAAACAAAATACAAGAACACTTAAATCTAGAAAACAATAATAGAAACAATTAAATCTATAATAAAAAACCAAATACTATCCGCAGAGTTAAAGTAAACAATTTTAAATTTTACAAAGAGTCTAAAATTCTGTTTCATTGCGCTTTGCCACCCTTTTTCGTTTCCGCCGCTAAAGACCGCACAAACTTAAGTGTGACAAGGTCAGATTCATTTAAATGCATTAAGAACTAGACATCTGCATGAATAAATTTGTTTTGCCTGCAGCAAAGTGCACACTTTCGTACTGTAACACATTTTATAGTATCTTTCAAACTTGTGTACAGTACCAATGAAAGTATATTATAAACAAGAGAATGCATGACTATCAGATATATTTTTTGGAATTTTTTGATAAGCAGTTCCCAGTTTAGAACTGCGGAAAAAAGTTAGAACTAAACAGAACTAAAAAGCTACAAAATTAATAAAGTCTCTCTCTTCTTGTATTCCTTGGCTTGTTACCAGGCGACCAGAAAACAGAAGTAAGCAACATTCTTTTTGTTTTCGATATGATCGTACCACTTTTCTCTTCTGCCCTCTGCCCAACAAGCGCATCGTGAACCCTGTCTGTCTCTGTCGCTCTCGCATGTGCGCGCTGTAGCGCATGCGAAAGTGTTTTTTTTTTCGATACTGATTTGTGAATGAATGTGTGTAAGCTGTAGCGCATGTGCAAGTGTTTTTTAGGTCGATACAAATTTGAATGTATGTGTGTAAGCTGATACACTGATTTCAATGTATGTGTGTTAGCTGAAATGAAATAAATTTTGGATTTTTCGTTTGGTTTTCGCTTGCTTGGCCAAAGCAAAAAGGCTTGTATTTCTGATCTTGCTACCAGGCAATCCGAAAACAAAGCAAGCAATATTCTTTTTGTTTTCTGCTGTCGATATGATCTTACCGCTTTCACTTCTCCCCGCTAACAATCATGCGTTTGAATGAACTCTACCATGTGTTGTTGTTATTGTAGTCAGCTGTTAAGATTGTTTACATTTGTTGGTATAGTTAGCTAGAAATTTTCGGCGTTTTGAAGTTATTCTTATTGGAAGCTCTACAGTTGGCATTTTTGCTTAATAGTATTTTTAAATAGATATTATCAATTTACGAGTTATTCAACACATAAACTGATATTACTCTTAATGTTTATATGCAATATTTTTATTGCTCTTCATTTCAGTATAGCCAATTTTTAATCAACATAAAAATTATAAACATAAAATTATAAACATATATGTACCTATATTCTCGATATAACTACACTTGAAATGTTAAGCAATGCAAACAAGTGTATGCGTACTATAGAGTGCTCTATGGCCGGATTGTTTATTAAAATTTTTCTTCTTTCTTTGCTAACTTGTAAAAAGCTGATTTTAAGATTTTTTATACCCCAACGCGTACTGCGTAAGGGGTATATTAACTTTGTCATTCCGTTTGTAACGCCAAGAAGGAGGCGTGGCAGGTACAGAAAAACATGTATATAATTTTGATCAGCATCATCTCCTGAGTCGATTTCCGTGTGTCCGTCTGTCTGTCCGTCTGTCGACACGATTACAGCCGCAATTTTAAAGCTATCGCGCTGAAATTCAAAATATAAGTTTATTTTTAAAAAAAGGAAGATCAAGTTCGAGAATGGGCCAAATCGGATGAAAACCACGCCTACCTCCCATACAAATTGGCTTTATTTTAAACGTAAAATCTCTTCAAAATCTGCAAAAATTAAAGAAATGTTTTAAAATTTTCCACATAAGCTTTGATATTTAATATAAACCATCTGTATGATATATGGCAAAATCGGATGAAAACCACGCCCACTTCCCATACAAAGTGGCTTTATTTTAAACGTAAAAAACGTATTTTAAACGTAAAATAAAAATCCACAAAAATTAATGAAATGTCTTGAAATTTTGCACATTAGCTTTGATATATAATATGGATCATCCCTATGATATATGGCAAAATCGGATCAAAACTACGCCTACTTCCCATACAAAGTGACGTCATCAAAATAGGAAAACTTTCGTTAATATATAAAACTGAATGTCATCGTGTATGTCGTGGCTAAAAGCTTCGAATATACTTTAATATGGCCGCGGGGGGGTATTTTAGCTTCGGTACTCTGCCGAAGCTCCACCCTTACTAGTTTTTTATATCGATGGCCATACGTTGACTGAAACTAACGATTTTTTGAAATTGATATTTTTAATATTTTTTTAAAAATTTTAAACAAGGTTTTTCTTATAAAATGACCAAACAAAATCCCGAATTTTCTTTATACTTAATGACTTTTTCTTCTCATTTCAAAAATATTTAGTACTGATTTTGTTTTATTTATTGATTTTAATTGTAAATTTTAAGCGGCTGAATTTTTAGTTACGAGGTGTCAACGTATGGCCATCGATATAAAAAAATTGTATACAATAAAATATAATAAGAATAAATAAAATTTAAAAAATTTTGTTATTTACTTTATAAAGGAGAAAGGGTTTTAAAATGTTTCAATTGCATTTATTTCAGCTAATTTTTATTTTTAAAAATCTTAAAATCAGCATTTTACAAGTTAGCAAAGAAAGAAGAAAAATTTTAATAAACTATCCGGCCATAGAGCACTCTACAGTACGCATACACTTCTCCGCATTGCTTAACATTTCAAGTGTATTTATATCGAGAATATAGGTACATATATGTATATAAATAATTTTTATGTTGGTTAAAAATTGGCTATACTGAAATAAAGAGCAATAAAAGTATTGCATATAAACATTGAGAGTAATATCAGTTTATGTGTTGAATAACTCGTAAATTGATAATATTTATTTAAAATTTATATTAAGCATAAATGCCAACTGTAGAGCTTCCAATAAGAATAACTTCAAAACGCCGAAAATTTCTAGCTAACTATACCAACAAATGTAAACAATCTTAACAGCTGACTACAATAACAACAACACATGGTAAAGTTCATTCACACACATGATTGTTAGCGGGGAGAAGAGAAAGGGGTAAGATCATATCGACAGCAGAAAACAAAAAGAATATTGCTTGCTTTGTTTTCTGATTGCGGTAGCAAGATCAGAAATCAAGCACTTTGCAATGGTTGTCTCTGCCAACAAAAGCATAAACCAAACGAAAAATGAAAAATCCAAAATTTATTTCATTTCAGCTTACACACATACATTTAAATCAGTGTATCAGCTTACACACATACATTCAAATTTGTATCGACCTAAAAACACTTGCACATGCGCTACACCTTACACACATTCATTCACAAATGAGTATCGAAAAAAAAACACTTTCGCATGTGCGCGCTGTAGAGAGCGACAGAGACAGACAGGGTTCACGATGCGCTTGTTGGGCAGAGAGCAGAAGAGAAAAGTGGTACAATCATATCGAAAACAAAAAGAAAGTTGCTTGCTTCTGTTTTATGGTCGCCTGGTAGCAAGCCAAGGAATACAAGAAGAGAGACTTTATTAATTTTGTAGCTTTTTAGTTCTGTTTAGTTCTAACTTTTTTCCGCAGTTCTAAACTGGGAACTGCTCATCGAAAAATGACAAGAAATATATCTGATAGTCTTGCAATCTCTTATTAATAATATACTCTCATTGCTGCAAGTTTCATGTTACACACGGCATGCATGAGAATGTTTAAACAACAACAACATGCAATGAATGAGACGACTAATGCCGATGACATTTCTAAGTCAATGCCAGAATTTAAGCAAACCAAAAATGTTTGGTTATTAAAAACTTTATTGAGGAGAAAGAAAAGTTATATTGATCAAAATTAAATTGATTGGTCATCTTTTTAAATTTTTGGAAATAAGCTTTAAAGAATGGAAATGTATAAGGAGTTATGGAAATACTGGTAAATTAGTTTTATAAAAAAATACTTGTAAATTTTGTAATAAACCAAGTTTTCGAAAATAAAATCAGAATTGATCTTAGACAAAATTGAGCACACCAGCTCTGACTTTAATTTGAATTTTCACAAAGAACGGCTTTTTAGCCAACAGTTAATAAGCGTGGTTCGCTTTAAATACCAAAGGATTTTTTCCGACAGTTTCGAAAACATCCTTCACTTTATTTTATTTCCATAACAATAAAAATAAAACAAAATCATTAAATTTATTACAACATATAAAAAAAAAACCTTCTATACAGCGGTACAAAAAAAGTCCGTCGACACGATAGAAGACAATCTAAGCAAATCGCAATTTGCTGCTAGATAGTGCTAATAACGAATATCAATTACACGTCACAAATAAAAGCAAATCTTCAGAAAGTTTAAGCGGCGCCTCGCCATCAATCCTCAAGCACCTCTCGCCTACGAACAGCAGCTTTCTGAGCTACAACAAATACGACTAGTCCTTCGTGGCGTTTTTGAAGCACAACATTCACAAGTAACGACATCGTCATCTACAACATCACTTATCACATGCAGCATCAACCGACCAACAAAAATAACGTCTCAGCGGTTATCACACGACAATCATAGCGGCACACATCCGCAACCACCGTGGCTATAAAAATCGGCCAAAACCACAGTGGCCAACAATACGACGCGCAACGACCTACAAACTATGTACGTCGAAATCGTCACAACAGCAACACCATCCAACTGAACAATCAAAACAGCATCAACTACAAAATTTTGCTCAGCAGAAACTACACCAGCATCACCGTAATTTTTGCTACAAACTTCGAATGCCGTCTCTCAACAAGCACCGACAAGCAAGAATTTAATGCCTTCACGCCAATTATAACTTTATCAACAACAACAACATTAGCAACAGCAATAACAACAGCAGCGAAAACATGTTTTTCATATAAACTTATATAATTTCAAAAATTTTTTCACAATCCATGTAAATTTTTTTTTTGTCATTGCCATATGGTAGAATAAGGGAAGGTTGTATTATTCGAGCTGAAACAGCTGCTCAGCTGTGGGCATATTATGTCAAAATGAGGTGATGACATTTAACGATGTTGTTTTTCTGAAATAAAAAAGGGATTTTCCTGAAAAGGGGAAAAAACAATTTTTAAAACGACATATTTTAAATATTTAGTTGAATAGTTAATTTTTGCAAATTTTTAAAAACAAAATAGTGGAGGGATTTCAACAAAAGCTATGGCACAATAAATGCACAATTATTTATATCAAAAACTCAAATATTAACACTATTTTTAAATTTATTAAAAGAACCGAATGTTGCAAAATGTAACAACCTTTTAAAAAATAAGTAGGTACTTATTTCTGAAAAATTATAAATTCATGAAATTTATTAAAACTTAGAAAAATTACTAAATTTTTATATTATTTTACTTAATTTTTCGAACAAAATTAAAACAATCATTTTAGAGGCGGAATTTTAAGAGTTTTTTATTTCCTAAAATTTTTTGCTTCAGTTTTTGATTTATTAGTCTTTTATTTAAATTTTTTATCCTAAAATGCATTCTGCATCTTAGGAAGAGGCGCTTTACCTCTGTTGGTAAATCTATACCATCGCACAAATTCATTAGCATTGTTTGATAATTTTGACAAACAACAATATTTTTGCCGTTAGCATTATTGAAACATCGCTCCAATTCCAGTATTTTGCCAAGAAATCCAGCGGATGGTTTTTTCAAGCTGCCTTGGGAAATTTGATCAACAAAAGTGAATGAGCAATCTGTAGTTATATGTTGTTCCAACTTTAACCGCCTTATGATGTAGTCAGCTACATATTCAAGTGCATCCTCGTGAAGTATATCGATGTCCTCGCCGTCCTTATGCGCACTGCTCAGTTCTTGTGGAAATTCGTCCTCTTCATATATATTACCGCCGGTATCAATGATTTTAAGAACATTCTCCGTTTCTGCATTATTAAATGCATAAAGCGCCAAACGAGGGCGGTGAGATCTCGAACCAATCTGTTCTGTCTTCCTGAACATTTCCAGTTGAGTTTAAATACTCTGTACTTCGTGCTGTATGGTGACCTAATATCTAATACCTAATAGATATTATCGAAGCCTATACTTGAACTCTTTTGTGACTCTAGTTCCTTTCCAAATGGCATTTTACTTGGTACATGTGATGGAGTGTTCAGCTTTGAGTTATGTAGATCGAACCAATTATTTATTAAATCAATAAAATCTGCAGTTGGACAAGGGTTATAAGGATCTTTTCATACAGAGAAACACCTTCTTATTGCGCTGGCGGTTGTGTGAGAAAACAGCTGTGCCGCGAGCTTTACTTTTTGCCTTCCTTTTATAGAAAAATGTATTGAGGTTTGAATATTTGTAACATTTCAGAAGTAATTAACCCTCTAACGCCTGCTTTCCATATTGTTTGTTACAAGTGACAAGAAGTCACTTAAAACCAAAAAAATATCGCAGTGGGTATTAAAGGGTTAACATTATCTATATATATAAAAATGAATGTATGTATGTGGGTATGTGGATATGTGTGTATATCACGTATAGACTCCAAAACCACCGAACCAAACTTTATGAAATTTTTAGGGATACTAAAGCAACATTCTGGAAGTGTTCCTGTGCAGTTTGGTGTTGATTGGACAAGGGGGCGTGGTACCTCCCATACAACCCAAATTGGCTCTATCGCCCACAAACCAAAATAAAATGCTATATATAAGACGTTAAAATCATATACAACTAAAATTTGGTAATTTTGTTCAGATGGTTACTTCCGGTAACTGTACAAAAAATGGGCGTAGTCTAAACTTTATATACACTATATCGACGCCCACTTTTCAGCAATCGTTTTAATTCCTGAAATGTTCAAGTTTTGATAGTGAATCTTGGTATGCAGGTGCAATGGATACAAGTGGCAGTCACTATGTAAATATAAACGTTGTCACGCCCACTTTTACCGCCCACAAATCAGTAAAAATGTTTCATATCAGACGGCTTTTGCCGTAGAAGACAAAGATTTGGTAATTTAGTTCGTATGGTTACTGTCGCCCAATGTACAAAAAATGAGCATGGCCCCACGATATCTACGCCCACTTTATCGAAATCATGCTAATTCCTGAGTTGTACACGTTTTGATAGTGAATCTTGGTATGCAGGTTCTATAGGTCCAAGTGGCAGTCACTATGTAAATATAAATGTTGTCACGCCCACTTTTACCGCCCACAAATGAGTAAAAATGCTTTATATCAGACGGCTTTTTCCGTAGAAGACTAAGATTTGGTAATTCAGTTCATCAGTTCATATGGTCACTGTCGGCAACTGTTAAAAATTGGGCGTGGTCGTAACATATATACGCCCACTTTTTCGCAATCATGTTTATTCCTGAGTTGTACAGGTTTTGATAGTAACACTTGATATGCAGGTGCTCTAAGTGGCAGTCACTATGTAAATATAAATGTTGTCACGCCCACTTGTACCACCCACAAAAAAAAAAAAAAACGAAATGGCCAATTTCAGCCCTTGAAAGCACTTTGACCGAGCTTCTTATGATCAATTGTGTTGTGCGTGTTGTGAAATGTTTGAACACAAATGATCGAGAACTGGACCTACATGTTTTATGCCGACTCCGAACGGCTTATGTTTTCAAGAAGCTTTTTATGGCAGTTTTTATTCTCTGAGGTTTGCCATTGTCTGCAGAGAGGTGACGGCCGAACAGAAAAATTAATTCAATTGAAAAACTTTCCGTATCAGGTGGGATTCGAACCAGGGTTCTCTCGCGTATGGGCCACACACTCTACCCACTACGCCACGGCCGTCACTTGGTTTTTTTTTACCCACAAATTAATAGAACTTCTATAAATCAGACGATTCTCATCGTTAAATACTAAAATTTGGTAATTAAGTTCATACACTTACTCTCGACAGCTTTGCAAAATATGTGCATGGTAGCTTTAAATCTGTGCCCACTCTTCAGAAATAATTTTATTTAATTCATTTATTTAGTTTTTTATTAATGTACTATAGTTAATTACAATTTAAAAATTATAACTAAGTAAGCACTAGCTGCCAGGGCTATCGGTTAGAAATAATTTTAATTCCTGAGATGTGAACGTTTTGATAGTCAAACTTAGTATGTAGGTGCTATAGGCGAAAGTGGCGGTCACTTTATACATAAATGTTACCACGCCTACTTTTAACGCTCACAAATCCATGTCAGACTTTTTTTACAGTAAAAGACTTAATCTTGGTGGATTAGTTCATATGGTTACTGTCAGAACCCTTCAAAAAATGCACTTTGCACTTTATCTACGCCGACTTTTCAGAAATCATTGTTGTTTCTGAGCTGTATAGTATATATAGTATATATAATATAGTAAATTCTAATTCAGCAGATAAGCTTTATGAATTCAATTTTAAAAATGCTGACTTTTTGAAGTTGAATCAGTTGCTTCATGGTAAACTTAATGCAATTTTAGAATATATAAATGTAAATTGCCTTGATGACTCCATACATTTTTTTTATATGGAACTCTTTGCTGTGTTTTCTCAATCAGTACCTTATAGTCTCAAATTTGCGAGGAATTCTGCGTACCCGTGGTACACAAAGGATTTAAAGACTCTTCGCAACAACAGGAATAGGGCATGGAAGAAATACGTCTGTAGCTTAGGCTCAAACGACCTAGAAACTTACAAACGTTTGTTTCTGGAATTTTGAAAATCGCTCAGCTACATTATATCACGAATATTTAGATAATGTTAAGCTGAGAATATTGAAAAATTTGTGGCTTATTCGCCAATCTTTTTAAAGAATCATTCTGTTCAGATTCTTTTACTCCTGATGGAGAGTATTTTGAATATATGAATTCCGAACCCAGAGTATCTTTGGAACATATATCCTTCACTCCAGAGGATATTTTAATGTATATTAGATCGATCGATGAGGAGTTTGGTGCTGGACCTGACGGTGTTCCTGCCGCAGTGTTAACACAATGCGGTTCCGTTTTGAGTCAACCACTTTCTTTATTATTCAATAAATCTATTAACGAAAGTTATTTTCCACTTTTTTGGAAAAAATCATTTATAAGTCCTATTTTTAAAAAGGGTTGCAGGAACGATGTTAGTAACTATAGGCCTATCGCTAAGCTCTCATCGATTCCAAAACTTTTTGAGCGGATGGTGTATGATCGGGTGAAAATTCACTGTGGGGAAGTCATAACAACTCGTCAGCATAGTTTTGTGAATGGCAGATCCACTGTGTCTAATCTTCTCGATTTTACAACATTCTGCTTAAATTCTATTGATTCTGGTAACCAGGTCGATTGTGTTTACACTGACTTTAGTAAGGCATTTGATAAGCTACCACACAATCTAATCTTATTTAAACTTGAGTTAATGGGATTTCCACAATATTTTGTGAACTGGATTAAATCGTATTTGGTAGAGCGATCTTATCAAATACGTTTCCGAGGCGCATTATCTTCTGAATTTATTGCTGGATCAGGTGTTCCTCAGGGTAGTCACCTTGGTCCTCTTCTGTTTATTTTAGCTATCAATGATGTAACTCACGTCATTGAACACTCTCATCTGCTTATTTATGCCGATGATATGAAAATATACGGAACGATTAATTCTAGAGATAATTCAGATCTACTCCAGTCTGATCTAAAATCCTTTGAAGTTTGGTGTTCTAAAAATAATATGTTTTTAAATTCAGATAAATGCCAAACTATGACCTTTTCGCGAAAAAGGAACAATTTTATATTTGATTATAAGATTAAAGATACTGCCTTGAGTCGTGTAGACACCGTCAAAGACCTAGGTATATGCATGGATTCTAAGCTGTCGTTTAACATTCATATTGATAATATTTGTAAAAAAGCATCTTCAATGCTTGGTTTTGTAAAACGCTGGGCCAAAGAATTTAATAGCATGATTACAACTACAACGTTGTATTATGCAATCGTGCGTCCTCACTTAGAGTATGCAAGTCAAGTTTGGTCCCCAAGTTACAATGTGCATGTTGATCGAATAGAAAGAATCCAAAAACGTTTTGTTCAGTTTGCTCTAAGGGGCTTAAGTGGAACTGACATATTAGACCTTCCTCCTTATGAGGATCGTTTAAAACTATTAAAAATGCAGTCTTTAGGTGATCGAAGGAAATCGGCAGATATCGTATATTTACACCAGCTCATAACAGGTGTATTCGATTCTCCCGAACTTCTTTCTCACATAAATTTTAACACTAACCGTAGAAGCAGTAGAAACGCTAACAACTTAATTTATTTGCCATTTAGTAGAACAAATTATATGGCTACTGCTCCTTTAAGTCGCATGAGTTCCTTTGTTAACAATTGTAGCGTTTTTGATGTTAATTTGTCAAAAGGTCAACTCAAAAGTAGATTAAAATTAGTTGTGTAATTAGATCTATATATACGCATGGTTAGTTGTTACGTCTTGTGTTGTCCCTGAGCCCAACCCATTTATTGGTGGGTAAATTTTTCCCACATTAACTTGTTTGTGGTCACGGTTATCCATAACATTGATATTTTCAATGATTACTGGGTAGTGGCTTTAGATGGGTTAATGCTGAGGAAGTGCGATATAGCTGTAGTAGCTGAACTCTATTGTTATTGTACGCGTTTTGATAGTGAAACTTGGTATGTAGGTGCAATGGGACCAAGTGGCGGTCAATATATATATAAATGTTGCCATGCCTACTTTTTCTGCTCATCTATCTATCTGTAAATGTAAAAAATGTATGTATGTATACTAAGGCTCCTCATAAAAAAAGGTGTTCGGGTCGGTTCCTCAAAATAATGCTTTATGTTATGATGATTCCCCAAATATTTCGACTGTAGGGATAGCCAACCGTGAGCTAGAATGGTTTGAAAAAAAAAAAAAAAAAAACTTAAAGGAAATGGCCATTTCAGACTTTGACCGAGCTTCTTATGCGTGCGTGTTGTGAAATGTTTGAACACAAATGATCGAGAACTTTACCTACACATGTTTTATGCCGACTCCGGACGGCTTATGTTCTGAAGAAGCTTTTCATGCCAGTTTTTACTCTCTGAGGGTTGCCATTGTCTGCATAGTGATGACGGCGGAACAAAAAAATTAATTCAATTGAAAAAACTTTCTGTGTCAGGTGGAATTCGAACCTGGGTTCTATGGCATACATGCCACGCACCTCAACCATTATGTCACGGAATGGTTTGAAATATGCTCTAAAAATCGAGTTTTATATAAAAATATTTTCTGATGTGGTATTTAAAAATAACAAACGGTCAGAAATAATAGTAATGAAAAAGTTCTTCCAATCTGCACCAATAAATTTTAAGTTTTTACAGTCGGACCAGAGATAATGCAGATTTTCATTAATTTTTTAACTTTTTTTTTTGTATTACTTTCACTAAAATTCAAATTATAATTTTTTTTTGTTTGCCATGTTACTTTTAGTCAAATAAATTATCTATTGATGATAAAATATAGTGAAAAACTAAATTGAATGAAATTACAAAAAAATGTACACATTTTATGCATTGTACAATTTATTTGACTAAAAGTAGTATAGGAAAAGATTCGTTTGAATTTTAGTGAAAATAATATGAAAAAAGTTAAAACAATCCATAAAAATCCGCATTATCTTTGTCCAACGGAAAAAATTTAAGATTTTTTATGCAAAATTTTTTTCATTACTCTTATTTCTGACCGTTTGTTTTTTTCTAACTAAGATACCAGCCAATATTTTTAGTCGAAATATTTTGGGGATCATCATAACACAAGCCATGGATTATTTTGAAGAATCGGACTGAAGAACTTTTTTTTTCTAAGGAGCGTGAGGTGACTTATAGCCCTATTCTGTTGATTGACAATTGTAAATTTATTGACAACGGCACCTTAAGTCTTATTCTTAAATATAAACAAAAGCTCATAACATTACAAAACTGTTAGCAACATAAAAAAAAATATTCAGAATAAATAAATAAGCGAAACATTTTGAATGTTTTCAACCCCTTGGACCAAAAAATAGCACATAAAAACTAGCTTGTCAATGAATTTACAGTTGTCAATCCACATAATAAGGCTATTAATGTATATACGTATGTGGGTATATGTGTATATCACGTAAATACTCCGAAACCGCTAAGCCAATTTTTATACCAAAGCCTTGAGAGGATTCCTGTGAAGTCTGATGCCGATCGTAAAAGGCACCTAAAATACACCTAAAATTTTCGATTTCGAACAGTTTTGGAATTATAGGTCGCGCAGCCTCGGAATTCAGTATTCGACCTCAATTTACACATACTGTTCCACAGGTAACATTTTATGGGTGTTGGACGAGGGGCGTAGTACTTTTTCCGCACCCAAAATTTTTGGTATAGCTTTCGAAATAAGTCACACATCAATGAAACTCGGTAAGAACTTACTATAAAAGCATGGCTTCACTAAAGCTACGGCCTCTTTAGGGGATAAGCGCTGAGCGCAGCGAAGCGCGCCGGGTATAAGCTAGTAATATATAATGGGTAATATACTTTACCTGCACTTTTTATTGATAAGTTCTCATCTGTTATTTTATATGCAATTGATACGTCAGACACGGATGCTTGTTGCATCATTTCCTTTATTGTTTGTGGCGTTATAAGTGTGTTGTCAAACAAAAAGCCTGAATCAAGGAAATGGTTCCTAACCAGTTTTAAGAGACGAGGAACGTCTGCAAACACGTATATTTCTTCGTTTTCATTTGTTGGGTTTTGAAACCAGGTTCGATCTTTAATATGTTACAAAATAACAAAGGAACTCAATTATTTTATACATCTTACTGATGTTTACACCAAGTTCTTTCCAAAGAGATTGATTCGAAGGACCCATGTCAGAGAAATAGCAGCGATTTCGTCATTTTACAGTCGTATCTATAATATACCGGCTGAATTTCTTTAGGTCGAGTGGGAATTCTAAACACTTTTTTTATAATAAGTATAAAAAGTTAAATTTGGGGGCGCGCACTAAAAACTTTCTTAAATATAAAACTCGCGGACTGTTGAACTTAAAGAGACCGTGGTCAGTTTATTAGTATTCAACTTAAAACTAACAAAGTTAAAACAAAGGCAGCGAGAAGCGCTGCCCAAAAGAAAAAAAAGGAAATATATATATATATAAGAGCGGCAGCAACGGGCAACCACCAGTGGCGTTAACATCCCGCCCGCCTTGCAGGAATGCAATCTTAGATTACCAGGCACCTTGCCCAGATAGTACCCAGCCAAAAATTGAATTTTGCGCTAATGGCATGCCAAATCCGGATGGGAAGATTCCCGGCTGCATCACGCGCGCATACACATCACTCCCACGCAGAATATGGACCGGCGATGAAACATAAAAGTTGGGATCAGCCAAATTTAAATTTCGAAATTCCTGTCTGATTCGCTCGTCGATGCTCTTGATCGGTGTCACGACCTCCAACCGCCGCTCGACCCTAGCTGTCGTTTCAATGCGGACGCTAGACTCATGCTGACCCCGGATCATCAGAGCGCACACCTCAGTGCCATCAACCACAGACGTCGGCAGCCTCCAATTCAGAACCAACGCTTTGGCAATTGTCGTCTGCGGGAGACAGGCATCCAGGATAGCGCGCTCTGAGACGAGGCGACCATTTGCCCAGGTGGTGACGCGTTGGAGGGTTTTTGCTGTCGGTTGCTCTGGGGGAGATCGCTTCGGGAAAGAGTCCCTTGCCGAAGACGCTGACGGTGCATTCGACAGCGATCTCTGCCCTTGCCGAGACCGCTTCGGGAAGTGGTCCCTAGCTGAAGACGCTGTCGGAACTTGCGACTGCGGTCTCTTTTGAGGGGGGCCCCGCTTCGGGAGGTGGTCCCTAGCCGAAGACGCTTTCGGTGCTGTCGACTGCGGTGCCTGCCACGTCGGACGTGGTGGCCTATAACCCCTTGGTTTTGAGCTGATGGGCTCATCTTGAGCAGTCGCTGTTGCCTTCTTGGCTCGAGAATGCCTACCTCGGGGCCTCCTGGAGTGAGCCCGACAAGTTCGGACTCGTAGGCGCGAGTGGAACAAGCTATGGTGGTCTTCACCACAGTGACGGCATCATCCATTGCTCCGACAATCCTTTCTCATATGACCCCTCGAGAGGCAGTTGGAGCAGTGAAAGTTAAGTAACACTGCTCGCGACGGAAGATTATGCTCCAACGAGCACAAGCTACACCTAGCCTTGGCGCCACTGCTGGCTACGACCGTGACCACGCTTGTCACCGAAGCTCGCTGCGGTGCGAGTTTTTCTGCAGGCAACTCGAGCACCGTCTCCGTCTCGCTGGCGCCAAACTCAGATTCTGTCTGGAGAATCATTTCCTCCAGAAGATCGCTGACGATGTTGGTGGTGGACATTCTGAAACGAGACAAAAAGAAACAAAAAAGGAAAAACAAGAAAGGCAGGTGGTTTGGAGAAATAGTGACTTAGCTACGCAGACGGAAGTGCGACAAGCTTAACTATAGGTCGAGTTATACAACCTCGCTCGGTTCGGACATCGGCGACGCGAACTCTATTATCGCTACCAGTGTAAGTCTTTAATATTCGACCTAATCGCCATTCATTCGCGGGTAAGATGTCTTCTTTCACGACAACTAAGTCATTTACTTTTAAATCTAATTGAGGACTTTTCCACTTAACATGCCTATGCATCACCTTCAAATATTAATTTTTCCACCTGGTGCAGTAATGCTGATGCATTGCCTTGACCTTCTGAGAAGTGGGCCTCCGACCAAGAAATGGCCTGGAGTCAGAGATTGAAAGTCACCAGGATCTTCGGACATGGCGGTAAGAGGCCTCGAGTTAAGACAAGCTTCGATTCTGTTAAGCAAAGTTGTGGCCATTTTCTTAAAACTTTTTACACCCGCTTCCCAAAGGCCTCCCATATGGGGAGCACCTGCTGGAATGAAGTGCCATGCAATTTCTTGCTGCATGTACTGAGCTAAAAGACCGTCATGAGATTCCTTTAGAAAATCTCTAAAATCTTTCTTTAGTACTTTGGAAGCGCCAACAAAGTTAGTACCATTGTCAGAATAGACCTTTGCTGGGCAGCCGCGTCTAGCGACAAAACGAGAGAAAGCCGCTAAAAAGGTGGCAGTTGACAAGTCGCTTGTGGCTTCTAGATGAATTGCCTTCGTAGCGAAACAAACAAATAAGCACACATAGCCCTTACTAATTCAACAAGATCTACCGATGTAGCTTTTTATGTCGAAAGGACCAGCGAAGTCAATGCCAGTGGACGAGAATGGACGCGAAATAGCGGTTCTGTCTATTGGTAGAGCAGCCATAATTTGAGTTCTCTGTAGCTTTTTATAGACAACACAAGTCTTACAATTGTGCAGGGTTGTTTTTATCAGGTTTTTAGCACGTGGAATCTAGTATTGCATTCGTAACAGACGAAGCACTAACTGGTTTCCTCCATGAAGGGAAATTTCATGAATAAAACGTACTAAAAGACGTGAAAACTGGCAGTTATATGGCAATATAATCGGATGCCTTTCATCATATGATAAAATTGGCGAAGAGGCTAATCGCCCACCAACACGCATTAATTCGTCATTATGCAGAAATGGATTCAAGCTAATAATCGAACTCTTGGCGCTGATAATATTTTTAGTTACTAAACTATAATATTCATCAGGAAAGTTAATTTTTTGACATAACAATACGAGTCGTGTTTTTACGTGTTTAATTTCTGCGTTGTCAAGACATGTTAATTGTTTGACAAATGTAGTACGAAAACGTGGATGCGTGCGATGAAGAAAACGAAAGACATAAGCTAACACTCTTAGACCTCTCGAGAGAGAAGAGAAACGCTCCAAAACGTCTTCGTATTGAGCAAAGTATGCAAGGTTTACTTTCACAGCTTTACGCTCAAGAGACGTGTCTAAAACTGCAGGTTGAGTTTTTCTTTGCCAAGACGAGCGTTCGAGTGAAAGCCATGATGGCCCATGCCACCAAAGATCGTTATCGATTAGCTCTTGGGGTGTAACGCCACGTGTGGCTAAGTCCGCCGGGTTTTCATGTGATTCTACATGAAACCAGTTTCTTACGCCAACCTTGTCTGCTATTTTAGAGACTCTATTCGCTACAAACGTTGTCCAAGGAGGCTTACAAAGCCAGGCAAGTACGATTGTGGAGTCTGTCCAACAATATAATCGATGCCTATCTATTTCTAGGTGTGATAACAGGGTGTCGACCATATCAGCGAGAAGTGTTGCTCCGCAAAGTTCAAGACGAGGTAATGAAATCGCCTTGACTGGGGCCACTTTGCTCTTTGCGTAAAGCAGGTGAGTGACAATGCAATCACCTTGTTTAACACGGATATAAATAGCTGCAGCATATGCCTTTTCAGAGGCATCAGAAAAGGCATGAAATTCTATCTCAGAATTGGGTGAATAACTAACATAACGAGGTATGCGAATGTTATTAATGGTTTCATAATCCATCAGAAAAGTTTGCCAAGTTTGAAAACTGTGGGCAGGAATATTTTCATCCCAATCGATTTCATCCAACCAGATACGCTGCATAAGAATTTTAGCTGTTACCACAATAGGTGCTAGCCAACCTGCAGGATCAAAAAGTTGTGCGATGACAGATAGAACCTCGCGTTTAGTGTAGGATGTTTTAATTTCTAACTGTTTGGCAGTGAAATAAAATAAATCGGAAGTGGCATTCCAACGGACACCTAAAGCCTTGGCGCAACTAGCATCTTCTAGCATTAAAAAGTTTTCTCGCAGAAGATGCTCTGTCGGTAGGTCTGCTAAAAGGCTAGATACATTTGCAGTCCATTTACGCATTGCAAAACCGGCAGAATCTAGAGCAGCTATAAGCTCATTTCTAGCCTTAATTGCGCTTTTCACGTCATGAGCTCCAGCTAAAGCATCATCGACATAAGTGAAATGCCGCAAAATTTGCGCAGCAAGAGGATACTGCTGTTGAACATCATCTGCCAATTGCAGCATGGTTCGAATGGCTAGGTATGGTGCGCAGTTTACGCCGAACGTAACAGTTTTCAGCTCATAATCCTGAATCATATCATCAGGAGAGCTTTTGTATAGGATGCGTTGGAACGCAGAATGCTCTGGATCAACAAGGATCTGGCGGTACATCTGCTGAATGTCGCCATTGAAGACATATTCAAAAAAACGCCATTTTAATACCAGAAGCGTCAAGTTCGCTTGAAGAACTGGGCCTGTGTGAAGGACATCATTCAAGCTAACACCGTTAGAAGTTGAGCTTGACGCATTGAAAACTAACCGAACTTTCGTTGTAGTACTCTCTGGCTTTAATACCGCATGATGCGGTAAATAATAGTGAGATGGTGAAATCTCAAACTTAGGAGGTGAGACCCGATTCGTATGATCCGATTTTAAGTAATCCTTTACCATTTCATCATATTGCAACTTAAATCCTGGATTTTTAGTCAATCGAGCTTCACCACGAAGAAATTGCTTCAAAGCGATGCCTCGGGTAGCCACTAGGGTAGCCACTTTTGAATGGCAAAGTGACTATATATCGACCCTTGTCATCACGTCTTGTGGTTTTCTGATAGTTTTCTTCACAAAACTTATCAGACGCCGATAAATGCTTCTGTTTAGGAAGTTCCTCCAACTCCCAAAAGCGAGCAATCTGTTAATCGATTGCTACTTCACTAAAGTGTGTCAAGCACGTTGTAAAGCTTAATATTTTTCTACGAGGAAGGGGCCCAGTAAACATCCAGCCGAACACAGTTTCTTGAGCCAAAAGTGATCCCAGAATATTCCTCGCCACCGATGAGTACATCTATCGGACCGCTTCTAAAGAAGTGTGGGTCAGCCAATTGTAAATTGGGCAAACTTTCACACAAAGAAGGATCAACGGAACACGACGGCAGGTTTCCAGTTAAGCGTGACAGCACAAAGGCTGTAGCTTATATTTGGAGTTGCCTGTTTTTGGGAGAACTAATGATCAAGTCACAAGCTTTTGTGACTTGCGCCGATACTGCGTTATTTAAACCCGAAACTTGAGCATTCACACATCTCGTGGGTAACTTCAGAATCTTCTGCAATTTTTCAGATACAAACGTACCTTCAGAGCCAGAGTCGATAAGAGCTCTGGTCGTATACGCTGATCCTAGATGGCATATGGTCACCATTGCAGTACCAAGCAATACGTGTTTGGTACTAGAAGCAAAACAAGACTGAATGTCGTTGGTAGTGAACTGTAATTGGGTAGCGTGAGATTGTGAGCTATTGTTGGAAGGGTTCGGGCGCGAATTCGGCCTGCTCGAGTCGACACTCGGAGCAGAAGGCGCTGCATTTCAGTCGCGATGCAAAAGCGTGTTGTGACGCTGCTTGCACGTCATACACGTGTATTGACTTTTGCAATCGTTTGCTAAATGGGCGTTCGATAAGCAATATATGCACAAGTTATTTTTGCGAACAATTGTTAGCCACTCGTTAGCATTCATTTTTAAAAAACGTGGGCACGAACGTAGCGGGTGCTGCTCTGTAGAACAGAGCTTGCAATTTTTAGGGTTAATTTTAATTTGGTAATTATTAACCCTTTTACCAGATGAATTGCTCTGGTTTAGTCTGGAGTTGGAAGAAGAGGGCAATGAATTTGATTTCGGTACCGTGCCGGTTGAGCTGCGAATGTCGGACACGGTTTCGAGTGTTTGAAACCGATTTGTCAGAAAATTATCGAGGTCGGTCCACTTTGGAATCTGATTTTTATTCACAATGGACTGCTCCCATAAGAAGAGCGTGACCTCCGGCAATCGCGTAGAGCAAAGGTACACAAAAATTGCATCCCAATTAGAAATATCAATGTTGTGCATTTTGAGTGCAAAAATAAAACCATTGATATCTCTTTGAAGCCTTTTGAGATCTGTGCCAGATTCTTTTGGCACATGTGGCAAATTAAACAGTATTTTAAGCTGGCTGTTGACCAAGATACGTTTATTCTCGTTGCCATGCTTGCGCAAAGCCCTCATTGGTTAAGGGGGATTGTCTAACAATCTCTTTAGCTTCACCCCGAGTTTTATTATTCAGATGAAAAAGTTTTTCCACTGAAGTAAGCGAGTTTGTTATATAGGTGGCCGTAAACATGTCCCTAAAGGACGGCCATGAGAGGTAATCCCCACAGAAAACCTCAGTATCGCATGGTGGCACAGGCATACTGTGGCCTATTACTGGCGCAGGCTCTGGAGCAGCTGATTGCTTTGGAGTCTTCTGTTGAGAGAGCTCAGATATTTTTCCTGCTACCCGAATGTATGATTCGTAGCAGTTTTTATATTTCTTTTTTAAGGGCTCAATATCTGAATCCTCATCAGAAGCCATCTTCTACATGCAAGTATCATACGCTGCTTTGACCTTTCTCCACTGGGCTTTAAGCTCATCACTTTCAGCTTCCAGAGAGAAAACGTCATGAGTTTCAACAAGATTAAAATCTGTTTCAAACTCCACTAGCGCTTCGCACAGACGAATAAAAGTCTTTAGTTGCGACATATTTATTTTATTTGTGTTTCTTGTAAACACTTTGACGAACTAAATTGACGATTAAAAATAAAAAAACCAAAAAACACAAAAAAAAAAACAACCAAAAGTACCTAAAATAAAATTGTCCAAAGAAACTTGAGAAAAACACAATTTATATTGAAACAATATAAAATTATTTTTATTTTTGTATTTTATTGTGCACAAACAAATAAGAAAACAAATTTTTATATTGAAAAAAGAAAATTTAAAAAAAAAATGTTTTTTTGTTGTGTATGTCCCACTGTGCAGCTTATTAACACTCTCCTTTATTTTTCTAAGTCTTTTGCGCTTCGAAATGACTTAGAAAAATTTTCACCAATATATTTTATTTTGACCGCAAAATTTGTGTCTTCGTCCCACTGTACCACCTGTGCACTCTCTTACTACTAAGACGTGCACTCAATCACAGTCGGTAAAGAGCACGACTGCGAGCGCGGCAAGTTCAATTGCAGGCTCAGCTGCGGACAAAGAACAAAACGAGTGCAAAAAAAATTGCGTGGGCGAGAGCGTAAGCCTGTGTAAAGCACCAAATGGGGGTGACTTCTGCAAGCACAAAGCCTCGCTTTTAGCTTTGAACAATGCGTATATCGCACAAAGCGTAAAAGGAAAATATTGCGCTCCCACTGCAGACACTACAAATTGTTATTGTAGCTGTCTTAAACAAAGAGTCCAAATGGGAGCTCACTAAATATTTTTGGCAAAGTCACAAATTAAAACACAGCTTAAATATGCACAAAACAAATAAAGGGTGATTTTTTAAGAGCTTGATAACTTTTTTTTTAAAAAAAACGCATAAAATTTGCAAAATCTCATCGGTTCTTTATTTGAAACGTTAGATTGGTCCATGACATTTACTTTTTGAAGATAATTTCATTTAAATGTTGACCGCGGCTGCGTCTTAGGTGGTCCATTCGGAAAGTCCAATTTTGGGCAACTTTTTCGAGCATTTCGGCCGGAATAGCCCCAATTTCTTCGGAAATGTTGTCTTCCAAAGCTGGAATAGTTGCTGGCTTATTTCTGTAGACTTTAGACTTGACGTAGCCCCACAAAAAATAGTCTAAAGGCGTCAAATCGCATGATCTTGGTGGCCAACTTACCGGTCCATTTCTTGAGATTAATTGTTCTCCGAAGTTTTCCCTCAAAATGGCCATAGAATCGCGAGCTGTGTGGCATGTAGCGCCATCTTGTTGAAACCACATGTCAACCAAGTTCAGTTCTTCCATTTTTGGCAACAAAAAGTTGGCCATTTTGAGGGAAAACTTCGGAGAACAATTAATCTCAAGAAATGGACCGGTAAGTTGGCCACCAAGATCATGCGATTTGACGCCTTTAGACTATTTTTTGTGGGGCTACGTCAAGTCTAAAGTCTACAGAAATAAGCCAGCAACTATTCCAGCTTTGGAAGACAACATTTCCGAAGAAATTCGGGCTATTCCGGCCGAAATGCTCAAAAAAGTTGCCCAAAATTGGACTTTCCGAATGGACCACCTAAGACGCAGCCGCGGTCAACATTTAAATGAAATTATCTTCAAAAAGTAAATGTCATGGACCAATCTAACGTTTCAAATAAAGAACCGATGAGATTTTGCAAATTTTATGCGTTTTTTTTAAAAAAAAAGTTATCAAGCTCTTAAAAAATCACCCTTTATGTATTTATATTTCTCTAAGATCGCGCACTTTTTGTAAATAAAATTGTATATATGTAATTTTTGGCGGCAAAGCAAAAATTGTACTGTATTTATGTACAAAAAAGAAAAAAATGCCAAATCAATATATACAATTTTATAACGAATGAAGATAAAAAATTCAAAACTTGATTAAAAAATATCAAAAAAAAAATCGCGCGAATGAATTTTCCGAACCGAGCTAATGTCACTTTTTTCCAAAATAATTAAATAATTAGAATAAAAAATCCTACCTTATTTTTTCCAAAATTTGCTTGGTGTTGATGCTGCAGATGTTGTTGATGCTGCAGATGTTGTTGATGCTGCAGATGCTGTTGATGCTGCAGAAGTTGTCGATGCTGCAGATGTTGTTGGCACTTTTGTCTTTGGGCTTTTTTTTTTTTTTTAAAAGCTAAGGCTTTATTTTTAGTTAGTTTAACAAATTTTTGAATATGTTTGTTGTTTTTTTTTTTTTTTTTTTTTTTTTCACGCTCACTCGCACTTTTTTATTTTTTATGTGAAAACTTTTAATTGCTTGTTTTTTAACTTTTTATTTTAATGTTCGCGGGTTTTTTTTAATTGCACAAAAAACGGCTCGCGAAGGACCAATGAATTTCTCTAGGTCGAGTGGGAATTCTAAACACTTTTTTTATAATAAGTATAAAAAGTTAAACTTGGGGGCGCGCACTAAAAACTTTCTTAAATATAAAACTCGCGGACTGTTGAACTTAAAGAGACCGTGGTCAGTTTATTAGTATTCAACTTAAAACTAACAAAGTTAAAACAAAGGCAGCGAGAAGCGCTGCCCAAAAGAAAAAAAAGGAAATATATATATATATAAGAGCGGCAGCAACGGGCAACCACCAGTGGCGTTAACATCCCGCCCGCCTTGCAGGAATGCAATCTTAGATTACCAGGCACCTTGCCCAGATAGTACCCAGCCAAAAATTGAATTTTGCGCTAATGGCATGCCAAATACGTATGGGAAGATTCCCGGCTGCATCACGCGCGCATACACATCACTCCCACGTAGAATATGGACCGGCGATGAAACATAAAAGTTGGGATCAGCCAAATTTAAATTTCGGAATTCCTGTCTGATCCGCTCGTCGATGCTCTTGATCGGTGTCACGACCTCCAACCGCCGCTCGACACTAGCTGTCGTTTCAATGCGGACGCTAGACTCATGCTGACCCCGGATCATCAGAGCGCACACCTCAGTGCCATCAACCACAGACGTCGGCAGCCTCCAATTCAGAACCAAAGCTTTGGCAATTGTCGTCTGCGGGAGACAGGCATCCAGGATAGCGCGCTCTGAGACGAGGCGACTGTTGAACTTAAAGAGACCGTGGTCAGTTTATTAGTATTCAATTTAAAACTAACAAAGTTAAAACAAAGGCAGCGAGAAGCGCTGCCCAAAAGAAAAAAAGGAAATATATATATATATAAGAGCGGCAGCAACGGGCAACCACCAGTGGCGTTAACACCGGCTGTTTCCAAGAGGCCTTCAGTCCTCGTACCATTGCCCTTTCAACAGTATTACATGGCGCCCTGACCATGTCTTTTGACGGATCATATTCATAAACGGAAGATATGGCCATCTCGTCAAAAGACAGGACACATATCCGGTCATCGACAGCCAAACTGTGTCCGAATTTCATGGACTCAATAGAACAACTAAGAACGCCTTCCTCAAATTTCAGTTTTTGCGCCCACTTGGCAAGGGTGTCCACACATGGAAGGGGGAAGCCTTTTTTGTACAGGTGCCTGTAAGCTCTCGACCTTGCTGCTTGCAACGCAATAGCACTCGAAATATCCTCCCAGCACCATCTCATGACTTTATCGGGATTACTATGCTTTAAGGTTTATTTATAAATCAATGTAATATGTCAAGAATTTGTGGTTTGAGAAATTTTCATGATTTTTGGTAAAGAAGATAGGAAGATCTATTTTATATTACCTCATCTTTTTAATTTGGCCTTTTGTAAAAATTGTTTTTAAATATTCTAAAATGGTTTCACTCTCTTTTTTTTCTTTTTTAAGAGCGTCAACTTCTTCCTGTAATTCTGACACTTTCTTTCTAAGCCTCTTAATTTCGAGAATTTCAAAAATCTTCATAAATTCATCGCTACAATATTATAATAAAACAATCATAATCATAAATCCATCACAAAACGATCATAAATCATACAATACACACAAAAAGGATAGACTTATGAATTACTATAAAAATCTATAAATTGAGGTCTGTGCTACATTGCACCCCTGTGTAAGATCAGTTCGAGCTTTGAATAAAAAATATATAAATAATTTTATTATTCACCTGGTTTGGGTGCAGCTATTAACAACGCCCACTTCATCATTATGTACGCCTGATACTGAGCTATTTTCGGCTCTGCTATTTAAAAATACCGAAGGTTCCGCTCATGGCATAAGCCGTGCGCGCTTAGCTTGGGGATCCCCTGGTGAATTTATGAAGTCACATTTCTTAAAATGCTTTTCGCAGACCTTGGAATGGTCGCCTAACGTGACGCCGCAGCTTCGGGGAACAGGGGGGCGAACCTTCACATGGCAACGTGTCTGACCGCCTCAACCTGGCGAGGCCAGCATTATCCATGTCGAAATCGTCTCAAGTCGACTCAAACCTCCAAGTGGTGTTCCCTGGGCAACGGCAAACTGGCATCCGTCAGTTTCATCAAGGCAAAATTTTTCTACATTAGCCTTATTTGCGCGCACGCCCCGACGGAGGAAAAAGACGAAGCCGTCAAGGACGCTTTCTACGCTAGTCTGGAGGACGTATATGACCACCTTCCGGTCCATGACGTGAAAATAGTCCTCGGCGATTTTAATGCGAAAGTCGGAAGGGAAGGCATCTTTGGCCCCACTGTCGGTCAGTTCAGTCTTCACGAGACCTCCACGAACAACGGCCTAAGACTGATCGACTTCGTCGCGGCACGAAACATGGTAGTTAGTAGCACCAGATTTAAGCACCTCGACATCCACAAGGCCACCTGGCTGTCCCCGGATCAAAAAACGCGAAACAAAATTGATCATGTTGTATTCGACGGAAGGCATGCCTCTAGTGTTCTAGATGTGCGAACATTTCGGGGGTCAACATTGACTCCGACCATTATCTTGTTGCAGCCAAGATCCGCATGCGATTATGCAATTCGAAGAACATACGCACAGGAATGAAACGAAAGCTAGATGTCACTAAGCTGCAATTACAACGGACTGCCGAAGCCTACTCCGCTCAACTCTCGGTTAAGCTCAACCAACCAACCTCTGGACTCGACGACGCCGGCGGACTTTGGGCGCATATATCCCACTCCATGCGCGCTGCCGCTGAAGAAGTCATTGGTTTCCGGCGCCCGCAACCTCGGAACCAATGGTACGATCAGGAGTGTCGCATCGCGACAGCAGTAAAAAACGCCGCATACAGAAAAAAGCTGCAGTCAGCTGCAACGCGAGCCGTGTGAGAAAACTACCGCGAAAAGAGGAAGGAAGAGAGGCGCCTTTTCATACGCAAGAAAAGAGAGCAGAAAAAGCGTGAGCGTGAGGAACAAGAGGTATACCAGGGCACGAAGGATGCACGAAAATTCTATCAACAGGCTAAGCGTCTAAACCCAACGTTTCATGCCCGGAGCATCCACTTGCAGAGACGAAAATGGAGATCTGAATACGGATACACAGTGTGTGCTTAGATTGTGGAGACAGCACTTCTCCAATTTACTTACTGGCGACGATTCCACCAATTCCGCCCATCGAGAGCGCAGTGCAGTGCCACCAATCGGCGATGACGGAGTGGAAGTATCACCACCTAGCCATGAAGAGGTTCGAGTTGCTATCCAACGACTCAAAAACAATAAAGCTGCGGGTGCTGACGGCCTGTCAGCTGAATTGTTTAAAACTGGCAGAGATGAATTGATAAGGCGCATGCATCAGCTCATCAGCAAAATATGGCTAGCAGAAAGCATGCCCGACGATTGGAACCTCAGTGTAATGTGCCCTATACTTAAGAAAGGAGACCCAACAATCTGCGCCAGTTATAGAGGTATCAGTCTTATTTCCATCGCATATAAGGTTCTCTCAAGCGACCTGTGTGTGTTATCAGTGTGGCTTTCGACCTGGTAAGTCCACCATAGACCAGATTTTCAAGCTACGATAAATCCTGGAGAAAACCCACGAAAATCAAATTGACACACACCATCTCTTTGTCGATTTTAAAGCTGCGTTCGATAGCCCGAGAAGGGATTGCCTATACGCAACAATGTCTGCGTTCGGTATACCTGCAAAGTTGATTAGACTTTGCAGAATGACGTTGAGCAACACACGCAGCTCCGTCAAAGTAGGAAAAGACCTCCGGATCGTACGAAAGGTCGGTGTGCATCGTAATGACACCATTTTCTATAAAGGTGTCCAGCTCCTTGCGTACGCTCTCGTATTGTCATATGTCGTATTGGATTTTCATAAAAAAAAAATACAATAGTTGTGAACACACCACTGAGAGTATTTTTTGTTGTATGTCGTATTTATACAGCTGTCTGAAGAAACAGACAGGTGACTGAAGAAAATAAATTTTTTTAAACTAAAATGTCTAAACTAAACGCAAATAAAAAATAAAGCTTAGTTACTTATGAAATATACGCAGAAATAACAAACTCGATACAAACACAGCACTAGTAAAATATACGACAAACAGTTAACATATCAAACGAGATTATATTGTCGTAAATTAGGTTTATGTGGAAGCCAACAACAAAAATTGTACAGCTATTGTGAAAGAATAGCACAATACGACCAAATACGACAGCTTGTGAAACCCATTAAAAACAAAAAAATCCCTTGTTAGTTTTGTTTCGGTGTACATCACTTGCTTTTGACATTCAATGCCCACAGCTCGGCAGCACAGTCGCTATTAATAATACCTGGATTAATATACCTTGGTCATTGCTTATACAAATTTTTACAGGTTGCTTTGTTACTCTAGTTTCTCACGAGGTGCACACTTAGCTTCTTTAAACATATACAATCGGGACGTAACAAACCAATGCATATTCGTAGGTACTATACTGCACTAGGGAATTAAATAGGTACACTATTTAGGAATTTCTTTTAAATTGGAACGTATACCTCCATATCCACCTCATTCCATCCAATGTACACCTCACACCGGTAGTAGTGATTATGACCCTATGATCCCTATGATTCCCTATGACTTCGTATCAAATCCTTTTGAACATGGTTCGCACACACTGAAATTCAGTTCCAAGCGAAAGAAATTACAGTGGACAGAACCAAATATGAATATCTAGTAACCGCATTACCACAAGAAGTAATCGTTACAGTATTGGATTTCATCTAAAACCCACCGTCCACAAATCTAAACGAGGAACTTAAAAAAAAACTTATTGATAGACTTTCGTTGAGCGAAAACAAACGTCTCGACAAATCCTTTCGGATTCTGAGATGGGTGACCAAAAACCATCTCAGTTCCTCAGTCAGTAGCGAACTAATATACCAATTATGGGTACGAAAACTACTAAAAAGTCTCAATATTGCTTTGACCGGGTCAGGTTATAAAAAGCTAGACGTTCTTCTGAAGCTTGCAGACAACATATGGGAAGTTATAGCTGGAGGTGAAATCTCCGCTATAAACAAGAAACCCTCAACAGCTGAAGATTTAGTTGCAATCACGCAACACTTTGCTGAATCAACAACTAAAATTTTAGAAAATTTTAACAAGTTGTCACTCGAAGTGCAGGAACTCAGAAACGGACAACACAACCGCTCTCGGAACTCAAATTCTCGAAATTTCTCTAGACCTCGAACACGGTATTAAAGTATGTCACGGCAACGACCAGCCAACTGGGTATGTAAATACCATAACCAATTCGGTAGAGCGGCGAGGAAATGTGAACAGCCATGTTCATTCGTTCAAAAGACCTAACACCAAACGACATGACACATAATCCAACAAACTAAAAAACTCCATTATGCAATGGCTAATGATGAAAGTTTAAATACACTCACACTCCATTTATTCATATACGACAAGGACAAAAACACTAACTTTTTTAATCGACAGTGGTGCAGGAGTTTCCGTTCTACCTGCCCAAAAATTCAAAACTTTAAAAAAAAAAATTCAGACTTAATATTGACAGCGGCCAATGGAAGCACAATTTCGACTTTCGGAAAAAAAAAATTACTTAACGTAAATTTTAAACTCAGACGAGAATTTCCATTTACTTTCATTTTGGCAGACATAAGAAGACCTATTATAGGAGCAGATTTCCTAACAAAGTACGTCCGTACTTCTACTACTGACTTAAAACACAAAAAACTTATAGACTCATTGACAAAATTATTGGTCAACGCAATCTCAGCATACCCCGAAACACTATTACCAAAATTATTAACACTAGACAACAAATCTGCCCAGTCACTAAAACAATTTCCCTCACTTCTCACAGAACCAGATTACACTACACCTGTCAAACATTAAACTAAACACTACATTAAGACGGAAGGACAACTACCATTTACAAGGCCAAGACGTTTAGAGTTACCAAAATTAAAAATCGCGAAACAAGAATTTGATTTCTTAGTAAAATATGGAATTTGTAGACCGTCCGATTCAAAGACTTCCTCTCCACTACACCTTGTAGCCAAACTAGAACCAAACGACTGGAGACCTTGCGGTAATTACAGACGACTGAACGCTATCACAGTACCCGATCGTTTACTCAAACACAAACATTTACTCAAAAATCGACTTACAAGGAAAGGTCTCCGCGTTTCACTCTCCGATTTTAATAAGCTTTGGATATGTGATAGAAGACAAAATTCTAAGGTTGACGTATTTTTGAAGTGAAACTTTTATAGCCGCATATACAATAATACGGCGAGCTAGATGGGGGGTAACACCAATATAACGAAATGGTTCTTATGAAAACACCAGCACAGCAATTCGCCGCGCTAGTTGTATAAAATCGAAAAAATTGCTATTTAAGAGTTTTAATTTTTTTTGCTTCCACTGAGGATTGAACTCACAACCATTAGTTCCGTAGTTGGCTGTTTTAATCACTCGGCCACGATAAAAAAAATTTTTTATTTTTAGTTTTGATAAAAAATTTATAAGTACATACCAGTAATAACTGAAAGAAAGAATATGAAAATCTTTAAGCAAATCCGTTTTCTTTTAAGACTATTTGTGAATATGCCTGTTTTTAACAATGACCATAAGAGAGATGAGAAGAGTTTATGAAAGTTTTTTTTTTACAAATCAATTTTGAGTTCTAAATTTTTTGATTTTTGCCTATGGTTTGTCCAATGGTTCAAATTAAGAATTCTTAATTTCTTTTAAAAAGTATTATTCCGAAAATTAGCACAAAAAGTAAAAATGTCTGGACAAAATTTTACTTATTCAACAATATTAATGTGAACAGTAAAAATAGGTTAGATTTCTTACAGTTTATTAAAATCAAAATTAAAATCAGCTATGAAAAATTAAAACATTTTTTAATGAGTACAGCTGGTGAAGCTGTATTCACAACTTTTATGGACATTTCATATAAATGGGAAAAAAAAATTTAGTCTTTAGATTTGGTTTCTTTTTGGCTATCTTACGCTTTTATTAAGCTTGTGTACAACTATTTGAACCTGTGTGAACCCTAGAGTTCGAAATGTCGTTAAGGGCTAAAATATTACTGTTCTCGAAAACGATTTCGACAATTTAAATAAATTCAAAAGAAAATATTTTAAGATCTTTAAAAATTTAACAGTTTAATTTTCTCACGATTCAATTCCAATAACAATTACTATATATATTTTTTTCAATAAAATTTTTTAACAGAGGAATCGACTCCGATAGTCATATTTAATTTTTAGACTATTTTTCAAAAACCGTAATTCGAAAACTGGTTTTTGCAACGCACCAGTTGCAATATACCCAATTTATTATATCACATGAAAATAAGTCCTTGTTAATATTGAAATAATTACTAAGCTAGATAAATTTTTATAAAAAGAATGAAACAGTAACTTTTTATTTGGATATTTAAGAATTTAATCGGTCATGGATTTATATTTAAATTATTTGCCATTTGAAAACCCTAAAAACAAAATTTTTTGAACTTCCAAATTGTTTTTTAATATAATAAAAATAATTTTAAAAATGCTAAAGCTTAAAATACCGTAATTGATAATTTTTTTTTTGAAAATTTGGTAACATGATTAAAAAATCATCAAACCACTAGGATTGCACTGTATAGAATGTTTTTTCTATTGAGAATTTTTTTTCGAAAAAAAGCATATTTAGATTTAAGGTGATTTTCCGAAACCTGTTATTTCGAAAAGGCTTCGCACAGGGCTAAATTTGTGTGCCAAGTTGGAAATTTTAGATTTCTTATACCAAGAAAACAACAAAATAAAATAGTAAAACATTTTAGTCATTCGCTTTACGTGGAATACCCCATAATGTGTTAAATTTCGTGGTTCAAGTATTTTTTACACTTTTAAAAATTTAAAAAAAACCCACTCAAATGAATGCTTTTTCAAAAGTTTTGGATTTAATGAGCTTACCCAGCATACCGTAGTTGACGACTTTGTCGAAATTCCGACGAATTCATAACTATTTCGAGCTGTCTTAAAGAAATCGTTACAATTTCATTACGCATATATCGGAACAGTTCTTTTTTATACGAATTTATAAAGAGTTTCGTTATGCGACTGCTTTCGAACTTTCGAACTGTCTGAACGAAATCATAGCTTTTTCGTAACGTTTTCGTTAAGACTCGTTACGAAATCGTTACGACATTTCGTTAGAAAGCCGTGCCAACCGCTTCATACGATATTCTTTACGATTTCGTAACGAAATCGGATTCCGAAAGCGGGAAGATTGCGAAATGTTTGTTACGATTTCGTTAAGAATAAGATTTCATTGCGAAATCGTAACGAAAATCGTATGAAGTGGTTGACACGATTTCGTAACGAAATATCGCAACGATTTCGTAACAAGTCTTAACGAAAATGTTACGAAAAAGTTACGATTTCGTTCAGACAGTTCGAAAAAAAGGAAATTTTACTCTGTTAGCATTTTAATATGTCGAACAAATAGTCGCATAACGAAATTTTATATAAATTCGTATAAAAAGTGAAACTGTTCCGATATTTGAGTAACGAAATTGTAATGATTTCTTTAAGACATCTCGGAATAGTTACGAATTAGTCGGAATTTCAACATAGTCGTCAACTATGGTTTGCTGGGTAGATATGGCATAAAAACTGTCAAGCTTATTTTCTACAATTTACAAAATTATATTCGTTATAGGTATAATTTCATATATATATTTTACTGGATATCAGGGACTTTTTGAGCATTGAAACTGATTTTTAATATACAAACTCCTTGGTGATGAATTCCAATATAATGATTATGACTCTTATAAGCAAAATTTATCTTTCACTTGGCCAAAAAAATTATTCAATAATTAAGTGAAGTTTCAAGACAATTAACATCATTATCACAGTTTATCTAAAAAAATCACATTTGAATTTAATAGTCTCATTTGTGATAATTCTTTATACTTTCTGGACCCTAAGGAAGGGTTTGAACACCTAAAACTTCCTCTTGTCTACGGGCCTGCTTCTTGCTAACGTAAGAAAAGCATACAAGCGGATGTTGTTTATGAATATGACAAAAAATATTTCTTGCAATTGGACGGTGATATGATTATTCTAATGTTGGTTAAATTGTTTTATTTGCTTGTTGTTTGTTTCAAAGTTTGCAAACTAATATTTCAGTTTAATATATAGGCTGCGACAAAAGATACTAAATAGATAATAAATAGTATTTCAATTAATTAAAATCGATAAGTTAAAATATTGCCAGCATATCTACCACTAAATGGCTGAAATTTTCCAGAAAATATCTTATATATATTCCTGTTCCCTTTTTTCTGCTTTGCTTAGTTTTATTTCGTTGATACACACTTGTCAATTTTTGTGATATGAGATGCTATTTGTTCCGAATATGACTCCAGTGCAGTTTTTTGTCGTTTTTCAAAGTAAGCCTTGCATTGATTGATTTGGAAACAGCACACATGCTGCAATATTAACGAATGCAACTTTAAGTCTAAAATTTGTTTTATTCCTAGATCTGTGAATTTCCATATAAATACGATATATTTTTTTTTTAACTTTTTACAACAGCTGTTCATATGTTCACAGCGCCATCTAGGTGTGTAACTGATTTTGTGCACTCTAAATCATAATCCAAATCCGATTTGGATGTTGGAAAAAACGCTGCTATTGATGAAAAAAACGCTTCAAATCAATTTTTGCCATGTTTTTTACTTATAGACAGTCGGCGCTATTTTCTGCATACAAATGAATAGCTGATGTTCTTTTTCAGCTAAAAGATAAGATAAGCAGCGGCATCTAGTCATCATTAAACGGTCAAGTGTTGCCTACTTTTACAGTTCGGTCACAACATTTAAAAACATATGTGTTGTTTTTGCTTTGCTTGCAAATTCGATGTTATGATCCTGATCTGTTATGAAAAAACGCAGCTAATGTTGGAGTTTCTTCTATATATATTATAGTGTTCTAACATATTACATAAGTACAATCGACCAACATATGCCAACAATAAAATCTAAAAATCATAAACAAAATTATTTAGACAAATTCATAATTTTAAACTCCAAAAATGTTAACGTAAACAAAACGTTTAACTCGAATTCTTTTCAATGCGTTTAGCACCCTTTACGCTTGGGTCGCTGGCATGCCACAAGCATGATCGCGACAGCGGATGTTTTGTTACAAATGCATTTGCATGAAAAACACAACAACAACAACATGCTAAAGACTTGAATTAATAGCCTTGACTTCAAAATGTCATCGGCACTAGTTCAAGTCTTTAGCATGTTGTTGTTGTTGTGTTTTTCATGCAAATGCATTTGTAACAAAACATCCGCTGTCGCGATCATGCTTGTGGCATGCCAGCGACCCAAGCGTAAAGGGTGCTAAACGCATTGAAAAGAATTCGAGTTAAACGTTTTGTTTACGTTAACATTTTTGGAGTTTAAAATTATGAATTTGTCTAAATAATTTTGTTTATGATTTTTAGATTTTATTGTTGGCATATGTTGGTCGATTGTACTTATGTAATATGTTAGAACACTATAATATATATAGAAGAAACTCCAACATTAGCTGCGTTTTTTCATAACAGATCAGGATCATAACATCGAATTTGCAAGCAAAGCAAAAACAACACATATGTTTTTAAATGTTGTGACCGAACTGTAAAAGTAGGCAACACTTGACCGTTTAATGATGACTAGATGCCGCTGCTTATCTTATCTTTTAGCTGAAAAAGAACATCAGCTATTCATTTGTATGCAGAAAATAGCGCCGACTGTCTATAAGTAAAAAACATGGCAAAAATTGATTTGAAGCGTTTTTTTCATCAATAGCAGCGTTTTTTCCAACATCCAAATCGGATTTGGATTATGATTTAGAGTGCACAAAATCAGTTACACACCTAGATGGCGCTGTGAACATATGAACAGCTGTTGTAAAAAGTTAAAAAAAAAATATATCGTATTTATATGGAAATTCACAGATCTAGGAATAAAACAAATTTTAGACTTAAAGTTGCATTCGTTAATATTGCAGCATGTGTGCTGTTTCCAAATCAATCAATGCAAGGCTTACTTTGAAAAACGACAAAAAACTGCACTGGAGTCATATTCGGAACAAATAGCATCTCATATCACAAAAATTGACAAGTGTGTATCAACGAAATAAAACTAAGCAAAGCAGAAAAAAGGGAACAGGAATATATATAAGATATTTTCTGGAAAATTTCAGCCATTTAGTGGTAGATATGCTGGCAATATTTTAACTTATCGATTTTAATTAATTGAAATACTATTTATTATCTATTTAGTATCTTTTGTCGCAGCCTATATATTAAACTGAAATATTAGTTTGCAAACTTTGAAACAAACAACAAGCAAATAAAACAATTTAACCAACATTAGAATAATCATATCACCGTCCAATTGCAAGAAATATTTTTTGTCATATTCATAAACAACATCCGCTTGTATGCTTTTCTTACGTTAGCAAGAAGCAGGCCCGTAGACAAGAGGAAGTTTTAGGTGTTCAAACCCTTCCTTAGGGTCCAGAAAGTATAAAGAATTATCACAAATGAGACTATTAAATTCAAATGTGATTTTTTTAGATAAACTGTGATAATGATGTTAATTGTCTTGAAACTTCACTTAATTATTGAATAATTTTTTTGGCCAAGTGAAAGATTAATTTTGCTTATAAGAGTCATAATCATTATATTGGAATTCATCACCAAGGAGTTTGTATATTAAAAATCAGTTTCAATGCTCAAAAAGTCCCTGATATCCAGTAAAATATATATATGAAATTATACCTATAACGAATATAATTTTGTAAATTGTAGAAAATAAGCTTGACATTTTTTATGCCATATCTACCCAGCAAACCATAGTTGACGACTATGTTGAAATTCCGACTAATTCGTAACTATTCCGAGATGTCTTAAAGAAATCATTACAATTTCGTTACTCAAATATCGGAACAGTTTCACTTTTTATACGAATTTATATAAAATTTCGTTATGCGACTATTTGTTCGACATATTAAAATGCTAACAGAGTAAAATTTCCTTTTTTTCGAACTGTCTGAACGAAATCGTAACTTTTTCGTAACATTTTCGTTAAGACTTGTTACGAAATCGTTGCGATATTTCGTTACGAAATCGTGTCAACCACTTCATACGATTTTCGTTACGATTTCGCAATGAAATCTTATTCTTAACGAAATCGTAACAAACATTTCGCAATCTTCCCGCTTTCGGAATCCGATTTCGTTACGAAATCGTAAAGAATATCGTATGAAGCGGTTGGCACGGCTTTCTAACGAAATGTCGTAACGATTTCGTAACGAGTCTTAACGAAAACGTTACGAAAAAGCTATGATTTCGTTCAGACAGTTCGAAAGTTCGAAAGCAGTCGCATAACGAAACTCTTTATAAATTCGTATAAAAAAGAACTGTTCCGATATATGCGTAATGAAATTGTAACGATTTCTTTAAGACAGCTCGAAATAGTTATGAATTCGTCGGAATTTCGACAAAGTCGTCAACTACGGTATGCTGGGTAAGCTCATTAAATCCAAAACTTTTGAAAAAGCATTCATTTGAGTGGGTTTTTTTTAAATTTTTAAAAGTGTAAAAAATACTTGAACCACGAAATTTAACACATTATGGGGTATTCCACGTAAAGCGAATGACTAAAATGTTTTACTATTTTATTTTGTTGTTTTCTTGGTATAAGAAATCTAAAATTTTCAACTTGGCACACAAATTTAGCCCTGTGCGAAGCCTTTTCGAAATAACAGGTTTCGGAAAATCACCTTAAATCTAAATATGCTTTTTTTCGAAAAAAAATTCTCAATAGAAAAAACATTCTATACAGTGCAATCCTAGTGGTTTGATGATTTTTTAATCATGTTACCAAATTTTCAGAAAAAAAATTATCAATTACGGTATTTTAAGCTTTAGCATTTTTAAAATTATTTTTATTATATTAAAAAACAATTTGGAAGTTCAAAAAATTTTGTTTTTAGGGTTTTCAAATGGCAAATAATTTAAATATAAATCCATGACCGATTAAATTCTTAAATATCCAAATAAAAAGTTACTGTTTCATTCTTTTTATAAAAATTTATCTAGCTTAGTAATTATATCAATATTAACAAGGACTTATTTTCATGTGATATAATAAATTGGGTTATATTGCAACTGGGTGCGTTGCAAAAACCAGTTTTCGAATTACGGTTTTTGAAAAATAGTCTAAAAATTAAATATGACTATCGGAGTCGATTCCTCTGTTAAAAAATTTTATTGAATAAAAAAATATATATAGTAATTGTTATTGGAATTGAATCGTGAGAAAATTAAACTGTTAAATTTTTAAAGATCTTAAAATATTTTCTTTTGAATTTATTTAAATTGTCGAAATCGTTTTCGAGAACAGTAATATTTTAGCCCTTAACGACATTTCGAACTCTAGGGTTCACACAGGTTCAAATAGTTGTACACAAGCTTAATAAAAGCGTAAGATAGCCAAAAAGAAACCAAATCTAAAGACTAAATTTTTTTTTCCCATTTATATGAAATGTCCATAAAAGTTGTGAATACAGCTTCACCAGCTGTACTCATTAAAAAATGTTTTAATTTTTCATAGCTGATTTTAATTTTGATTTTAATAAACTGTAAGAAATCTAACCTATTTTTACTGTTCACATTAATATTGTTGAATAAGTAAAATTTTGTCCAGACATTTTTACTTTTTGTGCTAATTTTCGGAATAATACTTTTTAAAAGAAATTAAGAATTCTTAATTTGAACCATTGGACAAACCATAGGCAAAAATCAAAAAATTTAGAACTCAAAATTGATTTGTAAAAAAAAAACTTTCATAAACTCTTCTCATCTCTCTTATGGTCATTGTTAAAAACAGGCATATTCACAAATAGTCTTAAAAGAAAACGGATTTGCTTAAAGATTTTCATATCCTTTCTTTCAGTTATTACTGGTATGTACTTATAAATTTTTTTATCAAAGCTGAAAATAAAAAATTTTTTTTATCGTGGCCGAGTGATTAAAACAGCCAACTACGGAACTAATGGTTGTGAGTTCAATCCTCAGTGGAAGCAAAAAAAATTAAAACTCTTAAATAGCAATTTTTTCGATTTTATACAACTAGCGCGGCGAATTGCTGTGCTGGTGTTTTCATAAGAACCATTTCGTTATATTGGTATTACCCCCCATCTAGCTCGCCGTATTATTGTATATGCGGCTATAAAAGTTTCACTTCAAAAATACGTCAACCTTAGAATTTTGTCTTCTATCACATATCCAAAGCTTATTAAAATCGGAGAGTGAAACGCGGAGACCTTTCCTTGTAAGTCGATTTTTGAGTAAATGTTTGTGTTTGAGTAAACGATCGGGTACTGTGATAGCGTTCAGTCGTCTGTAATTACCGCAAGGTCTCCAGTCGTTTGGTTCTAGTTTGGCTACAAGGTGTAGTGGAGAGGAAGTCTTTGAATCGGACGGTCTACAAATTCCATATTTTACTAAGAAATCAAATTCTTGTTTCGCGATTTTTTAATTTTGGTAACTCTAAACGTCTTGGCCTTGTAAATGGTAGTTGTCCTTCCGTCTTAATGTAGTGTTTAGT